>CM065383.1:42257500-42797500 GCA_033060915.1 Euryodendron excelsum
TCGCTTGAACAACCAAGGTTTACATTAAAAGAGTCAATTGACTCGGTATTTCATTAAGGTCCTCCTTCACTCTAGAGTTCACTTCTCCTTAAAATTTTATGGCTTGTTTAAGAGTGTCCTCTAGAGTATCCTCTGTGGTGTCCTCTTATGTGCTATTGTGAAGAATAGGATATGCATCATAGGGTAAAGGTTAGGCTTGGGGATTTTTTATGTGGTGGAGTTTTGTAGGGTAGAGGAGGTGCATGGTAATAATCAAAGGGCTCTTAGTAAGAGTGAGGCTTAAAATGATGTTGTGAATATGTGCTCTCATATCCCATACCAAGGTTAGATTGATTATACCATCCAAGATTGGGAGGTGAGCAATGAGGCTCCCTTTGGGCATTAGCTCTAAGGTGTTCCCTAAGAGATATGTTGGATGATGAATGGTGTGAAAATGTACCACCAAACATAATGAAGTGCACAATGGAAGATGGATGTAATGCACAAATAAATGTACCGCACCGCGCCTCAAAACATCATACGCAACAATGCTAAAAAATTTGTCATCCAAACTTCCAATCTCCGTATAATAAATTCCACCAATTTAAATAATTTCCACCAAACCTCTAATCTCCACAAGATATATACCACCAATTTGCAATTAAACACAATTCCTAATTCTTCACTAGCAATCCTCAAATCGAATTATTAAAATAAAACAAAATCTATACAAATAAAATAAAATAAACCTAAATTAAAGAGAAAAAAAGAAATAAATCTATCATGGTATCACAAAAAAAGAAAAAGATGGAACGAAGTTACCAATGACCTAAGCCGAAAATTCCTTCGTCGTGGTAGATTGATGGAGATCCAATCTACCAATTTCTCTTCAACCCAAAGCTTGTTAGTGTTTGCCTCGTGCCTTTGGTCCCCAACAATGGTGCCAAAAACTTGACTCGCATTCTAAGGTGCTCTATTTATCCTCAAGTGCACTGTTGACGGTTGCAGTTTTATCTGAGTAGTTTGGAATCATATTTTCTCAAGAACCAAGCCCAATATAAGCTACAGCACTCAACTCACACTAAACTAACTTGAATTGAATGGAAATTACGTGAATTAAATATAAATAAAGGGAAAATAAAAGAGACTGAAAATCTTTTGAGTTTTGATAAGAGTTTTAAATTACTAAACAATTGCAATGAAAATAAAAGTAATTAACAACTAGACAATTAAATTAAAACAAATTGAAATTAGATTTAAAACAATTAAAAGGGAATTGAGCTCAATTGATCCAATTCATCCAACGCTTTCAATGAGGTTTATAACTCATATCAAACACAACAATCAAGAGTGTTTGATTTGGAGGATTTAACTTTTAAAACCAATAATTCTCAAGCAATTAAAATTAGATACATGGTCAATGGAAAAATCAAATGTTAATACCATCGATTTAACTAGTATCAATACCAAATTGAGAATTTGTGCATTGAATTAGCCAAACATAGTCAATAACTTAGGTGTTCTAAGGCATCTTGTAATCAACTGATGTGAATGAATTTCTAGTAATTGTGGAGTAATTATCTAGTGAAGAACCATAAATTAATACCATCAATTTGGGTGATTAAAATCTCCAAACTTAGTCAATAATCTAAGTATTTTAAGACATACACATGCAATTACTAAGAATTAGAAATCTAGGAAAATAAATCAATAAATTCATGAGATACCTCCATTGAAACCCTTGAATTCTTTGAGTGACCTTCATATTTGAAGCCAATTTAAATGACTAGCTACTTAAATCTATTAGAGAAAGCATGTAGAACTAAAGAGAAAGCATGAAGAATTAAATCTAAAATTTGCTTGAACAATAAAAGTGTTTGGTTGCAAAGAAAATAAAGAAAAGTGCAAGAAAGTGAAGGAAAATACATTACAATGAAGGAAAATTCTAAGTTCTAACTCTATACTACTCTTACAAAGCTAAATCTAAGCTAAAAATCAAGAAAAAATAGAAAAATCAACCTTGGAGGAGCTTCTCCCGCCGCTCCTTAGCTAAAACTAACCCTAACTACTCAAAAAAACCTTTAAAACTTCCCCAAAACTCAACTTCAGACACAAAAAAATGCAATCTGAAAGTCGAAATAGCGTTCAAACAGTCATCAGATGGGGTGCGTCTGACAGTTGTCTAAAGTGCGCTCGAACGGTTATTGTTCACTGTTCGAAGGCACTATTCACCATTCAAACGGTCACTATTCACCGTTCGAATACACTATTCGGATGGCCACAGTTCGTCGTCGAACGCATTGTTCACATACCGTTTGAAACGGTATATTGTTCACTATTCACCCAACAACCTTGCAACTTGATTTTAACCATCTTACAGGTCAACTCAGCCAATGCACATTAGAGGACAAGTTGTAGCTCTAGAAGTCTTCTTTTTAATGGCTTAAAATTAGCTCAATTGAACGTCAGAGTAAAAAGTTATAGCCATAATATCGAGACGGGTTGGACTTCTCATTACCGATTTGCTCGTTTTGAACCCGCTTTGATCATTCTTTGCATCTATTTGCCTTTATTAGCTCCTATAACCTAAAAAAACACACACAAAACATAATCAAACAAATATATAACTAAAATAAGACAATGAACACTAATCTATGTCTAACAAGGTACGAATTAAAGGCCTATGATTACACTTTTATAGTAGAATCAACGAATATCTTTAAGACTGAGTAGACTTCTTTTAGATCTAGTAGAATACAAGGAATCATCAATATAAAATTGTGTTCTTTCTAGCAACATAATATGAGCTCTTCCAGAGCCTTCAATCAATTTTGTAGTGTCTACTATTGTATTGACATTAGATTCAGCTAATGTCATCACCATCATGGAGAAGAAATATTTCTTATCATGGAGAATTGTGTGCGCTGTTGCACTATTTGCCAGACATATGTTATCACCATTCATTTTAGAATCGATCAATTCATTGCTACAATCCATGCTTCACTAGATACAAAATATTAAAATTTTACTTTTCTTATAAGGAAAGAAAAATACATAAAACATACTTAAGAAAACATAATGGGAATGATGAAAATTTCAAAACATAAAAATAAAACTAATTGGTGTGGGCATTCCTATCACCAATTAGATGATCAATTTTTCTATTAGGTTCTACAAAGAAGTCAGAAACACCAAGATGAGTAATGTCCACAGAACCATCAAAATCTGCAAAATTTATTTTCATATTTTTTTCCTTTTTCTTTGTTCGAAGTTAGGTAAAGATCTACTAAATGTTTAGGCGTACGATAGGTAAGTGACCAGTGCCCTTTCATTCCACATTAGTAACAAGCATCTTCATAATTCTTGAGAGGTTTATTCTATAAACCTTTTCGTTTTTCTTGTTTTTCCTTAAGATTGTTCCACTTCTAGTGATATGGTCTGGTATTTTTATTCCGTAAATAAGAATAATTTTAAGTAAAACCTTCACGATAACCACCATGATTTCAGTAAAATCTACTGTAGCCACATCCCAATTAAATCCACATCCCCTACCATGAAATGAGGTTACATTTGCTTCATAGAATGGTGTAAAACCAGTCGAACAAGATTGGTGTTTTTTCAAAAGCAACTTATTATTTTGTTTATCCACAAGAAGACATGAGATCAATTCAAAATATTTTTTAAATCTATGCTCTCGATATTACTGCTGCAAGAGTACATTCAAAACATGGAATGTAGAGTATATTTTCTCTAGCATGTCTTCATCAGTAATTTTTTGACTACATAATTTCAATTGAAAGCTTATTTTAAACAACACAAAATTATACTTACTAACAATTTTAAAATCCTGCAATCATAGGTGGATCCAATTATGGTGAGCTCTCGAGAGGATTACTGTCTTTTGGTGCTCGTATCTCTCCTTTAAATTATTTCATAGAATAAATGAATTTTTTATCGTGAGGTACTCAGTTTTCAATTCCTTATGAAGATGGTGTTAAAGAAAAATCATTACTTTTGCTCGATCCTGCAGGGATGCTATATTTTCTTCCTCAATTGTTTTGTTAAGCTTCTTTACTTGAAGGCGAATGTCAGCATCAAGGATCCAAGATAAGTAATTATTGTCCAAAATATCAAGGGCAGCAGATTCAAATTTTTTAAGGATTGACATTGTCAAAATACAAGAAATAACAAAATATTAGTATTTAGAATTAAATAAATCCCTCTTTATAATTGCATGTATACATATATGTATAGAAATGTCAGCCCACTCAAATATTAGAAAGCAAATGCAATTTTACACGTCTAATCGTACATAAACTATATTCATAAATTACTGGTAATTCTATATCTATATTTATATCCATATACCATAAATCAAAGCTAGAACAACATCATTTGTGGAATGGTTAGCAACAAAATATCGAAATGTGAAGAACACAACTTCTTACCTAGATGATATGACAACTGACGAATAACAAATATGACACCTTACACCTTCGGGTTAAGCTACTTCACAACCGTGCACTTGCGGGAGTGAATCAAACACTCACAGTAATTAAAATTGACTTTCCACTGCATATCAACGTACAGCTTGGAAAATTTTAGCAAAAACAACAGCTACATGTCTCTACTAAATAAATGAAATGAAGGAACATGTACAATATATGTTCAGCCAAAACAAACTCCATATAAATCATAAGCCAAGTCATAAAACTGTCTAAGGTAAATCAACAATGCATCACAATGATAAGCTAGTCCAATGCATGTTTTGAGTCTAATGCAAAAATATTCATCACATGCAGTGTACAATGCATGTGGTGAGTCATTTTACCTCTTTCTTTCTCCCCATTCATGGCTCTTCTTTCATGACCTTAGCTTATCCGGAATATACATGTTTGAGAATTCTTATAAGTATCGTTCATTACATATTAATTCTTTAGCTAATGCTTAAACTGTGAATATTCTTTTATGACGCTATGCCCAGTCGATACACTTGCATCTTTATGGTTTTTGATATTGGAATTTATCTTTTGATGTTTCATTGACATTTACTCTATTGATGAGCTTTTCATTGAGAGACCCAAGTGTTTTATGTTTTTTATTAGGGAATGACTTGTGAGATTTTGAATCGGAGCATAAAGGATATAATTACTTAATTTTTAGATAGTTAAGTTGTATGTCATTGCTAGTATACTCTTATGTGATTCTTTTTTCTATGGTTTAAGCCTTTACCTTGCATACCTCACAATTTAAGGTGAGCCAAGAATTTTCTTGAATGGAGTTATGTATGTTTCATGTACTTCTACTATCTTTCACTTGACATAAATAGATGTTTGTTGGTATCATCACTACAAGCCCTCATGAGACACCACTCATCTCCTAAGGGTAACCTAAGAGTGTAAAGGCTTGGTATATATGTTAAATGCACTTGTGACTCCCACGAAAGTGGAGATATCTTTTAGTTTTTAGTTTCTAGCAAAATGTTAGTTGGGGGGTGTGATGTACTCCAAAAGTACAATCTACATGCCTTAATTAGTTATTTGTTGAACCTAAATTAAGATTATTTATGTTGTTTTAGTCCTAACTCATTACTAACTTGTTTTATTGTGTTGAAACATGAATCCAAGCATAAAAAGGAGAAATTCAGGCAAAATCTTAAAAGAGAGCTTGAAAGGCCAAAGGGAGTGCTCAAACACATGACATCAGCATGACATCAACAGTTTGAATATTGAAGCTTAGTGTTCGAATGGTGAACCGGAGCGTTCGAATGGTATGTCAAACGGAGTCACGTCAAGAACAAGTTTGAAGCCTATATGAGAGATTCAGAGAGCTATCATTCCTGTCTGAAGTGCATTTGATGTTACGTTCGAACGATGGTCCATTGTGTTTGAACGGTGGTGAAGGGTGTTTGAATGGTTAGCGAGAAGTCAGATTTTTCAATACCTATAAAATCTGGGATTATTGTTTAGTTTAGGTTTAGCTTTTCATTATTATTTTAGGATAGTTTAGTAGCAGCTTTAGAATAGTTTTCCTTAGGAGTAATTCATAATTCTATTCTTTTCTTTAATTCCTATAATAAGATTTTCTGGCCTTCAATATAATTTCGTCTATCTGTCATGTCTAAGAGTAACTAAATCCCATCTTGGGATCAATTGTGAAGATCAGTTGAATATCCCGGATGAACAATAGAGGTAAATTAGTTTTTAATGTTTAAATCTTCTTCTTCTTAATTCTTTGGGATCAAATCCTAAATATTTATGAAAACTTAGATGTTTGATTATGCTTGGAATCAAGTCGATGGTATGCATCTTTGACTAAAACTGAGTTATTCTAGGATTGATTGTTAAATAATAACAGTGTTTATCATTAAATCTTTTGAGTTAAGGACTGATGATGCAGTCAATGATTTGAGTTATCAAACACCTCCAGTGGAATTTTGGATGAAGCAATTGGTTGGATCAATTGTTTTTAAGACTTTATTTCATTGCATTAAACTAGTATTCATAGAATAGTTTAGATTAAATAAACCTAATCTCAAACCTATAATTTCGGCTTCTTTTTCTGAAGTAATTGGTGAGATTTTGTGTAAATTGGGAGGAGTGGTCCACTCTCTTCAGCTTGTCAATTATTTCCTGTGAATCGATCTTGGACTTCATTAAGTATTGTAACTGTATCACAACCTCACACTATCGGATATCAATCATACTATTTTGGAGTGATCAGTTTTTGGCGCCGTTGTCGGGGAACAAAATTTTATACAAGTGACCACAAGAGCTAGAACATAAACCTCAGTTAACATGAAATCAAGCGACTTGCTTCACCATCATCTACAACAATGAAGGAATCGTCGGCTAAGGCCTAAGCAGTAACATCATTCCATCCCTTCTATATGTTAGTTATCTAGGACTTTTGTGTTTTCCTTTTTAAGGGTCTAGGCATATATTAGTTAGGAGGTGGATTGTAGAGGTAAATAGGCTTTTGTGCTAAATTTTTATTGGTGGTATTGCTTTGAATAAGGAAACTACTAGTTCGGCTGGGTTGCTTTAATTTATTTTATTTGAATCTGTGGAATTATTGTTGTGGAGATTGGAAGGAATGAAGGAAATTGTGAATTGTTTGTTATAGATGCATGGATAGTCTCTTATGTGTGCATTGCATATGTATGGCATCTTATTTTAGGGATAGTCATAATCAATTAGTGAGAGCCAACCCTTTGCATAATCTTCCACGTGGTTACCTTACTTCATCCCCCACACATTCTATTTCGACCGACTTACGTAGTTTTTCCTTAATTGTTGACTTAGGACCTATTCTCATGGCTAACATTAATGATAAGGTGATCCCACTGCGGCTTAACCCCAATGATGATCCCAATAGGGTAAATCCCGAGAGAGAAAGTAATTTAGGGGATGTAAGAACCCCAATTTGAACTATGCAGAATTACATGAATCCTATAAGGCAAACCCCAACATCATGTATAATAGTTTCCACACACCATACCACGATGAATTTAAAGCCGAAAATGCTTCAAGCTTTGCCCATCTTTTATGGGTTAGATTCTGAGAAACCCTACACCTATCTAAAACACTTTGAATATGCTTGCTCAATTTTTCAAAATAATTCATACCCAAGAGCAGTTTTACTTCTAAAGCTCTCCTTTTTCACTTTGAAGGATAAGGCTAATACATGGTTTAATTCTTTAAGGCCTATGTCCATTCATTCCTGGAATACATTGCAAGGGAAATTCTTGAAAAAAAATTTCCCTGAACATAGAACCAAGACGATTTGTCACAAAATCTCTCAGTATGCCCTAATGATTGGTGAATCATTCTACCAAAGTTAGGAGTGGTTTAAAGAATTGGTACACTCTTGTCTATACCATGGGTTTATGGAATACCATATTATTAATACTTTCTATTGATCTCTGACCCTATAATTTAAACAGTTTGTTGAGTCTATGTATGTTGGAACCTTATATGTGTCGCGCCCCAATTTTTTGCACCCGAGAAAGACAAGTGAGAAAAACACAATACTCTCTCGTTAGAACTCATTCTCTTAAAAGGACGAGTGCCACTAAGTTTGAATTGAAAATTTGATTTGAATAAAGGGTTTTTGGAAAACATTTGGAGTCACCACCTAACTTGATTAAGGTGAGTTAGGTCACCTAAAACTAAGTATAATCCGAAGATCAAACTTGGGGTTTTAGAAAAATGTCTTAAAAAACTCCCTTAAAAGAGGGTTTTTAAGAAAACGGGTTGGTTGGCAACCTTTGGAAAAATTTAAGCCCTTTTTTAAAATAACTCTATTTGGTCCTTGAAAACAGTGATCTAGGTTCGGAGGTTAGTTATATGTAGGGAAGACGCACTAAGTCATCACCTTACCCCGCCTTTACGGTACCTACATGCCTATTTACCCTAGATTCACTCACTCGAAATCTTGGATTAATAAATGTCCAAAATTATCCACTTTAGAAGAGAACTTTGAAAAGAAATTCGACATGATGCATGATATGCAAGTGCAAGAAAAGACTTTGATTTTTAAAAATAGATTTGAAAAGAACTTTATTTGATTTTGAAAGAAAGATCTGGAAATAGAGATTTGAAAATAGATTTTTGGAATTGGAAGTTTGAAAATAGTTACGGAATTGGAGACTTGGAAAAAAGTTGTGGAATTAGAGATTTGAAAAAAATGTTATGAAATTAGAAACTTGAAAGAAACTATAGAATTGGAGATTTAAAAATAATTATGAAATTGAAAATTTGAAAAAACATTATGACCGCACCCATGAGGGTTGCCTACGTATCCCTTTTTGGAAATCAGGTCAGTCGTAGTTCGAACAAGAGTCCGATAGAAGATTTTGATTAAAAAAGGAGTTTGATTTGAAACTTGGAATGGAAGATTGGAATCGAGATTAAACTTAGACCTAGAATTAAATTTGAAAGAGGATTTGACCCTTGAAAGAGAACTTGGACTAGATTTGGAAAGATAGAGATTTGAAAACATTATGAAATTTTAAATTAGAAAACCATTTTGGTTTAAAAAAGAGTTTTTAGAAAGGACTCGAAACTTCCTAACTCTAAGAGTTAGGGTTGAACTAGGATTTAGGCCTCCTAGGGTTTAGGTTACCTAAGATTGGAATCCGTGGTTGAATTAAGAAAGTTTGATTTAGATTTGAAAAGTTTGATATTAGAAAGTTGGATTTAGGAAAGGTTCAAATTAGGAAAGATTCAAATTAGGAAATATTCGAATTAGGAAAATTGGATTTTAAGAAAGATTTTGAAAATAGATTTGACTTGATTTGAAAACACTTAGATGAGTTGGAGAAGATTTGACTTGAAAGTTTAATTTAGAAAAATTAGAAAGTGGGAGTTTAGGAAATATTGAATTTTAGAAATCTATGAACTTGGAAAGTTTCAAAATAGGAAAGTTTTCAAATTAGAAAAGTTTCATTTTAGGAAAGTTTCATTTTTAGAAAGATTTGAGCTTAGGAAAATTTCATTTTAGGAAAGTGACAAATTAGGAAAGTTTTGGATTTAGAAAGTTTCAACTTAAGAAAGTTTTGAATTTAGAAAATTTCAATTTAAGAAAGTTTTGAATTTAGAAAACTTTGAAATTTAATAAAGTTTTGGTTTTGAAAAGATTTCAATCTAAGAAAGATTTGGAATTTGGAAAGTTTTATTAAAGAAAGATTTAGAAAGTTTATTAGGAAAGTTTAGAATTAGGAAATGGTTGAATTAAAAAAGATTTGATTTCAATTTCCAAAAAGAGATGATTTGATTTTGTTTTCAAAAACTGAGGATTGGATTTGGTTTCCTAAGTAGGAGAACTAGATTTCACATGGAATTGGAAAGGATGAGAATTGGAAAGGATGAGATTTGGAAAACTTGGATTTAGAAAATATGATTTGACATGAAAAAGAGTTTTAGGAAATCTAAGAGTTTGATGTAGAAAATAAGATTTTGAAAAATTATGATTGGATGTGGAAAAGCAAAGTAAAAATTAGGATTTCCTAATCATGGTTTTAGGGCTTGACTTGGACTCTAAGGTAAAGAGTCTTTTGGAAAGTAGAACTTTTTGGAAAGGAAGATTTTTGGAAGGAGATCTTAGCAAAGAGTTTTTAAAAAGTAAACTTGAAAAGAGTTTTGGAAATGAGACTTTGGAAAGTAAAACTTTGAGAAAGTTTTTGGAAAGAGGGCTTTTTGGAAAGAGAACTTTTAAGGAAAGGGATTTGAAAAGGAGTTTTAGAAAGCGGATTTGTAAAGAGATTTTTGGAGAGGATTTAAATGTAGATTTTTGCAAGTCTCTAAAAATATTTCACTTTTCTAAAACGATTCTAATCACGAAGGGATTAGAATCATTTTAAGATTATGGTTTTGAAAATAATAAGGATTTGAAAATATGGACCATAAAAGCCACTTTAAATGACACACTTTTTCTAGAGCAACCCTAACCATGAAAAGGTTAGAATCACCTTAGAATTGTGATTTTGAAAATGAGTTTAGAAAAGAAGATTTAATGCAAGTTTTGAAAACGATTTTTTATACAAGTTTTGAAAACAAGTTTGAAAATAGGTTTTGGAGAGATGCATGATCATGATGTGCACAATGCAAGTTAGGGTCGTGAGCATACAAGGTTAAAGGCTTCACCACATAATCAAGGGGGCCGAACCAATGTGGTCTCTTGTTAGACTAAAAGAAAGCCCCCGACACAATGACTTTCAATAGCCTAATCCTACACATGAACCGGGGAGTCCCTTGTTTCAAGCATGTAAGAAAGAGGGGGTAGAAGATGGGGGATTACAATAGAAGAAAATCCAAGTGGGTTAGGAGAAAGAAGGGAGAGAGGGGAATTGCGTAAACATAAATAAGAAGCCTACCTTGTGTCTTCTTTATTTTACTTGCTTTATTTGCTTTGTTTTACTTTGGACTTCGAGAGCTCCCAAGTTGCAACACTTTAAGTCTTCAATGGAGGCTTTGGAGGTTTGTATATGAGTGTATAAGAGTGTATGTATGCTAGGGTTAAGTGTGTAGAGGCTAGGGTTTGTATATGGAGGCTAGGGTTTGAAGAACTTAAAGGGAACTAGGGTTTGGAAGGACTTCGAGCTCTGTATATCGAATAGCAGGGTTTTTGGACTGAGTTTGCAAACCTTTTTCACACTAGAGTAGGCTCTGTATTTATATACAAAAGACTGAATTGGCGCCTGCTGCAATGGCGTCAGGCCAAAAATCCTCCTAGCGCCACTAGGAGTGGCGCCGGACCATTTTTTGGCTTGTAGTGGCGCCAGCCACTTAGGAAACTTTTAAGGTCGGCAAGTAATGTATCTTTCAAAGATTTGGGTGCCTGTACTAGTAACTACCATGTAATTTTTAGCTTGACTTCACTAGGAGTGACTCTGGAAGGTCCGGGAATAATTTAAAGGACTGGGAATGGCCCAGAGGGCTAAAAAGGGATAGGAACCCTTAGAATAGTGTCCTAGGGGTAACGAACTTGAAAAATGATGACAGGACATGTTGGAGGGGTTGACCGAGCTATTATGGGCAAAACGGTCAATCAGGCCGGAAAGCTACCGGGATGGACTTGGAATATCCCAGAAGAAGACTCAAGGCTTGGAAACATTAGCTAGAATGTTCCAGGAGGTTACCAGTTTGATACCCAGAGTCGGTGTGGTTGAAAAAGGCGACCGGCCCACTAGTGGCAAAACGATTATTTTACACCAGGTTTGCCGGAACTGACTGGAAATGACCTAGGAATGTATCGGAAGGCTGGGGATACAATAAAAAACATCCCCAAGAGGTTACCAGTTTGATGCCTAGAGTCGGTGTGGTTCCTGGGGAGCTCGGATGCCTAGGGGCAAAATAGTTATTTTGACCGGAGGGTCTCAGAATTGGCCCAAAACCGATTGGAAAGCACTTAAACATGTCATATCGTTTTTGGAACAATCCTGGGAGGGTGGACTCACCGTTCTAAGGACTTATGTACTTTCTTAAGAAACGTGCCGAAAATGGCCTTAGGAGCAGTTTCGTCATTTTTCACCGGAGTGGGCTAGCAGGCACTGGTGTTGACCTGGGTTTTGAGCGTTTTCGTCACTCTGACGGTGGTCCCATGACATAGGGGTATATTGGCAATTCCCAATGTCGACTTTTTTACAAGTGTTTCTGCCACTCTGACGGTTGTAATGTTTACGAGTACTTCCATTACTCTAATGGTTCGCGATCATTCTAGAGACTGCCTGATCTCGAAAAGTTACTAGGTGAACTTATAGCCTGAGGAATCAACTTTCTCAAAAGGCGTGCCAAAACAAACATTTTTTATTGGCGGGCTAGCAGGCACCAAAGGTGGACCGTTCTACCATCTCAAGAACTTGAGGTCTCGTCCCGGTCAACCGGTTTAAAGGGACTACCGTTCCAAAGATTTTTCTCAAAAAATGTGCCAGATTTGATGGTCATATCGCTTGAGGGATCAACTTTCTGGAAAGGCGTGCTGGAATTGAAATTGGATTTAAACTAGAATGGAGATTAAAAAGGGGACTTACCGTCTTCGAGAATATATACGAACTGGAATTGGAGCAAATAATGCCATAAGGGCATTTTAGTCATTTTGCCTCTATTTAGGCTGAATGGGCCCGCAAAGCAATCGATTAATTGGATTATGTCTGGAAAACTGGTTTAAACTTGGAATGCGTCCATATCGACTTGAATACAAGTTTGGACGGACTAGAGACTGTCGAGCAGGCAAAAATGGGGTGCTTACAATATGATAAACAACCGGATGAGGCATACAATTATTTTGATCATTTGAAAATTTTGGCAAGAGATTGGGTTACAATAGGGACCCAAAATCCCAAGGCTAATTCCAACTCACAACTTAGGGGTAGGCATCAATCTAGGGAAGTAGAGGATTTGCATGCTAAAATTAGTGCACTTACCCGAAAATTAGTGTCCATGGAGTTGAATAAAGTTATTGAGCCACCTAAGGTTATGAGTTGTTTAGTGTGTGATATAATGGAACATGCACTGTTGCATGCCTTATCATACCAGGTTTTATAGAAGCATTGCATGGCCAAGGCAATGCGGTTGGTTAATACCGGGGTGGATTTGGTGACCAAAGGAGTGGGGGTAACCCTCACTCCAATACAAAGAATCCGAGTTGGGGGAATCACCCTAATTATGGTTGGAAAAATGAGGGTCCTTCGAACCCTCAAGGCTTTCAAGGAGGGTCTCAAAACTCTTAACCATTCTAACCACAACCACAACCGTATTAGGCCCAACCACCTATGTCATTCCAACCTTAAGCTAACTCTTATCAACCCTCTTACAAGAGGTCTTTGGAGAATAACATGTAGCAAATGATGAATGACCAAAAAGTGCTCACTAGTAGGGTGGACCATCACACTAGGTTGTTGGAGGATATCCAAAAGAACATAGTTATTGAAGTGAACTTGTGCGGGTGGTAGATGAGAGTGAACGTGAGAGAAAGGAGAAGGAGAGTGACAGAATGTAAATTGAGCCAATCAGAGATGAGGGTAGTGATGTGCTGAAACATGCTCCATTCCCTAGTAGATTGCTTAAACCTAAGGATGAGCTATTAAATTCTAAAATCTATGAACTGTTTAAACAAGTAAATATTAATATTCCTCTCTTGGATGCCATTAAACAAAACCCTTCTTATGTGAAGTTTTGAAACAATTGTGTACAATCAACCGTAAACTTCGTGTACAAAAGGAGGTTGTTTTGACTGAGTAAGTTAGTGCTATTTTACAATATAATGTCCTTTCCAAATAAAAGGACCCAGGATATCCTACCATGTCATGTATTATTGAGAAGCATAAAATTGGACAAGCTTTGCTTGATCTAGGGGCTAGTGTGAATTTACTCCTGCATGCAGTATATGAACAATTGGGTCTTGGTGAGTTTAAACCTACTAGCGTTACTCTTCAGCTTACCAATCAATCTCTTAGAATACCTAGGGGAGTTATGGAAGATGTGTTGGTCCAAGTAGATAAGATTTATTTTCCTGTTGATTTTGTTGTCTTAGACTCACTTCCTCCTTATGAGACAACTAGCACTGTAGTTCTAGTCATATTAGGTCGCCCATTCCTTGCTACATCGAATGCTTTGATCAATTGTAGGAGTGGTGACATGAAGCTTTCTTTTGGTAATATGACTTCAGACTTCAATATCTTCAATAATAAACTTATGGGAGCTGAGCCTAGTAATGTTGAAATTTTTTACGTGAATATGATCCAAACACTTATGAATGATTCTTTTGAATTCACTAATTTTTATAAAACCTATTTGGTTGATTTTCATGAGCATCAAATTATTGCGAATTCTGAGCTTACACATGATTCTTTGGTGGATCAATCGCATGTGTTAATGGATAAATTGCTTCTATCATAGGCTATGCATGATGGTGGTGTTGGGTGATTTTCTAATCTGGTTTCTAATCCGTTTAGTGATATTAGTAGTGCAATTTAGATTTTTAGAGTCAATTTAGTTTTTTGGTTTTTTCTTTTTGGCAGTTTTGTTTGCATCTTAGTTTCTCACTAGTTTGGGGGGGGGGGGGGGGGGGGGGGGGGGGGGGGGGGGAGGGTACCCTTTGGTATTCCCGGTTCCCTATATTTCCTCTTTGTGTTTCGTTGGCTTTATTCTCATGCATTGAAGACATTACATAACTTTAGTTGGGAGGAGAAGTGTTTTATCTTGTTTTGTTTAATAAATAAATAAATAAAATTTTATACATCAAACCTTGTTATGCTTTAGTGAGTTAGATTCATTTGTTGATTCATTGTTGATTATCTTTCAAACACTTGAATTTCTTCGGTTAAGGTTCGAGTATCATATAGTTCAGGTATTATAGTTTGTATCTTTGACACACTTTTCAATATATTTCTTGATTAGTGATTATTGGATGTGTTGAAGAGGATTTTGTGAGAACTATATTTGTATTCATGTCAATGTAATTTTAAATTTGAGGATGACTAGATTCGTGCATTGGACTAAGTTTGAGTTAATTGTTGATTTACCTTTTCATTGTGATGCATTGTAAGTTTCTGTCATAAAATATTATAAGAAAGAGATTACATTGTTGTACATTATCATGTTATATGACATCTTATGTTGATATTTTGTATATGCATATCCTTAAAAAGTGGATATTTTACCTTGTGAGATTTAGAGCCAAATTTATCTTCTTTCGTAATAGATATACATTTACTCAAGGATATTTTATTAATCTTTCATTCTTTCAATAACTTTCCTATACTTGATTTTGATTCATTTGCTGGGTAATAGTTGGAGGTATTGACACTTTTACTCTCTTGAAATTTTAACTTGATGTATTTTGAAAATTAGGTTGAGGTCATTCTATTCCCTCCAAACCATTCATGTCTAATTTCTTTCTATTGATACTCATACACATTATCTTTGAAAAAGCATATCAATGTTAAAATACTTCTCATGATGAAAATTTTGATGTCATTGCTTATGAGAGCTTGCAAATGTAAAGGATGTATGGATTTGAACAGGAAAGGAAAAAAAACATAAACAAAAGGAAGGGGAAAAAAACATAAACAAGTTGGTTGAAAAAAACATAAACAATTTGGAAGAAGCTGAAGATGAACAATTTGGTTGAAAAGATGGAAAATTAATAGTGTATACTTATTGATAATCACATGTAGTGTACAATGCATGTTTTGAGTCTTTTTACAGCTTTCTTTCTCCCCATTCGTGGCTCTTCTTTCATGGCCTTAACTTATCCGGAATATACATTTTTTAGAATTCTTTTGAGTATAGGTTATTACATGTCAATTCTCTAGCTAATGCTTAAACTGTGAATATTCTTTCATGAAGCTATGTCAAGTTGATACACTTCCATCTTTTCGATTTTTGACATTGGAATTGCTCTTTTGATTTTTAATGACATTTACTCTATTGATGAGCTTTCCATTGAGAGACCCATGTGTTTCATGTTTTTGATGAGTGTATGACTTGTGAGATTTTGAATCGAAGCGTAAATGATATAATTGCATAATTTTGAGATAGTTGAGTTGTATGTCATTGCTAGTACACTCTTATCTGATTCTTTCTTAGATGCTTTATGCCTTTACTTGCATGCTTCACAATTTAGGGTGAGTCGAGAATTTTCTTAAATGTAGTTATGTATGTTTCATGTACTTCTACTATCTTTCACTTGACATGAATAGATGTTTGTTGATATCATCACTGCAAGCCCTTAGGAGACACCACTCGTCCACTAGGGATAATCTAGGGGTTTAAAAACTAAGTACATATGCTAAATGCACTCGTGACTCCCATGAAAGTGGAGATATCTTTTAATTTTTAGTTCCTAACAAAAGGTTAGTTGGGGGGTGTGATGTACTCCAAAAGTACAATCTACATGCCTTAATTAGTTTTTTGTTAGACTTAGACTAGAATTATTTATGTTATTTTAGTCCTAGCTTGTTACTAAGTTGTTTTAGTATGTTGAAACAGGAATCCAAGATTAAAAAGTGAAATTCAGGCAAAATCTTAAAAGAGAGTTCAAATAGTCAAATGGAGCGTTCGAACGCATGATATCAGTATAACATCAGCTGTACGAACGGTGGAGCTTAGCGTTCGAACGGTGAACAAGAGCGTTCGAATGGTGCGTTAAACAAAGTCACGACAAGACCAGGTTTAAAGAACATTCGAGAGATTCAGAGAGCTATCATTCTCGTCCAAAGTGCATTCAACATTGCATTCGAACGATGGTCCATTGCGTTTGAACGGTGGGGAAGGGCGTTCAAATGGTTCGCGGGAAATCATATTTTTCAATGCCTAAAAAAGTTAGGACTGTTGTTTAGTTTAGGGTTAGCTTTTCATCATTGTTTTAGAATAGTTTAGTATCAACTTTAGAATAGTTTTCCTTAAGAGTAGTTCATACTTCTATTGTTTTCTTCAATTCCTGTTATCAGATTTTTAGGCTTTTAATATATTTCAATATAACTTCACGTATCTATCATGTCTAAGAGTAGCTAAATCCCATTTTAGGATCAATTGTGAAGATCAATTGAATATTCTGGATGAATAATGGAGGTAAACAAGTTTTCGATGTTTAAATCTTCTTCTTCTTAATTTTTTGGGATCAAACCCTAGAAATGTATGAAAACTCAAATGTTTGATTATGCTTGGCAACAAGTCAATGATATGCATCTTTGACTAAAACTGAGTTGTTCTAGGATTGATTATTAAAGAATAACAGTGTTTATTACTAAATCTTTTGAATCAAAACTCACGATGTAGTCAATGATTTGAGTTATCAAATACCTCTATTAGAATTCTGTGTGAAGCAATTGGTTGGATCAATTGGTTTCAAGACTTTATTTTATTACATTAAACCAGTTTTTATAGAATAGTTTAGATTAAATAAACCCAATCCAAACCCACAATTTTTGGTTTCTTTTTTTGAAGTAATTGGTGAGATTTTGTATAAATTGGGAGGAGTAATCCCCTCTCTTCAACTTGTCAATTGTTCCCCTCTCTATGGATCAATCTCGAACTTTACTGAGCATTATTACTGCATCATAACAGCACACTAGTGGATATCAATCGCACTAGTTTGGAGTGGTCAACATCTTTTAACATCAAACTATTAGGAGCTAGTCATAGGTTTTGTGTAATCCCTAATGCTAGTGAGAGTTGGGACCTTAATCTTAATGCTTAACATTGTGCTTCTGTGAAAAAACATTATTCCATAAGGATGAAAAGTTAATGGTGATGATGATAAGGCAGATAATTAGTTTGACAGTTATTTTTCTCTGCTTTCTTCTTGTCTACACAGGTTGTCAATAGAAAAATTATATTATGACAGAATACTTATATATGATTATCTATAATAAATATACAACATAATAATATATTACATATAATAAATATTTCATATATAACGTTTGAATACTAATATACAATATATATTATTATATATAATTTGTAAGGACATCCTTTTACATCAAAGTATTAGTAGTTAGGCATAGGTTTCGTGTAATCCCTAATGCTGGTGAGAGTTAGGACCTTAACCTTAATTCTCAGTATTGGGCTTCTAAGAAAAAACATTTCCATATAGATGAGAAGTTAATGGTGATGTTGATAGAGCAAATAATAAGTTTGACAGTTGTTTTTCGTTCATTTCTTCTTGTATGTATTGGTTGTCAATGGAAAATTTATATTCTTAACGAATGCTTGTATATGATTATCTATAATAAATATACAATATAAAAGTATATTACATATAATAAATATACTGTATATAACATTTGAGTAAATATTACCTAATATACAATATATTCTTATCGTATATAATTTGTAAGAGTGTAGCCATTACACCCACACATCTTTTAACATTAAACTATTAGAAGCTAGACATAGGTTTTCATGTAATCCCTAATGTTGGTGAGAGTTGGGATCTTAACCATAACACTCAACATTGTACTTCTAGGAAAAAACATAATTCCATAAATGTGAGAAGTTAATGGTGATGATGATAGGGCAGATACTTAGTTTGATAGTTGTTTTTCTTTGCTTTCTTGTCTACACAAGTTGTCAATAGAAAAATTATATTCTTATAGAATATTTATATATATAATTATTTATAATAAATATACAATATAATAATATATTACATATAATAAATATATCACATATAACGCTTGAATATATATAACCTAATATAACATATATTATCATATATAATTTGTAGGAGTGTAGCCATTACACCAATATAACCTTTAACATCAAACTATTAGGAGCTATGCTTATAAGCAAAACCTTAAAATCCTATCCCCATATAATTAAGAAAACTCAACACATATTGGATCTCCTAGTATCAGTTTCTATCACCCCACCCAAAGCATGTGTAATTTAATAATTTTGTGGGGCCTGCAGAATACAAGACACATCCAATGATCTTTAGATTGCCTTGAATTATGTATAACACTCTGAAGATATTAGTGCCTATACCGATTCTACTGCATTGGAAGCGCCATTCTCAAAATCAACAGTAGCTCACCTCCATATTGAGATACCTTACAAAGCTCCTTACTTTGTTGACTAAAGTGGCTTCACCTCTCCTCCTACTAGAACACACTAGATAGATTATCACCAGTAACCAAATTCAGAGTGAAAGATACTAGCTTCACGTGCCTTCTAGCTGTGTCAACTATCTCAACCTCTACAGTTGGAGCTTCCTTGTCAACATCTAATTGTTATTGCTCTTGTTTTTGGCCAAAATCTTCGACAATGTTCAATTCGTTCACCCGTGCACCTATACATCGCTCCTGAGTACCCCTGCACTTATTATAGTCTTCACAACTACTGCTCGCCTTGTCCACCATATGCTTTGCAAGCATACATTGTCCACCTCTACTACTCATCCCATGTTTGACAGTAGCTCCACTTATCACAACACTCTTCACAAGTTTGGACATATTAGTAATCATCACTGTAGCATAAACATGTTTCCCATGGAAGCCACAAGAGTTCTACATTCGATTGAGAACTTGTTACCACTCGAAGCTAACATTCAGAGAGTAATTAGATCATTCCTCATATCTAGCACATGCTTAACCATATTTAAATTCAAAATTGTCCTATCAAACATGCAAAATCGCATTGTGCCTACACTAATAACTTTGCTCCTTATGTTGTTAGCCATTCTAATAGTACCCCCATGACATGTATGATAAGTCGCAAAGTATTCCCTAATAGAACACATGAAACGAACAACAAAATCTAATACCCAATCTAAATTATCCTTACTTGAAAAAGTTGTGAGCACAACATATTCTTCACTATAAGACATCTTTAAAACTACAACTTTTGATGATTGGACTTTTGTCTTATGTACATTACAGTTGGCACAATGCCTTCTTATATGTCCTTTATAATCACAATAACAGCAAATCACCTTTTGACCCTTCGACTTGAAGCAACCTCTTTTTCTAGACCCATCCTGCCTTCATACTGTTCTACATCTGGCCTAATCATTTCCTAATGCAAACATGATCCTCTCCCTTAATGATCTGTCACACACATTCTCTCTCTCTCTCTCGTCCTAGTGTCTAATGAGAAATAAGAGCAATAACCACATCTAATCAAAAGAAGCTTCCTATGCATCAATATGGTTCTCATATACTTATATGATGGAGTTAAGGAAACCAGCAGGAGAATTACCTTATCTTTGTCTTTAATCTTTGCACAGATAGCATCCAATTCCATCAGTATCCTATTGAACTCATCCAAATGCTCTGTGAAGCTTGCTGCTTCGATCATATAAAATGCATACAACTACTTCTTCAAAGGCAACTTTAAGGACTTGGACTTATACCTACTCTCCAACTTAGCCCAAAGTTTTACTGAATCACTCTCATCCATGACTTCTCGAAGAGTGCTATTCTTGAGATACAATTGAATATTACTATTCGTTAGCTCCCTTATCTTTGTTCACTCATCCTTCATTCTCTTTGATTTTTTATACTTCTTCTTGAGAACCTTGACTAATCCCTCGTGCGTCAAAATGTTACTTGCCCTTTGTTGTTATAAGGTGAAGTCAAGTTTCCATCGAAGGGTTTAGTCACAATAGTGGAAGTCATTTCTAAATGAATAAGCCAATCATAGTGTACATTAAACATTATTGGATCACATCCCTAGAAAGCAACAATACAACCTGCCATAGTGTGTTCTTTGGCAAATTACTTTTCTTCACTTTTTCTTCCTCAAGTTTCATGTGAAAAGAAAAGACAATAACATTGTCATTGCCATACATTCATCGGTCAATCCCTATTTTCAGTGACAAACAACTCTTTGCCAAAATTCTTTTAGTTCCAGTGTGTACAAAAATTTTGATTTATTCAATAGGAATCAAAAAGTTTTTCAACATGTTCTCTAACTTTAATACCACTTCATTTGGATTAAATAGTCACCAATATACGAAAGCACATCCACAGTCCACACACACACAAAAGAGAAAACCATATGCACATAAAATTTATGCAATTCAACACAAGCTTGTTTGTGTCTACGTCCATGGTGAGCAAAATTCACTATAAATAGATATTATAAGTCTAAGCTAATATCCAAAGTCCAAAAGCTGACACTAATATATGAGTCCTGAAGCAATCACCGCTTCCCTATTCAAAGGTATTTGAGCCTTAAATCCATTCTCGTCCTCTTGTCGGCCCCTTCTCATATCCTGAGTTTTGTAGCTATACACATCCGCTACTCCGCTCCCTAGTATTTTTCCCGTCTCCCCCTCACATCTCTATAAGCACCCCCTGAACTCTCAAAAGCGAGCCTTTGAGTAACATGCCCCCTTTGGCAAACCTAATAAGTACTTGCGGGCAAGGTGAAAATTTTTTGAATTTAGGGGCCAATACATTATTCTTATTATAAATACTGAAATGTTTATAAAACTTAAAAACAATTTAAAAAAACTTAGGAAGCTCCAGCCTTCTTCCACCACTATGTACGTAATTAAGACAAACTCATCAACATTTTATTATGACCATGAACTTTTAAGTTTATAGAGAAACTAACATAGCCCTCCTCATGTCCACTTATGGCCAAGAGTCATTCATGCAATGTATGTGTAAAAATCACGAATTTAGCTAAAATGCCTAGTACTGAGAGTTGATTAATTATTAATTCGGTGTAATATCCAAATTTACCAATCATGCGGAAGCAATCAATAATCATAGAACACACGATAATTAGCGTAAAAACCTAATTGGACAAAAACCACAGGACCCTCAGCCAATTAATCAATGCACTATAAAAACGATTTATAGGTTCACACTTACAGTTACCTGCCCTATCGAATCCCTCACTTCCAGGTGTTGCTCCTAAAGAACTTTGGGTGTGTCCTTCTTGTACATATTAGTCTGTCGATACGGTTTCTAATACCCTTGATTAAGTGTTGAATCCATAACCCTGTTGAATGTCTTCAAGCATTGATCTAGTTCTACTAATAATGTCTTCTTGAAGTAGAAAAATCTTTCTCAAAAGTTCAGAGATGTTTTTCTGAATAAAAGCTCACAATTCTCTCAATCTAATATCTAAATAATCTATGGATTGTGGATGTCTTCAAAAGCAACCCCTTGCAGTATATTTATAATAGAATAAGTCTCCTCACAGTGTAATTCCAATTCGATACAAGTTAGGCTTCCAAAATTGAGTGGGGAACGAAGTATCGTTGTACATTTGAACAGTTGAGAAGCCCCTTTGAACTCATAGATCTTTCGAATCGAACACCTCGATGGCTATTCGACTGCTTAAGGGATGTAAATGCGTAAATTTAAAAAATTTATATGAAATCAATACATTATGGTTAGGAAGATGTGACATTCCAAAGTTTCAGTTCTGCATGCTTCAACAGCTTGTACTACAGCGTCACCAGCTTGTACTTTTAGACAACGATTGCATATGCTAGGCCCAAATACAACTTAAAACTCAATTACAACCAAAATGTTTTTGTTTATGAAATGCGTCAAATTTCATAATTTGTGTGGACGGTGACCTTGCACAAACTCAATAGAATGGTTGGTCGAAAGCCTGGACACCTTTTAGTGCAGTAAAATATTACAAAGTATATTAGTGTAGTTGTTTCCTTTTATAGTTGTCTTGTAATAGTACTATATTGATAGGGTGATGTTTGTAATTTGACACCTCACCATGTGTATATATAAATATAATGTTCATCCAAACCTAACTGATTAGGGGTTGGTCTTCTCAACTTGTGTCTGTTTATGGTATCAAAGCTAATTGTGGACGAAGGGAAAAACTAATCTCAATCCTCTGTTCTTTTTCTCTCTTCTCTTATTAATGGGTCACCAGTGGTTAGTAATATATGTAAAGCATGTAAGAGTAGTAAAAGTTGTTGCTTATCTTTTTCATTATCGACACGACAAACTTTTTTTTTTTATTTGATTCACTGTGATATCTGGGACATTCTCCAACTTTGAGTAAATTGGTTTTCAATATTATATTATTTTTGTCAATGATTTTAGCAGTTATACATGGCGTTCTCCAATGAAGGCAAAATTTGATAGCATTGTTTGCTTCAAAAAATTTAAGCCATGGGTGAAACAATGTTTAATGGTTGAATTAAGTCTTTTCAACGTTATAGAGCTAGAGAACTCATCCAAGGAGCTTTTAAGGTCTTTCTTGATGCTTGTCATATTTTTTTTCGATTTTTTGTTCACATACCTCTAAGTGAAATGGTTTGGCAGAACCTAAATATCGCCACATAGAAGAAATGGGCCAGAACTTCTTTATCAAGCTCATATGCCTTGTTCTTTCTTGCTTGAAGCTTTTTTAATTGCTATATACCTTATAAATAGGCTCCCTATTCCAATGTTTAGTCATCATTCTCCTCATGAGGTTCTTTTTGGCTCTTCTATTGATCATTCCCATTTGAGGGTGTTTGGTTGTGCCTGCTATCCTTATTTGGTTCCATATCGTAAGGATAAAGTTGAGCCAAGATCCAAGCAATGCGTGTTTCTTGGATATAGAAATATTCACAAATGTTTCAAATATCTTCATCCTACCACATGTCACATTTATATCTCATTACATGTTATCTTTGATGAAATTGTATTTCCTTTTCAAAGAAAAGATTGTCCATTGGATTTTGCATCTCAATCTCATTCTACCTCTCCTATCTCTATTCCTTTGAAGGTGCCATCTGCTTCACCCTGTGCTACAATGGGTATAGGTTTGGGATCTAACATGTCTTCTATTTCACTATCATCTTCAAGTTATTTAGATAGTAGTGAATCAAGATCATGCTTAAACACAGATAGTAGTAAATCAAGATCATGCTCAAACACATCCAATGATTAAGGACCAGCCAATTCCTACTATTGTTTCCACTCCACCACCTCAAACACAAGGAGCTTGTAAAACTGATGGAGGTTGAGGTGGTGACATCCTATGATTACTCGTTCTAAGGATGGTACTAGTAAGCCTCGCGTTTTGCGCTCTAGCTAGCACACTCTTGCTCAAGGGTTTGCAGCATAGCTTCATTCTCTATTCAAGAACCTGCATCTTATCGAGATGCTATTTGTGACCCACGATGGATGAAAGCAATGGAAGATGAATACATTGCTCTTCTTTAGAATAATACTTGAGCTCTACTTCCGTATCACTTTTCGATGAATGTTGTGAGTTGTCATTGGGTTTATAAAATCAAAGAGTGTACTGATGATTCCGTTGAACAATTTAAGGCTTGCTTTGTTGCTAAAGGTTATACCCAACAAGAGAGTGTTGACTTTGATGAAACATTTAATCCCATTGTTAAGGCCACCATCATTCACATTGTTCTTTCTTTGGCTATTTCCTTGAACTAGTCCATTCGCCAACTAGATGTCAAAAATGCCTTGCTACATGGCATATTGTCTGGAGAAGTATATATGTCTCAACTGCTAGGTTTATCAATACTTCACAATCCACTCATGTCTACAAGCTCAATCGGGCTATCTATGGTCTCCATCAAGCCCCACGTGTTTGGTTTCATCCCTTGAGTTTTAAGCTTCTTGCATTTTTCATCTACAGTAAAGCCAACCCCTTTATGTTTGTTCTTCATCGGAACCATGGTATTCTTATTCTTTTTCTTTAATGTGGATGACATTATTCTCATTGGTTCTTTAGCTTCTTTGCTTCACTCCATAATCTGTTGTCTTTCATCTCAGTTTGCTGTGAAGGATTTAGGCCAATTGCATTATTTTCTCAAAATTGAAGCAACTAGAACATCGTCCGAAATCCGGCTTACTAAAACCAAATATATTCTTTCCCTTCTCTCTAAACTGAAACTTCTTGATTGCAAACCTTGTTCTACTCCAGCTCTTGCAGGTCATAAACTTTCTGTTCATGAACGGAATTTACTTGATGATCTTTCTCAATATCACCAACTTGTTGGACCATTACAATATCTTACATTTACTCGACCAGATATTCATACTACACAACAAGCCTGTCAGTGCATATGCCCCGAGATGTTCATTTCCAAGCTGTCAAGTGTATCTTATGCTATCTCAAGGGCACCTTAGACTATTGCATATGTTTCAGCTCTAACTCTTCCATTTTCTCACCAACTATGTTGCTGCTGATTGGGCTGGCTGCCCCGATACCCGTCGATCTACAATAGGGCATTGCATTTTTCTTGGAGCTAATGTGATTTTGCGGTCTATGAAGAAACAACTTAGTGTTTTGCAATCTAGCACTGAAGCAGAATATAAAGCTCTCTCCATGGCTATTTCAACTCTTTTATGGGTCTCTTGTTTGCTAAAAGATATTTGTCTCCTTTTGTCTTCTATTACTCTTTACTCTAATAATCAGGGGCAATCCTGTGTTTCATGCTACAACCAAGCATATTGAAGTATCATATCACTTTCTTCGCAACTTGGTCTGCCGTGGTTTGCTTCGTGTTCATTTTGTTCATTCTTCTAATCAACTAGTCGATATCTTTACCAAAGGGCTCAATTCCTCTCTGTTTACTTTTTTTTCGATCCAAGCTGTTGTGGATTCCTCCCCCAGCAACTTAAGGGCGCATGTTATGGAGTGTTTTAGCATAGTTGTTTCCTTTTATAGTTGTCTTGTTATTGTGCTATATTGATAGGGTGAAGTTTGTAACTTGACACCTCACCATGTGTATATATAACTATAATGTTTAGCCAACCTTAATTGATGAGGGGCTGCTTTTCTCACCTTCTGTCTGTTCAAAAAATAATATGTCACATTCCAAAATTGAAGGCCATTCTTTTTACCACCAGAAAAGATTGAGATTCTAATGAGATTGATGGCTACTTAACACCTTTGGAGGTTAAAGATAGGTAAAGCTGCAAAGAGATGATTCAATAATGTCTGCTATTGCTCAAATCAGTTTAGGGTAGGAGTTATTTTTAAAACAAAAGCATTGAAAGTGAAGTTTATTTTGGAAAAGCAGAAAATTCTAATGGCCCATTTCCATAATAGATCACCATACCATGAGTGGTGAAACTATCATGCGCTCAATAGTACATGCTTGCATGAGAATCAATGTGTGAATGTTGCCCATGACCCACTTGAGAAGTTAAGCCCATGGTATCTATTCCACGTGGTAGATGAATGGTCGCTCTTCCAAGATGCGTAAACAGATTGAAGTTCTCAGGCAATGAATGACATCCGAAGTGGATTTTTCTTGATCACCTTTGCGTCTAGTTATCATTTATGTAACGCATAAAATTTATAAAGTTCGTATAAACGATGGACCTGCACGCACTCGAGAGAGCAATTGATCGAAGATATGAACACCTGTAGAAAAAAGAGGTTGAAGTTCTGTATTATTATGTTGAAATCACATGCTAATAGCAATCAAAGTGTGCCATGATTTTTTAAGGACTCCCGGAAAAGGAAGAAAAAAAAAATAGTGTTGTGTTTGGAATTAAAATTTATCAAGAGAAAAGAAAATGAAAAGAAAAAAAGAAGAGAAAAAAGTAAACAAAATGAGAAATACCTAATTGTTACTATTTTTCTTTTTATGTTTTCTTACTCTCTATTTTATTTAATAACCAAACATACCGTGTAATTTTATATCATTATCCCTTTCTTTTTCCTCATCACACCCTTGATACAAACATAGCGTTACAGAATGGACATGGCGCATGTCACTAGAGATGGAACTATACAAAGTTTTTCAGACTATTCTTTTGTCAAAATGCAAAAGCAAAAGTTCCATATAACATGACACCATCAAAGAATGAAAGGAACTAAAGAACAGTACGATATATACCATATATTATGATGAATGTGCAAAACATCAATCAAATGAGAGAATGACATGACTTGGCCACCATGAGCTACAACCTAACGCATGTTTAGGACCAGTTCAGCCTGCTTTAAGCCTCGATAGCCTACCATTTTGGAATTCTCATCAAAAAAAAGAAAGATAGAAGACTTCCGGTTCCTTTTGTAAAAGAACACTAGGACTTAGAAATGTGTTGCACACAAAACACGTGCTTAGAACAATTGCAGTTAACAATTAAGAGACAGAAGTAGTAATGTAAATTTTATAATAATACTCTATAGAAGGTGATGTACGTGATGGTCCTATTACAAAATTAAGAACACGCTCTACAGTATCTAATAAATATCCAAATTTTCTTGGGCAGATGCCTATGTGGCGAGTGTTGGCGCAAACATAGGTATGTTATGTATAATACTGCAAAACCTTGGTGACTCTTATCGCTTGAGAGATTACGTCTATCAATTCTTTGTTTTCTTTTCAATAAAATAATTAAAGCTCACATACATATTAATTTTTTTTCTTTACGTTTGGGTAAACTTTCCAAAAACACCCTTTGAATAGTACCCATTGGAAAATTTTCTACAGTATTTTCTTTCTATCAGTAAAACTACATTAGTAAAATGACGTAGTATCACCATTACAGATACAAATGTGAGTTTGTGGAAGAGATAGTCTCCAATCTTTCTCGTCATAAAATTTGACATGTATGATAACCATTAGAAGGGTATCTAATCCAAGATTAGTTTTGTGAAATGTGTAATTGTCAAAAATTTGTAAATATCTGTGAAATTAAGAAGTTCAACATGATTTGTGTATGTGAAAATATCTATATATACACATATATTCATACACACACATATATATACATATATAATCTAGGTATGCAAGGATACCAATTAAAAAAATTCTAAGTACGATAGCAATTGAAAGGTTTAATTCCTTAGGCACTGATTTATGAAATTATGAACTCAAATGATTGGTTCAATTCAATTAACTAAATTATCTTAGTTAATTACCTATTGTGTGCAACAATAGTCTGTCAAACATAAATATGAGAGCCTTTACAAAAAAAGAAAAAACATAAATATGAGAAAGCAATCAGACAATAACAAGACGCATGATTTTACGTCGAAACCCTAAATGAAAAATTGACGGGACATTAGGCCAGTCAATCAATGTGATATAGAGAACATAATAGTAGTTCACATGCTTACAGAGCCAATCCTACTGCATGTCCGCATTGTCAGGTGTCACAATCACAAAGTTCTAGGCGTGCTCTCTTTATATGTATCAGTCCATAAATACGGTCTTGATACGGATCCTAGAGCTTCTGATGAAGTATTGAATCACCACAAGACAAGACTGTTGGAATCCTACAAACAATGACCTAAATCCACCACCAATGTCTTCACTAAATTCCTCAAGGAATTAGAGAAAATCACACAATAATTCTCAAAGTAGTGCCTCTCAATATTTTTGAGATATTTGTAGGTATTTGTACCCTTTGGTAGCTGCTTGCACTCTTATTTACAGTATTAGCAGTCCCGGAAAATGAAAATTCTAATTTGTTACGAATTCAGGCTCCAAAATAGAACATGAAGCAAAAAAATTCGTAGTTTGTCATATTACCAGTGACACGAACACCTGAAGTACCCATTTCGAGTGCCGTATGTTCAAATGTTTGATGTACTCTTTCCAACGCTCATCCACTGTTCGAATACCTCTTTGGCAGTCCGAACACACGTTTGTAGCTCTCTCTCTCTCTCTCTCTCTCTCTCTCTCTCTCTCTCTCTCTCTCTCTCTCTCTCTCTCTCTCTAGTTTTTGTATTCAATATCTAATTTTCCCTCGGATTGTGTGTTTGTACTATAGACTCTATTATACAGAATGTGCCTTTGAAAATTGACTATGTATAAATATTTTTTTTTTTTCCTTTGATTTCTTTCCTTTAATAAAATCAAAATCCAAAAATAACAATCGAAAAACAAAGAAATGAAAATCACACCTGTTTTCTTTTTTGGTCCTCGAATTTTATTTTACAAATCCACATTAAATATATGTGGACAAAAATTAATATGCACAAATAATTTATGCATACTTAATATATGCTATACATGCATTCGTAATTGCAATCAAATACGATTTGGCTAAGACAATCATACTGAGTAGTTTCTCGGCCCTTGTCCAGTACTGATGTTTAAAAAAAAATTCATTTTCTTATATGAAGTACGGCTACAAAATAATCTAATCTATATAGAAACTGGCCTATATTATGGCAGCAAATGGGCATGATATCCCTTGTTTTCTAGCCCATTTGACTTTGTAATTATTTTCTGGTTTTGTCATCCACTCACTTTCCTTTCCCACAAAAGGGAAAATGAAAGAAGTATGCAGACCCCATATCTAGTTACTTGGGATACCCATGGCTTTTACGGACCAATGTACTATCACTTAAAACACTACAAAAACATGTATGTTATACTATTATTGGTAGGCTCTTTGCTCCCATTCCTTCTTTAAACTCTGAGCATCCTATCTCAGCTTCGCCTGTTAAACAAGATCCTTCAGCCATCTTCTGCTCTCTAGTCTTGCCCCACAAAACACTGTAAAGCCCTCCAACCAACAAAATCCCGCCTAAAACACTGCAGACACAAGGACAAAGATTAATCAAAATACATAAAAAAAAAAAAAAAAAAGAGCACAAAATGAATACACACACTAATTAAATAGAAGGAACTAAATCGCTAACACCAACTGAATCAAAAGGTTAAGTGTGCTTCCAATGAAGCAGAGGAAATCACCTTCCCAAACTAATTATCTCGCCTAGGAGGAATGCAGAACTGAAGATTGTAAAGACGAGAGCCAATGGTGTCGACATGGCTAGGAACACTGGCCCTTTCTTCTCAATCACCCATGCTTGTAAATAGAATGTCACACCGGTCACCACTATTCCCTGTCAGAAAATGTGGTTCTTTTATATGTCATATGCATACATTTAAATAAAGAATGACCATGAAATATATAAGTTAAATTTGTTAATTAAATCAAACAAAATTTCTAATAATAAGATTCTGAATTTCTAATCTTTTCCACCAAGTTCCTTTTTTTTCTTTTATTTTTTTCACCTCCTTGAGAACAATATTTGGTATTAGTCAAACAGTGATTAGGAGATAACGAATGATAGAAAAAAGGGAATGGTTTCAGTTTAGCTTACACAATAAGCCACAGCTAGGAGTTTGATATTCCATTCCAGCTTCCATTGATGGGGGTCTCTTTCCAAAGCAATGGCAATGAAAAATGACTGAATTGAGCTCAAAAGGCACTGAAGAGTGGTGAAGAGCAGTTTTGAAGGGTAGCTTTTCATCATTCGAGCCTGTTTTCAACCAAAAATTGATCAATGTTCACCGAACATACTATTGTACGTGTTAATCTTCTTCCGGGGTAGTTGAAAGTTTAAATTCATCTGATGGCATAACGTAATCACCAAAGAATGAGCTGCCATTTTAAAGAAAAGTACACACGCACAACAGGAGAGGTTCTAAATTAACTATTATTTTCCTTTTTCCCGTCTTCTTGGAAACCAAACAACGAATAGATGCTTAACAAGCAAAGGTACCTGTAATACAAGCCAAAAACCCCAGAAGGTATTGGCCATGAGCATGAGGAAGCACCCCTTTATCCATGTTCTACTAGAAGGACCGGAAACTTGATGTTCTTGACTAGTAGGGTGTCCGAAGATGTGATGATGAAGAAAGAACTTCCAGTAGGGGCCTCTGTAGAAGGCGATGATTGTGGCACCAGCAATGCAAATTGCTATCCCTGCAACCTTTGCAAGCCCAGCAGTTGTTCTCAACTTGACCATTTCCATCCTGTAGTCCAAATTTGCAATTTGTTCATGTCTATCAAGTAATTTTATGCTGGGAAGATTCAGTGCATAACTATCTGGAGACTACTAAGAAGTTAACTATAACAGCTAACTAGCTTAAAAGATTCCAATGAAAGGTTATCCAATTTGTCTTAAATTTTTGTTAATGAAGCAATTGGATAAACGAAGAAACGAAGACAACTAAAATTCCAAGAGCCTCCTCTAACCAAGAGATAAATCATCAAATGATCTGGCATTTTGTGCTGGACAACTGGATCTCGAAGGGTGTATAGTTATGTAATGTAACTCAAATTTTTGTCTTTTTTTTTTTTGTTTTTATTTTCAAAAAGCAGGACCTACTCCTCAAATTAATTTGCCTATAGCTAGATGCATTACTCTTATAAAAATAAAAATCAGTTAGATCTAAGAATTCTTACTTTTTTTATTCCTGAAACATTTTTAAAGTATTCTGACCGTCAAATCATTAAGTCTCCCTCGGAAATTCACCTGAGTCCCATAAACTAAAGACTTGAGAATTTGTTCACTGCTGAAGCCGGTCCCTCTCGTCTTACCTTTCAATGAATGCACTAGACTATGCATTGGTGCGTATTGCAAGTTTGAAACCAATCATTTGCAAGGACTCCATTCAAAATAGATGCAACGAAATATAGGAAGATATTCACACACGTGGATAAGCTTTTGTGTCCACAGGTTTGAGAAACAATCAGTAATTAAGATTTGTTCTCCTTAAGGAAACAATTCAGACCTCACTTCATGTACTTCAATTGAAACTAGAGCGCTAAGCCATAACTAAAACTGACTGCTGAACCTTATTTTGTATCATGTAAATTTTGAAGAAAACAAAAGAAGAAGAAAAGAGAGAGAGAGAGAGAGAGAGAGAGAGAGAGCAAAGAACACCAAAGGTTAAAATCTATACCCGAGTAAAACTGCAAGGAAGAATGTAATGACTGGAAGGCAGTTTGTAGTTGCAGCAGCCAAACTTGCAGATGTATATATAAGAGCGACACCATAGATATTCAAGCTCAAAGTAATTCTGAAATCAAATAAGTTCTGTATTATGTAAAATAACACACATAAAATGATTTTATTCATCAAAGAATTTACTAGAATCAGATGTACCCAACAAGAGAGAGCATAAAAATCTTGCAGAAGGTCATGAATGAGAGCGGGGGTGCATTTTTCCTTGAACAAGAAACAGCATAACAAAGTTCAAAAATATTTAAGAACATCATTTCTATCAATGAAAAAGAGAAGATGATAAAATAAAATCCAAATAATACAAACCGTTCCAAGAACACGGCTACAGGAGCTAAGAAAACAGTAGCAGCAGCCTGTCGATAGAAGACGAACACATAAGTGTTCATGCCCACATCAAATGCAGCTTTGGAGAGCAAGAACATGCCAGTATATATGGACTGTATGAGAATAACAGCCATATAGGGCTTCTTTGCATCCATTTCCATGTATTATTATTGGAGCTTGAGCTTGACTCCTTTGATTTTCTACTACAACTCGAACCTGATGACTACTACAAGGGCCTTATATTTATAACTTCACACGCAGTGATGAGCAGTGAAGAGAAAGTATTGTGTGGTGATGATACTAAGCTGCTTTGCCTAGACACTGAGGGACCACAAAAAGTAGTTTAGTGGTGTCTCTATTCTCTACGCATTCGGTTACTATTTAATTGGAAGCTTGATGGCAACACTTGCTGCTTTTTTTTTTTTTTTTTTTTGAGGGATCTATATAGGATCAGATGTGTGGTGTGACTGTACTGAGCAATGGAGATCATCTACAACCTGATTCACCCCACTGAGAGAATAACTTCAGGTCTTAATTTAATCTCTTGTGATCAATCCTGATTTATGTAATATATATGATTCCTAGAAACCGTGACCTTGCATGACTTTGAGGGACCAATTTGTCTGAGGCCTGGGCACCCAATACCAAAAAAAAAATTTTTTTGAGTAAATAAGGCTATTATTATTTTTGTTTAGTTCAATGGTCATGAGTGTCCAGGCCAGTGCACCTCGACTAATTCTCTCCCTGGTTCAGTCAAAGGTAGATGCTCTATGTGACTCAGCCTCCAAATATATGCTCGAAATATTTCAAGTGTAGGACGGCAGAGTAGTATAACTCGTAAGAACGAGGTCAATCCACAGGGAGCAAATTACACAGAACCACAAGTACTAAAAACACTTCCCTCAAGTGCTCACAAAAACCTTACGACTTGCCTCAAAAAGAAAAACAAAAAATCTTATTGTTTTGAGATGGTATATTTGTCTAAGCTAATTCAAACTCAAAAGTAATTAATTGGAAACAATGTAGAGTTTAACTATTAACTAAAAGGTCTCGAGATCAGCCGCTCAGATCAATTGCATCTTTTGAAATCCCGAAAGAGATATTCTGATGACTCAAACCCTTCGACTACGTTGCAAGTCTCGAGTTCGAAATATTTACCGACAAAAACCAATATCCTTCAAAACTTCAACTCCTAGAATAATTTAGGTTGTTTTAATCAAGGACGAGTACTATCGATTCGTGCAATGCATATACTGAATATAAATTCATGCATAAACGTTACTGAACATAATCAAACGTTCAGGTTTTCGAAAGTTCTAGAACAAAGAAGATGAAGAGAGAATAACTAGAAGATTTAACTTTAAAACCAAGACATACCTCCTTCACTCATCCAAAACATTCAATTAATCTTCGCTTTTGATCCCAAGATTAAGAAGTTTAGCTATTCATATTCGTAATGTAAAAGCAAGTTGCGTAAATATAAACTGAAAATATTGATTACAAACTTGAGAATCTGATTACAGGAATTGTGAATACTATGAAAAACCTTGAAAAGAAACTAGAAGAATTTTGTATCTACAGCTACTGCTACCTCCTAAAACTGTAAAAAATCGCGAACTCTAATATATCCCACAATCCTAACTTATATAGGCTTCCAAGTCTGTGTAGGATCGGCCAACCGTTCGAACGTCTAAGGTAATCGCTCAAACACCACAGTGACCGTTCGAACGGTGCGTCGAACGCACTTTAAATGGGAAAGCCTGCTCTCTGAATCTATCGAACGCACTTCGAACCTGATTTTTGTGTGACACCGTTCGACGTAGCATTCGAGCGCTACTGTGCACCGTTCGAACGCTCTTTGGACCAGTTCGAACGCCTTTTGAATGCTTTCTCCATTTCAGCGCGAATTTATCTCTTTTTAGCTAGGATTCCTGAAAATAACTATAAAACTAAGTTAGTAACAAATTAGAACTAAAAAAACACTATTAAACATAAAATAAAACTAACAATTAGCTAATTAAGACATGTAGATTGCACTTTTAGAGTACAATCACACCCCCCAACTAAACTTTTGCTAGTCCCTAGCAAAACACAAACTAAAAACACATCTCCACTTTCGTGGGAGTCACGAGTGCATTTAGCATATGCACCAAGCCTTTAAACCCCTAGGTTACTTCTAGTGGACGAGTGATATCTCGTGAGGGCTTACAATAATGAATACCCACAAACATCTATCCACACAATATTAATATGATATCAAAGAACATGAAACATGTATTAACCTCATTCAAGTTAAGTCTCAATCCACCTAGATCATGAATTATTGCAAGGTAAATGCATAAAACATCGAAGAAATAGACTACATTGAAGTGTACTACCAGTGGCATATAACTCTAATGTCTCAAATTCATGCAATTATGTCCTTTATGCTTTTATTCAAGTCTCACAAGGCATACACTCAATTTTGAACATGAACACACAGGGTCTCTCGATGGAAAGCTCATTTTAAGAGTAAATATATATGACATGCAAGTAGAGCAATTCCAATCATCAAAAACCGATAAGTTATAGGTGTATCGACTTGGCATAGCTTCATGAAAGAATATTTACTATTTAAGCATAATTAGATAATTGACATTGATGACTTATACACAATTGAATTAAAGATTCATGTAATTCCAAATATTATGGCCATGTGAAAGAAGAGTCAAGAATGGGGACAGAAGAAGAAATAACGAAACTTAACATATTCATTGCACACTACACATGATGGTCAATAAACACACATTTCCCGATTCCCAACTTTACAATAATCTTGGACTTTTCAACTTCCTTCACTTCTTTTTCATGTGAAATTTTTTTCTTTTTCTTTTCAACTCCTTTCCATCCCTTTTTTTTCTTTTCTTTACTTTTCAACTCCATACACTTTCAACTTCACAAATATAGAAGCAATGCACCAACTCCAGAATTTAGCATTGACACACTTTTAAGCTTATGTGTATATGAATATCAAGAAAGAAAATATAAACATGAATGGCTCAATGGAATGAAGTGGCCACTATTTTTATAATTTTAAAACCACATCAAATCAAAACTTCAAGAGTGTATAAGATGTCAATAAATCCAACTAATACTCAACATGTAAACCAAAATCAAGCATAATGAAGCTATTCAATAAATGAAGATCAATAAAATAACCTTGAATAAATGTAAATCACTCTCAAAAGGTATAAAATCTTCACCTTATAAGGACATGCATGCACAACAGAGAAACATAAAAATATCATATAACATGCTAGTGCATAACAATGTAAACTCTCTCTTTTAATATTTTTATGGCAAAAACTTGCATGGCATCACAACATCTAAGGTGAATCAATCATCAACTCAAACTTAGTCGAATGCACGACTTAAAATATCCTCGACATTATAAGCGAATTAACATGAATATAGATATGGTTCCTCAAAATAATCCCCAACACTTCCAATCGTAATAATAAACATAAAAAGTATATGCAAAAGTGTAAGAAATACAAACCAAAGTACCAAACCATATGATACATCAAACCTTTACCGAAGAACTCAAATGTCTGAAGAGTAATCAACATATTGCCACAGCTGAGACCAATCCATAAAACATGACAAGGTTCGAAGCATAATAACCAAGAATAACAATAGATTGGCACATAAACAAAATAACACAAAACATGTATCCACTAATGTGCAAAATGAGTTTTAAATACACAAGATGATAAGAACGTGAACAATCATAGTAACTAAACACTACCCCTCGTCATCCTCATCATCCCCAACTGGCGGTGGATGCATCCGATGATCTAAACGCCGAACTAACACCATCATCTGATCAAGGGTGGTCTGCTGGGCACGGATTCGACCCTCTAACATCGTCACATGATCTGTATGCTGCTCTTGCACAACTGCTCTCTCGACCAAGGCAGCCTCAATCCGCTCAAGCACAAGTCCCTACTGTACAAGGGCCTGGCTCTGCTGCTCTAAAATAACTCCCTAAGCTGCCAAAGTTTGAGACTGCTGCTCAAGTCTCTCCAACAGAAGCTACATGCTCGGAACCTGACCCTGCTACTCCTCTGGCTGCTCTACAAGGCTGAGCTCCCTCTGGTGGCTCTGGTGGGGGAGGTAAATGTCCCTCTGAACGTCTCACACTCGACACGTCAATAGCAAACACCTGCTGCACCCGAAGTAATCCTGGGACAATACCGACCCCAGTTTCCTCTATCACAAACGAGAGCAGACAACCAAAAGGAATGGCCCCCTGGGCTCTAGGAAATACATACTCGGTGTATAGTGCCATAAACATGAATCTCGGCAGGTCGATCGATCTCTAAGTACCTATAGCCCACAAAAGAGATGCTCTCGCCCGACTCACCTTAATGTGATGCGTAATCGGCAAAAGCGAATGACAGGAAAATAAAAACAATGGACGATAACGCGGTGTAAGCACTCTCACGGGCAACTGACGTTTACCCACCCAATGTGTCCCCTCAACGTATACCTCATCGGATATAACATTAAAATGTGGCGCCCCCTCAGCTGGGTAACTAAACTGTGTCTCAGCAACCTTGGGTAGCTGATATACCTGGGCAAATGTGCTCAGAGTAATCCTAACCACATGCCCCCTGACCCAAGACTCAATCACCTCATGCCCCGGAGTAGTACTAGCTCTACGGATGTTCGCCATGAACTCGGCGATCAACATGAAAACACAAGACCCCTGGAAGCAAGCCAATAGAGTCCACTCTCTCCTAACAAACCCCTCCTCCCAGTGATAAATACCACCCCTAAAAGCATGGAGAGCCAACTCCTGCTCTCTAGGGAACCCTCTCACGCTCCAAGTCTCAATAAAAGCCTTTGAGGTAGCCTCACTAACAAATCTCTCAACATCATACGCTGGGGGAGGCAGTAATGCCGCTCCCCGACCTCTACCTCTACTAGCCCTACCGCCCTGGCTAGCTCTACCAGCCGTGACTAAACAGGTAGCTACACAAAAGACTACTCTAACAATATAAAACAGTGCACGAGAGAGGCCCAAGAAGAGTACCTAAGGAAGGAATAGATGATAGCGTGCGAATGCAGACTCGTGCTCGAACTTCGACAGGGCCCTGCTACTCAGAAACTCCAAAAACACTCTATTTCTTACTAGTTTTACATTTGAATTGAGTTTGAACTCAACTTCAAATGCCTCATTTTATAGAAGGTAGGAACCCGTTCGAAGGTCGTTCAAACGCAACTTAAGATGCAACCATTCAAACGACCGTCTAACGGTCTTCGAACGGCCCGTTCGAACAGTTTGCATTGTGTTCGAATGGTCAACCTGGAATTTGACTCGATACAACACAAAACTGACAAAAACTAACAAAAATCTCAAAAAAAAAATACAAAGAAAAACTACCAAAACGACAATATCCTAACAGTAGCATTAAACACAAAGCGAAAACACTGAGCTTTCCCCCCCAACTAAAGATTAGCCAAGTCCTCGAGGCCTTAAAACATGCATAAACAGAGGGAAAAATAACCTAAACATCCATAATAAGAATATCCTTGTAAAATATGTAGATCAAAGGTGATTCGCATCCATAATACGACCAAAAATAAAACAAAAGACAACTACGGAATTAAATTAAACCAGTTCCGGACACTCTAGAGAACTCAAGAAAACTATAGAATCAGAACTAAATAGTATCACGAGACTTAAGCATCTTAATCTCCGCCTTTAACTCCCGAATCTGAGAGTGCAACTCCTCAAGAGAATGGGCTAATTTGCCAGCTTCTGGTGGTCGCTTAAAGGAGATATCTACCCCGCAAATCGGATAGCCAGAGTACTGACTAGTATTGGTGGACAAAGTAGGAACTCGGGCAGCTTTCAAGGACTCATGGACCAAAAGACCAAAGCGCATAGGATCATAAGATAACCGAGACTCCATAATGGCTTTTAAGATGAGATTCGGAAGGTCAACAACGTACCCTTTACCAATAATGTACAGCCACACACAACGGGAGCGATGGACAGTCGTGACAGAGCACTTTTTAGGAATAATAGTGGTGGCAACAATTAAGTTCAGTATCTGGTACTTATGTTTCAAAGAGGTCACTGGAATGGTATACTGTTGTTACAGAACAAAGATAAATTGGAGTTCGCAAAGAAGTTCCTCACTACTAGGTAAAGAGCAAGGGAATGGCAGATAATCAGGATGATAAGTGGATGGTATATGTAGAAGACGAGAAACGTCCTCTTTGCCAATGGTAATGGCTTGGCCCCTCACCGTGGAGGTCAAGATAAGCTTAGGCTGTGAGGTATGAGTCAAATAAGCATAAAATTCCCCGAACCATGTCAACATTAACAGCCCTTTCTCTACCCATCATATGAACCCATCCCCTATAAGGAAATCAGCTCGTAAAAGATCATCCGCAAATTCCGACAAGTGAATACGACGCTCGAACCTCACGACCATGAAAATTGTTCATGAACATGTCTCGCTCCCATGAATTAGCAAATCGCTCAACTTCTGTTCGACTCCGTTTATGACCTCTTTTGGAGAACTTAGTTCCAAGAGATGCCATTATACGTATGCAAGGAATGAGACAGAAATTGGTGAAGAAAAACCTAAAACAAAACAAAACAACCCAAAATAGCAAAAAACAACACTCAATAAAAGAAAAGAAAATTAAAATAAAATATAATAAATGAAAATAAAACAAATGAAGTAACTCTTAAAAGATGAAAGCAAAATAGTAGAAATAGTAATAATAATCTACAGAAGATACAAAATTTACAAGTCTCTGTCTAGAGGGAGACTAAAGATCAAGAGAGGGTGGATCCTCAAGATCCACACATTTGACCTTACCCACAAAATTATCCAGGTAGGGCGTCAATCGATGCCCATTAACTTTAAACACATTTCCATTTTTAGAGTTCTCAATTTCAATTACATCATAAGATGTGACACTACGCACCACAAAGGGTCCGGACCAATGACTCTGAAGCTTGCTCGAAAACAAATGTAATCGAGAGTTATATAGCAGAACTCTTTGACCTACTTCAAAAGATTTTCGCAAAATGTGTTGGTCATGTACCAATTTCATTTTCGCCTTAGAGATTTTTGAGTTCTCATAAGCATCATTCCTGATCTCCTCTAGTTCATTGAGTTGCAATTGCCGTAGGGGACTTGTCTGATCTAGACTCATATTAAATTGGCGGATTGCCCAGTATGCCTTGTGCTCTATTTCAACCAGAAGGTGGCATGCCTTCCCATACACAAGTCTATACGGCGATGAACCTAGAATGGTCTTATATGCAGTTCTATATGCCCATAATGCATCTTCTAATCTCAAGAACCAATCCTTTCGATTAGGATTGACAGTCTTCTCAAGGACTTATTTGATCTCCCTATTTGCTAACTCAACTTAGCCTTGTGTTTGGGGGTGGTAAGGTGTACCAATCTTATGAATCACCTCATACTTCCTCATTAAAAGACCTACGAGCCGGTTACAAAAGTGGGAGCCACCATCACTGATGATAGCTCGAGGTATACCAAATCTAGAGAAAATATACTCCTTTAAGAACTTGACCACAACAACATGGTCGTTGGTAAGCGATGGGATGGCTTCTACCCATTTGGACACGTAGTCTATAGCCACTAGAATATACAAATAACCACACGAGTTCGGAAATGGTCTCATAAAATCAATACCCTAGCAATCAAATACCTCTAGAATAATGATCGGAGTAAGAGGCATCATGTGCCTCCGAGATAAACTTTCTAATCGTTGGCATCAATCACAAGACGTGCAAAAGGTATGGACATCATGGAACAAGGTGGGCCAATAGAACCCACTTTGCAGAACCTTTGCAACAGTTTTACGAGATGAAAAATGTCCACCACATGCCTATGAATGGCAAAACTCAATTATGCTATTTACCTCGGTGTCAGGAACACACCTACGAACAATTTGATCAGGACAGTATTTGAACAAGTAAGGATCTTCCCAAGAGAAATGCCTCACATTCCTAAAGAACTTCTTATTATCGATGCTAGACCAATATGATGGTATCCTACCCGTGGCTAAATAATTTGCAATGTCAGCATTCCAAGGGGTCATTGTGCTTGTATGTGTAGTGATTTGGAAGAGATGCGCATCTAGAAAGTGTTCGTTAATTGGAAGGGGGTCTTAGGCTTCCCCATTAGTAGGGAGCCGCGATAAGTGATCGGCTACTACATTTTCGATCCCTTTCTTGTCTTAAATTTCAATATGGAACTATTGTAGCAAGAGGATCCATCGGATGAGTCGGGGTTTCGCATCGGGTTTACTTAAGAGGTACTTAAGCGCGGAGTGATCGGTGTATATGATAACAAGTGATCCGATTAAGTACGACCTAAATTTGTCAAGTGCGAAAACTATGGCAAGGAGCTCTTTTTCTATAGTGGTATAGTTCAATTGAGCCTCATTAAGGGTTTTGCTTGCATAATAGATGACATGTGGTTTGTTATCTATCCTTTGCCCCAACACAGCCCCCACCTCATAGTCACTCGCATCACACATCAACTCGAAAAGAAGAGACCAATTAGGTGATCGAATAATGGCTGCAGTGGTGAGAAGCCCTTTGAGTTTATCGAAGGCTTCTTGGCATTGTGGTATCCACTCGAAAGGTACATCTAATGAAAGCAAGTGGCACAAAGGTTTTGATATGGCACTAAACCCCTGAATGAAATGCCGGTAAAACCCGGCGTGCCCTAGGAATGATCTCACATCTTTTACGCTTTTAGGGGGAGGAAGACGTTGAATCAGTTTGATTTTGGCTCTATCTACCTCGATCCCCTTGTCGGACACTATATGTCCCAAGACTATACCTTGTGTCACCATGAAGTGACACTTCTTCCAATTAAGCACTAAATGGCTTTCCTCACATTTTTTCAAAACTCGCTCTAAGTGCTCAAGACACAATTCATAACTATCCCTATAAACCGAGAAGTCATCCATGAAAACTTCAAGAATTTGCTCAACCATGTCACTGAAAGTAGACATCATGCACCTTTGAAAAGTGGCCAGTGCATTGCATAGGCCAAAGAGCATTCTCCTATATGCATAGGTGCCAAAAGGGCACATGAATGTAGTCTTATCCTGATCTTCTAGCGCGACCTCTATTTGGTTATAGCCAGAATAACCATCTAGTAAGCAATAAAAAGCTCAGCCCGCAACTCGTTCTAGGACTTGGTCCAAGAATGGAAGTGGGAAGTGATCTTTCCTAGTTACGGCATTGAGCTCCCGGTAGTCAATACACATTCTTCAACCTGTTTGGATCTTAGTTGGCACTAGTTCGTTATGCTCATTCCGTACTACCGTAACTCCCGACTTTTTAGGGACAACTTGGGTTTAACTAACCCATTTAGAATCAGAGATGGGGTATATAATACCTGCATCAAGAAGCTTCAACACTTCTCCTCTGACTGCCTCCTTCATGTTAGGGTTTAAGCGTCTCTGCATTTGACGCACGGGCTTAGACTGCTCTTCGAGATATACGCGATGTGTGCACATGAGAGGGCTAATGCCGTGAAGGTCCGCTATGGTCTAACCTAAGGCTTTCCTATGTTTCATGAGCACTTATAATAAAGATGCCTCTTGGCCTTCAGACAGGCTAGAGGATATGACCACGGGATATGATTCACCTTCCCCAAGAAAAGCATACTTGAGGGTAGAAGGTAAAGGCTTTCTTTCAAGAGTTGGTGGTTGCTCTTCGGAACAGACTGGCTTGATAACACTAGGGGTAAGGGGTTCAAAAACAGGGGTCCAATGACCCATATGCATGACCATATCACTCCCTCCCCTTGTATTTGATGGGTTTCTAAAACCTACACACTTAGACTCCAATTGACCATAAGGCTCACTCCAAACTAGAGTTTTTTCAATTGGGTCCTCCATGAATTCTCGATCCACATGTTCTTGGATGATAGACTCGATGAAGTCTACCTCCTCAATTTGGTTTACTTCCTACAATTCTTTACCCACTGTGAAAATGTTGGTCTCTAAGGTTATATTCCTAAATGAAAGCTTAAGCAACCCATTCCTACAATGAATAATGGCATTCACGGTTGCTAGGAAGGGTCGTCCTAAAATAACTAGGATATGACGCTTAGACGACTCGGCCTCTACAGGTTGGATATCTAAAATAATAAAATCCATTAGATAATAGACTGTATTATCCTGTATGAGCACATCCCCAATAATACCTTTAGGGACTTTCACAGACCGATCAGCTAACTCTAACGTCACTCGTATCGGTTTAAGCTCTCCTAGATCTAGTTCTTTATACATAAAATATGGAAGAAGGTTCACATTCGAGCCTAGGTCAAGAAGTGCGCAATCAATCCTAGAACCCCCTATTGTGCACGAAATCGTAGGACAACCGGGGTCCTTATATTTCGGCACCGACTTACATTGGAGAATTGCGCTTTGACTTTCATTCATCATTGTCGTTTCTTTAACATGCAATTTTCTTTTTACAGTGCACAAGTCCTTCAAGAACTTGGCATAGGACGGTATTTGTTTAATGGCATCTAACATAGGAATATTAATTCGAACTTGCTTGAAGACATCATAAATTTCAGCATTCAAGTTCGCTTTACTCACTTTGGTCAACCTATGTGGGAATGGTGCATGTTTTAAGTCTTCCAAGCTCACATACTTAGATGTTTGGGGAGACGGCTCAGAATGACTCCCATTCTCTTTTGGTTCGCTCATGTTCTTTTCATTCTCACTCTCCTCTCTCTTTTCCTCATGACCTAACCCGACAGACGCATCCTTTTTCCCTTGATCATTGTTGCTAGGAGGGTTGGTTTGTTCTAGTTTTTTTCCACTCCTAAGGGTGATGGCCTGAACCTGTTCATGTGTTGTGTCAACGTAGTTTGCAGGTTTCGGGTTTGGTTGAGGTTGGGCCGAAAATCGCCCTTGTGCTTGTTGAGTTATCAACATCTTGTGGATATCTTTGACTATCGTATTTGTCTCCCCTTGCGATTGCTCCAGATTCGTAACTCTGTTTGTGAGTGATCGAAGATCATTGGTCACGTGATTATCTTCATTAGTCCTCTTATGGGGTGGGTGGTATTGTGCCGGTTGAGGGCTATATGTTTGTGGTATCGTCGGTGTAGGATACGTGACTGTTTGTCCTTGAAACAGTTGCGATGGTGTTTGAAATGGTGGTGGAGGTTGTTGGAAAGGTTGAGAGTTTGAAGGACCCTCTTGCTTTCACCCAAAGTTAGGGTGATTCCTCCACCCGGGGTTATATGTGTTGGAGTAAGGATTGTTCCTGCTCCTTTGATTTTGATATCCCCCTTGGAATTAGCCAATCACGTTTACTTGGCCATGTAGTGCTTCACGTACCCCCGGTATTATAGGACATGATGTAGTATCGTGGTCCTGTGTGTCACAAACTAAACATGATGAAGATGTTTTAACCGGTACTGTCGTGGTGGTTTTAAAAGTTTCCAAAGCCTCCAATTTACGAGTGAGTGTTGCGACCCCAGCTTGTAAATCTTTTACCTCCCCCAATTGGTGTTTTACTCCGACATGTGACGTGTTGGTGGGCTTATGTGTGAGATTTTGTGCTCCAATGTTGGACCCATCCCTTGCCATGTTAGCATTAGCCCAATCCCTAGTCAAATTGCCCAAATAATCGAAGTAATTAGATGCCTCTATGGGGCTTTTGTCTGGATAGGTTCCCGCACACATAGATTCAATGAACATCTTCAATTGAGGAGACAATAAAGAGTAAAATGTATTTATGATGTGCCATTCAAGGAACCCATGATGTGGACATGCGAAAAGTAGGTCCTTGAACCTCACCCAACATTGGAAGAAGTTCTCACCACTATTCGGTGCAAATTGGGAGATGGCACGACGAAGTGCCTTGGTGCGATTTTCAGGGAAGAATTTTTTCAAAAAATCCCCTTGCAATGTATGCCACGTATGTATGGGCATAAGCCTCAATGAATTAAACCACATTTTGGCCTTGTCCTTTAGAGTGAACGGGAAAAGTTTCAACAATAAAACCTCCCTAGGACAATAATTATCTTGGAACAAAGAGCATGCATCTTTGAAATCTTTAATGTATGTATACGGTTGTTCCGAATCATAACCATGAAATTGAGATAAGGCAGGTAGCATTCCTGGTTTAATATTCAGCGTGGTCTGGTGTGCAGAAAGTATTATGGCAAAGGTGGGGGTTTATCTTTGGGGCTTCATGTAATCCCTCATAGTACGGTTTTGGACGGGATCATCTCCTTGGTTACTTCCTCTTTTGAGGTTGTCATTGTTGCCATCATTGAGGTTTGCCATTGGAATGGGCCCTAAGTCAACAATCAAGGGACAATTAGGAAGGTCTACCGGACTATGATGAATGGGTGATGGAGTCAAATAACCTGATGAAAGATTATGTAACAGGTCGACTCGAGCTAGACTGCGTGTATGATCTCTAAAATATGAGGACATACATATGCAATGCACACAAAAAGCACGTACAGTCCAACCGAACCTGCAATCTCCTCAAAATATCAACTCCGTTGCCCACAAAACAAGTAATTTATCTCAACCGAACCTCCAATCTCCACATGCAAAGCAATACCACCAATAAGTACTTAGCACAGTGCCTAATCTCCTCTAAATCTGCCTCCTATCTAAATGAATGCCTAAACCCCTAAAAAGAAAAGAAAAACAAATAAATCCTAAAACTAACACGAAAAGGTGGAACAAGATTACCGATATAGCCTTAGCTGTCGCTTTCCTTATTGTGATAGATGGATGGCGAAGTAGTCCATTGGATTTCGCAAGGACTGAGGTTCGCGTTCTAGCACCCCTCTTGTGGTCCCTTATGTAAAAATATACTCCCTGGCAACGGTGCCAAAAACTTGACTCAGCCTCCAAATGTATGCTCAAAATATCGCAAGTGTAGGACGGCAGAGAAGTATAACTCGTAAGAACGAGGTTGATCCACAGGGAGCAAATGACACAGAACCACAAGTACTAAAAACACTTACCTCAGGTGCTCACAAAAACCTTACAACTTGCTTCAAAAAGGGAAACAAAAAATCTCATTGTTTTGAAATGGTATATTTGTCTAAGCTAATTCAAACTCAAAAGTAATTAATTGGAAACAATGTAGAGTTTAACTATTAATAAAAAGGTCCCAAGGTCAGCCACTCAGATCAATTACATCTTTTGAAATCTCGAAAGAGATATTCTGATGACTCAAACCCTTCGACTACGTCGCGAGTCTCGGGTTTGGAATATTTAGCAATAAAAACCAATATCCTTCAAAACTTCAACTCCTAAAATAATTCAGATTGTTTTAATCAAGAACGAGTACCATCGATCCGTGCAATGCATATACTAAATATGAAATTCATGCATAAACGTTACCGAACATAATCAAACGTCCAGGTTTTCGAAAGTTCTAGAACAAAGAAGATGAAGAGAGAATAACTAGAAGATTTAACTTTAAAACCAAGACATACCTCCTTCATTCATCCAAAACATTCAATTAATTTTCGCTTTTGATCCCGAGATTAAGAAGTTTAGCTACTCATATTCGTAATGTAAAAGCAAGTTGCATAAATATAAACTGAAAACATTGATTGCGAACTTGAGAATCTGATTACAGGAATTGTGAATACTATGAAAAACCTTGAAAAGAAACTAGAAGAATTCTATATCTACAGCTGCTGCTACCTCCTAAAACTATAAAAAATCGCGAACCCTAATATATCCTACAATCCTAACTTATATAGGCTTCCAAGTTTGTGCAGGATCGGCCAACTATTCGAACGCCTAAGGTAACCATTCGAACACCACAGAGATCGTTCGAAAGGTGCGTCGAACGCACTTCGAATGAGGAAGCCTGCTTTCTAAATCTATCGAACGCACTTCAAACTTGATTTTTGCGTGACACCGTTTGATGTAGCATTCGAACGCTACTGTGCACCGTTCGAACGCTCTTTGGACTAGTTCGAATGCCCTTTGAACGCCTTCTCCATTTCAGCGCGGAATTTATCCCTCTTTAGCTAGGATTCCTGAAAATAATCACAAAACTAAGTTAGTAACAAATTAGAACTAAAATAACACTATTAAACATAACATAAAACTAACAATTAGCTAATTAAGACATGTAGATTGCACTTTTAGAGTACAATCACTGTGCCAAGACTAGGGTATTCACAAGGATATAATCTCTTGCGGCCAACTCCTACACTTGGCAAGAGTTGAACTCTTGATCTTCGAAAGAAAAACTAAGAGCCCTCACCAACTGGGTAACCAAAAAATAAGGCTATTGATTTATGTAATCATTTAATAGCATAATTGTAAGCACCCCATTTTTGCCTGTTCGGCAATCTTCTGCCCGACCGGATTCGGTTTCCAACATCACAACACATGCAGGCTCAAGATGAGCCATTCAATCTCCAATCCAACCAGTTGGTCGCTTCTCGGGCCCATAAGGATCCGCTGAAGCCTTAAGCACCATTATTCCAGGCAGTTTTCCAAACCAAGGCGGTCCTGGAAACCAACACCATCCAGGTAGCTTCCCGGGATCGGGCGATCTCGGGGACCAACACCTCATCAAAGATTCTAGACGGTTCACTTCTGGCGCCTGCTAGCCCACCAATGTAGAATGTCCATCATTTGGTAGTTCTCCGGGACCAGGCGTTCTCGAAAACCAATATCACCCTTCCAGGTAGCTTTCTAGGACCAGGCGTTCTCAGAAACTAACACCATCCTACAGATAGCTTTCTAAGACCAGGCATTCGTAGAGACCAACACCGTACAGGTAGTTTTCCGAAACCGACGGTCTCGGGAACCAACACCTAGGTCAACACTAGCGCCTGCTAGCCTGACTCGGTGAAAAATGACCAAACCTGCCCTTTTGGGCCTCCAGGCACATTTTGGGAAAGTTCAAAATCTCTCAAAACGATAAGTCCATCCTTCCATAATGTTGTCAAACCATCAGGCATCCCCCGCACGCCATTTGGTCCAAATTCGGTCCTATTCCGACTCACTATAGTCAAAATGACCATTTTGTCCCTAAACGACTCAGCACGGCACAAACCCCGCTGAACGGCGACAAACTCCCTTAAAACCATCCCTGAACAGCCCTACACGCCTAACATAATACACCGGACCATTCCTGACCATTTCCAACCAACTCCGGTCAAAATGACTGTTTTGCCCCTTGAAACCCAAATATGCCCTGAAACAGCACCGGCCTTGGGATTTCAAGCGAAGGTTTCACCACACACCTTTGTTTAACCCAAGGAACACCTTACGATACTAAACTCACACAACTCGATAAAAGTTCCCTGGAGCGTCTCACAGACGCTCCGCTTAAATTGTCTTTTCTCCCGATCCCTTGATTATATCGCACCGTCAACCGACTTGAGAAACGCATAAATCAGGAAATTCTCGAAAGCTCGTCCAAAGATCTTTCCACCGATACGGTTCAATCGAATGGATCACTTCCCGAAGCCCTCCATCATACGATGCGAAAACTATAACTTTCAGCAACCCTTGGAGCGTCTCGCAGACGCTCCGCCAAGGTTGACTTTTTCTCCGATTCCCTAATCAAAACGCACCGTCAAACGACTTGAGAAATGTGTAAATTTGGGAATTCTAGAAAGTATTTCCAAAGTACTTTCCATCAGAATGGTCTGATCAAATAGATCGCTTCGCGAAGGCCTCGATCACATCAAATGAAAACAACCACTTTCGAACACACACAGCGTATCACAGACGCTCCACAAAAGTGTCCTTTTTGTCACACTTCCCAAGACGATATCCCACGCTTCTGAACATAATTCAAACTCTTCAAAAACATGAAAGTTCATCGGATGCACTAGGAGAACATCCCAAGTGCGACCGCTTCCCCTGGAACCTTCCCGGTTGGCCCAATTATCGAGGCAAAGTTTGGACGAATCTTCCCGGTGATGGAGTGTATGCTACATGCGTTCAAATTTTGTTCAGACCGACCGACTTTCGATCAACGGTCGAGATTTAACCAGTACATGGGGTGCCACGTGTTATGGTGGCAATGGAACAGTATCAGCACATGTCCTACATGCGCACGGCCAAAATTTGGCCATGCACATGTAGCACATGTGCATGGTCTGTTCCAGATTGCCTATAAATAGAAGCCTCCCCCCTTGCATATTCCAGGTCCGAAATTGATACGAAACTCTGCTAAAATCACTCCAGAAACGCGAATCTCTACATATATTTCTCCCCTCCAACACTTAGGCTAGATTCCACCTCTCCTAAGCCTATACACTTCATATACAAAACCTCATACACACTTATACACTCCACTCAAGCCTTTCAAGCCTTCTTGAAGTCACTCAAGCTCTAATCAAGACATCCATTGAAGATTACAAGAGTGTTGAAGGCAAAAGATGGTATCCCTTTTACATTTGTGCTCTCTCCCACTCTTCTCTTCTCCCTCCTAGCCTACTTAGGCTATTCTCTATTTTAATCCCCATCTCCAACCCCCTTTCTTGCATGCTTGAGCCAAGAGGGCTCCTAGATCATGCCTAGAGGAAAGCAAGTGAGAGCCACCGTGTAGGGGGACCTCTCACTAGCCTACTTTAAGATGGTATGGCCTAAGAGCCCCTTGTTTGTATGGTGAAGCCTAAAAGCCTTGTATGTGAATCATGACCCATTGCATATTATTATTTTGATCATGTCTTGTATACTTGGCTTCATTTTATGTGTATTGTCATATCCCACAATGCTTGCATTGCTCTTAATTTCATGACATTTTCCAGTTCTACATGTCCTTCAAAAATTGTTCCAAGAGTTGGCCCCTTAAAGTTTAGGATGAGACTTTAGGAATCATGCCTTAGAAAATCTCTTTCAACCCCCTAATTCATGCTTTTGCATCATTGCATTTCAACTTGCACAAAGATTGCTTTCAAACCCCCTAATTTTCAAAGGTTTTCATTCTCTCAAATTTAGTGGTTAGAATGACCCCATGGAACCCTCTCTTGAGTGGTCTCTCTTTTATTGGCCATATGAACCCTCTCTTGATAGAATAGTTCCCTTGAAAAATGGTTTTCAAAATCCTTCTCCAAAGATGATTTCAAAAATGCATTCTCTCCATCTTTGCATCAAAAATGATTTTCCAAAATTTGTCATCATCATGTTGAATTTTAATCCCTCCACTCTTGTCAAGATAAAAGTTATAATGGCCATGAGGAAACCTTCCTTGGAATGGTCTTCAAGCACCATCCATACAAACCATACTCTTAACTAGAGTCAAAATTTTCATGAAAATGATCTTCAAAGAGATGGCATACTAAGGTCCATTGCATAACATGTTTTGTTTTCCAAAACTCTTTCCAAAAATGCACCAAACCACACTTCAAAATCATCTTTCCATCCAACCCTAGGTTAACTTGACCCTAGTTACCAAACCTTAGGTTAACTTGACCCTAGTTGCCTAACCCTAAGTTAACTTGACCCTAGGTTAACTTGACCCTAGTTACTTGACCCTACGTTAACTTGACCCTAGCTACTTGACCCTAGTTACGTAACCCTAGGTTAACTTAACCCTAGTTAGTTAAACCTTAGTCTTTTTAACCTTAGGTTCCCCCTAACCCTAGGCTAACCCAACCAAGGTTAATACACTTCAAGGTTCCAACTCTTGAACCCTTTTTTTCAAATGATCATTCAAATTTTCCAATTACCCTCCTAACCGATTCTTTCAAAACCTCCTACCCCCATGATTTCAAAAACCCAACTCCATATGCTCTTCTTATGTTCCTACACTCCATCTTCAAGACCTTTCCAAAGATGTTTCCAAAAGTCACAAACCTAAGGTATTCTTAGCCCTCTCATGGTTAGGGATTCCAAGGACAAGTGATAAATCAAGAACAACCTCTTAGGTTGTCCATGTTAGTATTCCAAACACTCCATTTTCAAAGACCACTTTCAAAAATTAATCCATCCAAACATTCTAAAGTCATGCCTCCAAGGTCTTCAAAACAAGACTCCAAAAACACTTTCAAGTTCTCTTGAGTCATGCTAAATCATTTTTCCAAAACTCCTTTAGAGTCAATCCAAAAGCATTTTCAAAACACTTCACTTCCAATTTCAAGTCAAAACTTCCAAGACCATAAAGAGTTTTCAACTTCCAAAGACCTCAAAGTGTCTTAAACTTTTTCAAAGACTCCAAAGTGTCTTTAAACCTTCCAAAGGCCCTAATGTGCCTATTTTCCATCTGGCTCTTGCCCGAACTATGATTGACCTGATTCTCGCCAAATGAGATACGTAGGCAACCTAAAATGGTGCGGTCATAACTTTTACTTCAACTCCAATCCCTTTCTCAAAAATTCCAATCAATTCAAAGTTTCTATTCCAAATTCTTTCAAAACCTCCATTATTTTCAAACCTTTCCAAAAACTTACATTATGCATTATGCATCATTCATCCAAAAAGTGATGAGTAAATCCCTTTTTCAAAGTTCTAAGGTGGATATTATGTGGAAAATGGTAACCGGTTATCCTAGTGAGTGAACCAATGGTGATTAGACATGTAGGTACCGAAAGGGCGGGGTAGGGTGATGATCTTAGGATATCTTCCCTACACGTAACCAACCCCCGAACTTTAGATTTCTGTTTTCAAAAGACCAAAATGGAGTTATTTTTAAAAAAGGGCTTAAACATTTCAAAAAGGTTGCCGAACAACCTATTTTCTTAAAACCCTCTCTTGAGGGAGTTTTTCAAAACCTTTTCCAAGAAACCCTAAGTTTAATCTTCAGATTAACACTTAGTTTTAGGTGTCCTAACTCGCCTTAATGAAGTTAGGTGGCAACTCTTATTTTTCTAAAGAGCCCTTAGTCAAACCAATTTTCAAACCTAGTCGCACTTGTCCTTTTAGGAGGACAAGTTCTAATGACAGAGTTCCGTGCTTTAGGGTCTCCGAGCCGAAAGGACCTTGGACACCCAAAAAACTGGGGCGCGACAATAATTTTGTAACTTCTTTGTAGTACCATCATGTTCATCCCGCTATTTGACACGTATCCAGATGTGCTTCAAACTAAAGTCACTCCGCAAGAGTACGGAGGTCGCGCTTGTAGTAAAAACCGAAGGATCCGATGTCGTTCTCTCCCAAGGAAATTCTGCAAATATAGTAACAAAGCTCAACTAGCACAGACACTTATCTTGATGGATTGCAAATGAAAATTCTTTTTTTTTCCTAACATAAAAGAGACCGAAAATATGTTGGTTTTGAGATGATGGTGGTTCAATGGTTAATGCAATAATTTAAGGACTAATGAAGACAATAAAATCTAGTTTTATGTAATTTAGAAGAAAAGCTTGGACATGGTTGTTTTGATCCACCAATTCATAACAAGGGTTTCCAATGAGAGGTTTATAACTCAAATCAAGATTCACACCTTGGATTCTTGATTCGGAAAATGTCGACTATAAAAGTATGGGTTTTTGTTTGATTGAGCATAAAGAGGAAATCTATAATTGGCACCATAGAATCAAACCTTAGACATGTGCAATACCTATACCAAACATTGATTTGTGCATAAATATTGCCAAGGGGTTATGAATCTAAGTTTTTCTAATGAATCTCATGCTAAATCAAATGAAACCATAGAATTTTGAGGATATGACTTTAAAGTTCATACAACCCATTTTCAACCCTTTGAAGATCCTTGGTGGATCTTCACAGCCACATCCAAGGGATGTTTAGCTACTAGAATCCATGTCAAAGAGCATAAAAGAAGATAAATCTACCATTAAACTATATAGAACTAGTGTTTGGTTACTAAGAAAGTGAGGGAAAGTAGCAAGAAAATGAGAGAAAATGGCTTGAAAGAGTAGAAAACATTCACTTCATATATATATCAAGCATTCATTTATAATGATCCAAAAATAATAAATGACAACAAATACAAAGCATTAAAGTAATTCTAACTAAAAACCTTACAAAACAGCAAAAGACCCCTTTTTGAAGCTTCTTCTCTGTCCAATTTCTACAGAAAATAACCTAGAATCCCTTTTGTCCCGTATATATAGCTTTTATACTCTGCAGAAAAATAGAGTCTGTACACAACGATCCATCGGTATGTGACTGATCGAACGGCCGATCGAACGGTCCAGACGATTGAACGCCCGATCGATCGCAAAACTGACCCCTCTGAAGTTTGCTCTGTGTAGTCTGTTGAGGAAATTCCGATGTCACCGATCGAACGACCGATCAATCGGAAAAACGCCCTCTCTGAAGTTTGCTACAGAAGGTCGAACAGAGAATCACCGATTGATCACATGATCACCGATCGATCGGCCGATCGAACGTTTTGTGGACCGTTCGATCAAGCGATTGATTTGGTCATCCTCACATTTGCCCATTTGCCTTGGTTTAAGCTCCAATTCCCGTAAGAAGTGCACAAAAAGAGTTTCAATGCATTTTAGACGTTAAAATACTAAATTAACACTGAAATTCAACTAATCAACTAACAATTTAAGCCTAAAGATTACTATTTCTAAGAGTAATCAACACCCCCCAACTAAACCTTTGATAGTCCCTATCAAAGTATGAGAGAAAAACAAAAATATATACATGTATTAACCTTATTCAAGTCAAATCTCCATCCACCTAGGTTGTGAACCATCGCAAGCCAAAGGCATAAAGCATGGAAGAAATAAAACACATTGACGCGTACTACCAATGACATATAACCCTAATGATTCAAAACTCGTACAATTATGTCCTCGATGCTTCGATCCAAGTCTCACAAGGCATACACTCAACTTTGAACATGAACACTCATGGTCCCTCAATGGAAAGCTCTTTTAACAAGTAAATGTATAAACTATACAAGTAAAGCAATTCCGAAACCAAAAACGAATAAATTGTAAGTGTATCGACTTGGTATAGCTTCATGAAGGAATATTCACAGCTTAAGCATAATCTAGAAAATTGACATTAATGCCTTATACACAATTGAATTAAAGATTCATGTATCTTCGGATATCAAGGCCATAAGGGTGATGAATGAAAGAAGAGCCATGTAAGAGGATAGAAAGTGGTAAAAGGCTTCAACATATGCATGCGCATTACATATGATGATCAATAATATTCAATTCCGCACTTCCAATCTTTTGAATCACTTTTGTAATCTTCCTTCACCTCACTTCTTTTGACAATTGTCAATGCATCTATTGGCATTGACAATTTTTAAACTTATGCACATGCACATGAACATTAAGGAGAAGAAAAAAAAATACACATGAAATGGCTCAATGGAATGAAATGGCCTATGTGTTTAGAATCTGAAGAACACAACAAATCAAAACTTCAAAAGTGTATAAGGGGTCAATAAATCTATCTAACACTCGAACATGTAAACCGAAAGCAAAATATACTGAAACTATTCAATGAATGAGGATCAACAAAAATAATCTTGAATAAATGTGATTCACTCTTCAAAGGCGATAAATAGGCTCTAAAGCTCACACGGTAAAAATCTCCACCTTATAAGGATATGCATGCATAAGAATGAAACACAAGGCATCACACAACATGTTAGTGTGCAACAATGTGAATTGTCTCTTATAACGATTTTATGCCAAAAACTTGCAATGTATCATAATCTCTAAGGTGAGTTAATAATCAACTCAAATTTAATCAAAAACATGGTATGGTACTTGTTTGAAACTACCTTGACACCTCCATCACAAAAATCCAAAAAGAAATGATATCAACAATTAAGGACATAGCTAAGGTGTCAAGTTATAGAAAAGAGCGATATGAATACCATACAATACCCATTATCTCGGTTGGAACAATACATGCGATATGGATATCAATCAAAAAATATACCTGCAACTGAAATGCCAAAATATACCCGGAATAGACAAAATAATACAATTAATGTATACAAAAAGAGGTATGCCACAATAGGAAAGATCACTATACAAACAGCTCAAAATAAATACATCCACTATAATAAAGAAGATTTAGATACATCATATGAAATGAAATGCTATGAAGTGCACAATACATCTAATCTAACTGGAGATCTGAAAAGAAGTCTCTATCATCATCCGGAGGAGGCTGGCTAAGGTGCTGGATAATCTCCTGGAGTCGAGTGGACTGGGTCTGCTACTGCTACTAAATGTCAATCAGCTGACCCTGAAGTGCGGCAATGGCAGTGTCCTGGAGATTTAATTTAGCCATAATGTCGGCCTGCCACTGCTGGCACTCTGCCTGCTGAGTGGTCAGCTGCTCCTGGATGGCTGCCAAAGTCTGAAGAATCGTCCCCTGAACTGGCTCCTCTTGAGCCTGAGCCTGAGCCTGCACTGGTTGCCCTGTCTGATCCTGCCGCTGCTCCCCTGACTGGGTCTCCTCCTGTGTCTGAGAAGGCAGCTGCTAAGAAGACGAGTGAGCTGAACTAGCTGACCCCCCCTTCTTCATCAACTGCCCTGCCGCCCTCTTCTCCATCTTCCAGTCTATGTCAGTCAAGGAGAAAAGCAACACAACATCTGCAACACTAACCCCAGCTACCCTAATCCTCGCTGTCAGAAAGCAACCAAAGGGGATGCTGGACTGGGGAGTAGCAACCTGAGTCGCGGCCCGTAATGCCATATACATAAAGTGGGGCAAGTCAATAGTCCTGCTCGTGCCAATAGCCCACATCAACTGCCCCTGCATCCTACTGCACTCCACCGTCCTCCCTAGTGGAAAGATCGAATAGCATGTCCAAAGGAACAGCGGGTGGTATCTGGGGGCAAGCTGCCTAATCCTGATCTAGGAAGCGATCCAGGACTCTCCTGGTGCTAAAATCTCGGCACACATCTCCTCATGAGATGGTGGATACTCCCCATCATAAGAGAATTGAGGGTTAGCAACCCTCGGTATATCAAACTGCTCAGCAAAGGAATCCAGGGCGATAACAATATCCCTACCCCGAACCCAAGAGCGAATAATATGTCTGTCCCTACCAACGGGGTCCGATGAAATGTTAGCCATGAACTCTGCTACGAGGGTCACTGAGTACTAGCCTCTAAAGGAAGTTAACCCCAACAACTGGCGATCGGTCAATGGCTTGAGCCAACCATATGGCTCACCATCAAATTGACTCACAATCCAACGCCTCTCCACTACTACCTTACGGGCGCTCCACACCAGTCCAAACTCTCGCTCTTGATCTCTCCCCTGAAAATGAGTAGTATCAAACTCTCCCTCTCTCTCCCTCCTAGCATGCTCACGCTGGAGCTGCTGAAACTGGGCCAGAGTCTGAGAAGTCCCCGCCCCAACTGTACCCTCAGTACTCCTAGTCTCGACCATAGCTCTCTAACTAAGCTAAGTACAGCTAGAAATGAAAAGAATGAACAAAGATCGGCGGAAGGAATACCTCTCAAAGCGCAGAAAACTGAGAACAGGTGAGACAAAGTCCACCAAAGTGAGCTGGCAGGGCCTCGCTGCTCCAATAGATAAACAGACTCTCGAAACTCTCAAATACTCACGAGCGAAATGAGAATGAACAGTGAAACAGTGGGTTTTTATAGACAGCTCTATCACCGATCGATCGGCTCTTAAACCGATTGATCGCCTCGCGGACCTATCGAAATGGAGCGCCACCGATCGAATAGCCAATCGATCGATACCGCTTCCTTTCGATCAGTGCGGTAATAAGCCCGATCGATTGCTAGTCTTCACCGATCGATCGCCTGATCGATCGCAAAGTACACGATCGATCTGTTTGGCCCACCGATCGATCGCAAATACAGCCTCTCTGAAGTTCTGCAGAAATTCTCAAAATTTTCCACAGCAACAAGCAAATGGTGCCCCCCCCCCCCAAAAACTGGAATCATGCCATGATCTCAAGGCATGAGGAAAATGGACGAAAAAAAGAACAACGGGGTGGGCGGGACCCTCGGGAATACAAATGTACACAACTAACTACCAAAAAGAAAAGAGAAAGAAACCTATAAAAAGAAAAACAAAAGAACTACTCCTAAACTATAAAACACGACAATCTGATGTCACTCAAAGGACGGTGGATCAATGAGATCCACACAATCCAACTCCCCTTGGAACGACTCAAAATACGGCTTTAGCCGCTGACCATTCACCTTAAATGCCTAGCCATTCGTGAGATTTTGCACCTCAATGGCTTCATGGGGAAAAACTTCTTTCACAAGGTATGGCCCGGTCCACTTACTCCGCAATTTGCCCGGAAATAGATGCAAGCTTGAATCATACAATAACACTTTTTGGACAACTTTGAAAGTTTTTTGAATGATATGTTGGTCATGAAATGTTTCATCCAGGCCTTAGCAATTTTTGCATTTTCAAATGCATCATTGCGGAGTTCATCTAACTCATTGAGTTGGAGTTTGCGATGGGTACCCGCAACATCAATATCCTCATTACATTGACGAATCGTCCAATATGTTTTATGCTCAATTTCGACGGGAAGATGACAGGCCTTCCCATACACAAGTCTATAGGGTGATGCGCCAAGAATGGTTTTATAACCCGTGCGGTATGCCCACAACCCATCGGTCAATCTAAGAGACCAATCTTTCCTATTTGGATTGACTGTTTTCTCAAGAATGCGCTTGATTTTCTGATTGGCCAACTCTACTTGCCCTTGCGTTTGAGGATGGTATGGTAATCCAACCTTATGGACCACTCCATACTTACGCATTGAAGATGCAAAGGGTCTGTTACAAAAATGCGAACCGCCATCACTTATCATGGCACGAGGCATGCCATACCTACAAAAAAGTGTTCTCTTTCAAAAATCGTAAGACCACTTGGTGGCCATTGCTTCGGGTGGCAATTGCTTTCACCCAATTAGAGACATAATCTACCACAACAAGAATAAAAAGGTACCCACACGAGTTAGGAAACGGTCCCATGAAATCAATCCCCTAACAATCAAATATTTCCAAAATAGTGATGGGGTGAAGAGGCATCATGTGCCTTTTAGAAAGTGTTCCTAACTGTTGGCACCTATCACAAGCTAGACAAAAAGTATGTACATCTTTGAACATGGTGGGCCAATAAAGCCCACATTGCAAAATTTTGGCTGTGGTTTTCTTGGAGGAGAAGTGTCCTCCACAAGCATGAGAGTGACAAAACTCTATTACTTGTTGAAATTCATGATTTGGGACACACCGGCGAATGATTTGGTCCGGACAATACTTAAACAAGTGAGGATCATCCCACAAAAAATAGCGCACATTCCGGAAGAATTTATGCTTGTCAATGGATGACCATGTGGAAGGAACCTCACTGGTGACAAGAAAGTTCGCAATGTCCGCAAACCAAGGGGTTGAAACTTGCTCAACGGCACTCACATGCATGAGATGCTCATTCGGGAAGTGCTCCTTAATAGGGGTTGGGTCTATGGCTCGCCCATTTAAGGGAAGCCGAGACAAGTGGTCCGCAACTACATTTTCAACCCTTTTTTATCACGCATTTCAATATGAAATTCTTGGAGCAAAAGTATCCATCGAATGAGGGCAATTTTGCATCCGGTTTTGTGAGGAGATACTTTAGGGCCGCATGGTCAGTGTAGATGATGACCAATGACCCAATCAAGTAAGACCTAAATTTGTCTAGTGCAAAAACCACCGCAAGGAGTTCCTTCTCGGTTGTGGTATAGTTGAGTTGAGCTTCATTGAGAGTTCTTGAAGCATAATAAATGACATATGGCTTCTTATCAACCCTTTGTCCTAGGACAACCCCCACGACATAGTCGCTAGCATCACACATTAGCTCAAATGGAAGAGACCAATTGGGTGCTCGAATGATTGGGGCTGTGGTCAAAAGTCCCTTCAACTTGTCAAAAGCTTGTTGACAAGAAGATGTCCACTCAAAGGGAACATCTTGGGACAAAAGATGACACATGGCCCTAGAGATTGCACTAAAACCCTCAATGAAACGCCGATAAAAATCGGCATGCCTAAGAAATGATCTAACCTCATTCACACACGTCAGGGCGGGCAATTTTTGAATGAGTTCAATTTTTGCTTTGTCTACTTCAAGCCCTTCGGCCAACACAATATGTCCCAAAACTATACCACTAGTAACCATAAAATGGCATTTTTCCCAATTGAGCACAAGGTTACTCTCCTCACATCTCATCAAAACTTTTCCTAAATTACCAAGACAACCTTCATAAGTATCCCCATAGACAGAAAAATCATCCATGAAGACTTCGACAATTTGCTCAACCATGTCGCTAAATATGCTCATCATGCACCTTTGAAATGTCGCCGGTGCATTACATAGCCCGAAGGGCATACGTTTATAAGCATATGTGCCAAATGGACAAGTGAATGTTGTCTTGGCTTGATCCTCAAGAGCTACATCAATTTGATTGTACCCCGAATATCCATCTAGGAAACAATAGAAAGCCTTACCGGACACCCTTTCTAGGACTTGATCAAGGAAGGGTAAAGGGAAATGGTCCTTTCAGGTCACATTATTGAGGCGGCGATAATCAATGCACATTCGCCACCCGGTTTGCACACGGGTTGGCACTAACTCATTGTTGTCATTTCTTATCAGCGTGACACCTGATTTCTTAGGCACCACTTGGGTCGGACTAACTCATTTCGAATCGGAGATGGGGTAAATGATACCCGTATCTAGCAATTTTAAAACCTCACCTTTAACCACTTCCTTCATATTGGGATTCAATCGCCTTTGCATTTGATGAATGGATTTAGCCTCCTCTTCTAAAAAAATGCGGTGAGTGCACACGAGAGGACTAATCCCATAAAGGTCGGCGATAGTCCATCCTAGGACTTTTCTATGTTTCCTAAGCAATGTTAGCAACCCTTCCTCTTGGCTCCCAAACAAGCTAGAGGAAATCACAACCAGGTACGACTCCCCAGCCCCTAAAAATGCATACTTTAAGTTGGAAGGCAAAGGCTTCCTCTCGGGAATGGGAGGCTTCTCCTCCGTAGGAATTGGTTTCTCGACACTAGGGTGGAGGGGTTCAAAAGAAGGGGTCCATTGACCCACATGTAAACACTCCTCTCTCTCACCCTCTAAATGAGAAAATTCACTTGATGCCATGCCCTCACTATCAAGTGAAGCATGCGGTTCACCTCTCACTAATGCCCTCTCCAAAGGGTCGTCAAAAATCTCCCGCTCAAAGTGTTTTTGAACTATGCTCTCTATGATGTCTACCTCCCGGATGTCCTCACATTCCCCTTTTTGTTTGGCAACCAAAAAGATGTTAAGCTCGAAGGCGGTGTTGCCAAAAGACAATTTCACTAACCCATTCCTACAATGAATGATGGCATTGGAAGTAGCTAGGAAAGGGCGTCCCAAAATCACAAGAATTTGGTTGTGAGCTATACAACTCTCAACAGGTTGGGTGTCTAGGACAATGAAATCGACCGAGAAGCAAAAGTTATCAACTTGGATGAGAACATCCTCGATGATACCTCTTGGAACCTTTATAGAACGATCCGCCAATTGTAAGGTAACACGAGTACGGCTCAACTCTCCTAGGCCAAGTTCCTTATATACTGAAAAGGGTAAAAGGTTGACACTAGACCCTAAGTCTAACAAGGCACGATCAATCTTGGTATTCCCAATGGTACAAGAAATAGTAGGACATCCAGGGTCCTTGAATTTCGGCACAGTTTTACATTGCAAAATCGCACTTTGATTTTCGTTCATCATGGCGGTTTCCTTGACATGTAACCTTCGCTTAAAAGTGCATAAGTCCTTTAAGAACTTAGCATAAGAAGGTATTTTCTTGATTGCATCAAGGATAGGGATGTTGACCTTTACTTGTTTGAACATTTCATAAATTTCCGCATTTACAAGTTCATTTTTTTGTTTGGTCAACCTTTGCGGGAAGGGAGCATGTTTGACTATGTCCCTTCTCTTATCCCTCTCACTTTCACTCAAAATCTTAATGGGATTGGCTAAGTTCTCCCCCCATTCTCTCGACTCTTTTTCCTCTTTCTCTTTCTTTCCTTGGCCAACACTCTTCCTAGAAGTCTCATCCCGAGGTGGGATAGTTTTGTCAATGGTCTTGCCACTTCTAAGGGTGGTTATGGCTTGCACTTGGTCATGACTCGTACTAGGGTCATTCTCACCCTCGGTTATGTGCACTTGCCTAACCGCCAGGTTAGGTTGAGGTTGAGCCGGAAATCTTCCTAGGACATTTTGGGTCAAAGCTCGTGTCAATGTAGACATTTGCTTTTGGATGTCCTCAAGTAACCTAAAGTGTTGGTCTAGCACCTTCTCTTATTTATCAACCCTTGAACTAACCCCCCTCATGTCATTGGCAAGTTGGTAAACATTGTCCTCTATGGGCTTCCTATGGAGGGGTTGGTATGGCCTTGGTTGATTTTAGAATTGGGTCACAGGTGCTTGTTGGTAAGGTGGAGGTGGATGTTGTGGTTGGAGTGCTTGTGGAGGTGGATGTTGTGGTTGGAGTGCTTGTGGAGGTGGATGTTGTGGTTGGAGTGCTTGTGGGGGTGGAGGTGCTTGGTATGATTGAGGGTTTTGATACCCTCCTTGGTAGTTGTGGGAGTTTGAAGTCCCTTCATTGTTCCTCCACCCAAAGTTAGGATGATCTCTCCATCCCGGGTTGTATGTATTTGAATAGGGGTTGCCCCCTCCTCTTGAATATTGGCCAATTACGTTAACTTGGCCATGCAAACCCTCCTTCACACCCGGAATGATTGGGCATGAAGAGGTGGTATGATCCGAGGTTTCACACACAAGACAACATACTTCTCTCATCTCCTCACTCTCTACCGATTGAACCTTTTTCACCTCAAGAGCCTCTAATTTTCTTGCCAAGGTAGCCACCCTAGCATTGACATCATCAACTTCCTTGAGTTGATATCTTCCCACCCCTTGTTGGATTGAGCAACCCTCGGGATTTTGGGTCCCAGTAAGTGCTCAATCTCTAGCTTTATTTGCCAAGTTATCAAAATAATCGTATGCCTCATGGGGTTGCTTATCAAAAAACTTCCCCGCACACATAGACTCGACAAATTGCTTAAGTTGGGGTGTCAAAGAAGAATAAAATGTGTTGATGACATGCCAATCGGCAAAACCGTGATAGGGGCAAGAATTTAAGAGGTCTTTGAACCTTTCCCAACATTGAAAGAAAGTTTCCCCCAACAAAGGAGAAAACTGAGAAATTTGCCTTCGAATGGCCTTGGTTCGATTTTCGGGAAAAAATTTGCTCAAAAATTTCCCTTGGAGTGTAGCCCAAGAATGGATGAACATGGGTCGCAAGGAATTGAACCAAAGCTTAGCTTTGTCCTTCAAACAAAAAGGGAAGAGTTTCAACAAAAATACTTCCCTTGGACATGAGTTGTCCATTGCAATTGAACAAGCATCCTCAAATTCTTTAAGAAAAATGTAGGGTTGTTCTGAATCCATCTCGTGGAATTGAGGCAACATTTGCATCATTCCCAACCTAATGTTTAAAGTGTTATGATGGGGCGGGAAAACAATGCAAGATGTTGGTGCTTGCCTTGGTGGGTTTAGGTAGTCCCGGAGAGTTCGTATAGGGGGGGCCGCCACGTCGCCATGGTGGCTCCCTCTTTCAAACTCCTCATGACCTTCCAAGTTGATTTGGACATTTGGATGCAAGGGTTGAATGTTAGGTAAGCCGGGTTCATTGGGATTTGCCATTGGAATGAAACCTAAGTCGACCACTAATGGTAAGCTAGGTGTTGGTGAAGATGTGCTTGTGCTCTCAATGCTCTCAATCCTCACAAGGCGATTATGTTCGTCCCTCGTGAAATATGACATGCAAGAATGAATGCACACATAAGGTTAGACTGATAGGGTCGTTCAGCACATCATACACAATTCCCTAGGCTGGACAACGGCTTTTTTTCAATTCTAGGCCGGACAACAACTTTTTCTCAATTCAACTCCGTACCTTCAATCTCCACATTCAATAAGCCTACCACCAATTCAAAACTTGAACACACTAGCCTAGCTCCACTAAATACTCCCAAAGAGGGATAATTTCCTAACAAAAATGCAATGCAATTATACTATATCAAAGAAAAGAAACTAGAGAAAAGAAGAAATAAAAAAATAATCCTAAAAATATAAAACACCTTAAGGGAAATGAGAGTGTACCGGGGCCCAAAGCCCGTAGATGCTTCTCTCAGGGGTGGTGATGAAATCCACCCTTTTTGTGTGTGTTTTTTTTTTCTTTTGCTTGCTCTTCTTCTTTTTTTTTTTTTTCTTCAATTTTCTTCTACAATCCTTAGCTTTCGTCCGGTGTAACTTTTGCCTATGAATTCCCCGGCAACGGCGCCAAAACTTGACACGTCTCCAGATGTGCTTCAAACTAAAGTCACTCCGCAAGAGTATGGCGGTCACGCTTGTAGTAAAAACCGGAGGATCTGGTGTCGTTCTCTCCCAAGGGAATTCTGCAAATATAGCAACAAAGCTCAACTAGCACGGGCACTTATCTTGATGGATTGCAAATGAAAATTCTTTTCTTTTCCTAACATAAAAGAGACTGAAAATATGTTGGTTTTGAGATGATGGTAGTTCAATGCTTAATGCAATAATTTAAGGACTAATGAAGACAATAAAATCTAGTTTTATGTAATTTATAAGAAAAGCTTGGACATAGTTGTTTCGATCCACCAATTCACAACAAGGGTTTCCAATGAGAGATTTATAACTCAAATCAAGATTCACACCTTGGATTCTTGATTCGGAAAATGTCGACTATAACAGTGTGGGTTTTTGTTTGATTGAGCATAAAGAGAAAATCTATAATTAGCACCCTAGAATCAAACCTTAGACATGTGCAATACCTATACCAAACATTGATTTGTGCATAAATATTGCCAAGGGGTTATGAATCTAAGTTTTTCTAATGAATTTCATGCTAAATCAAATGAAACCATAGAATTTTGAGGATATGACTTTAAAGTTCATGCGATCCATTTTCAACCCTTTGAAGATCCTTGGTGGATCTTCACAACCATATCCAAGGGATGTTTAGCTACTAGAATCCATGTTAAAGAGCATAAAAGAATACAAATCTACCATTAAACTATATGGAACAAGTGTTTGGTTACTAAGAAAGTGAGGGAAAGTGGCAAGAAAATGAGAAAAAATGGCTTGAAAGAGTAGAAAACATTCACTTTATATATATATATATATATATATATCAAGCATTCATTTACAATGATCCAAAAACAATAAATGACAACAAATAAAAAGCATTAAAGTAAATCTAGCTAAAAACCTTACAAAATAATAAAAGACCCCTTTTTGAAGCTTCTTCTTTGTCCAGTTTCTGCAAAAAATAACCTAGAATCCCTTTTGTCCCATATATACAGCTTTTATACTCTGTAGAAAAACAGAGTCTATACACACCGATCGATCGGTAGGCGACTGATTGAACGGCCAATTGAACGTTCCAGGCGATCGAACGCCCGATCGATCGCAAAACCTACCCCTTTGAAGTTTGCTTCTGTGTAGTTTGTTGAGGAAATTCCGACGTTACCGATCGAACGACCGATCGATCGGAAAAGTGCCCTCTCTGAAGTTTGCTGTAGAATGTCGAACAGAGAATCACCGATCAATCGGTCATCCTCACATTTGTCCATTTGCCTTGGTTTAAGCTCCAATTCCTGTAAAAAGTGCACAAAAAGAGTTTCAATGCATTTTAGAAGTTAAAATACTAAATTAACACTAAATTCAACTAATCAACTAAAAATTTAAGCCTAAAGATTACTATTTCTAAGAGTAATCACTGTTGTGTAATTTCAGGGGTCGAAGATGCTTATGCTTTACTTTCTGGTTGAAAATTATGATGCAAGGTTTGAAAGTAATATATTGTACCAATTCGGCTTTAAATTCAATCTAGCTTTGCTATTTATGTGCTTTGAAACAAGTAGCAATGGTATAATTCATTCATATATACTGTTTCCTATCCATTCTAATAAAAATAAAATAAAATGTAAAGCTTCACAACATGACAAACACGATGGACAAAACCGGGTTCCAATCCTTGTAATATCTTTGATCAATGAAAAGCAAAGAAGAAGAAAAGACAACAAAGGAAAAATGACGTTTAAATTTGAATTTTATTGCTATAAACTAATTAATGACATTAATGGAATGACTGTATTAATCAAAAACAGTTATTTTTTCTTGACTGTCAATTCTTTTTATGGCATTATTATTATTATCTTGCTTTTCTTGAAGAAAAATAAGATGCTTGGATTTTTTTTTATCATTATTTTTTTATTTTGGATGGGGGTGGGGGTGGGGGGTGGGGGTGGGGGTGGGGGCTTAATGTTCTACTTTGCTTAGTATTTTATGCATTTCAATGGAGATGATATTGATAAAGTAAAGAATAAAATTCTTGGTATCCCCTTTCATCTATTTTCCCCTTCTTTACAAGCAATCAAACCACTAATGGATCACTTTCGACACTTATATTATTTCTTAACTATAGACAGGTCAATCATGCATTTTGGAAAGAACTTTATTTATTCGAAGCCAAATGCTTTCATGCTGATTCAATTCGAGAGGCTTCAAGAACCAAAAATATCTTTGTACTAGTCGACAAATGTTCCCAAAATAAAACGTGAAAAAAAAAAAGAGTATATTTTGTTTGATGTCTCTATTTGGGTCATTTGATCATAGGTATTGGTCCTTTGATCATTATGCAAGTGAAGTTACTTTGCATGAAGTTCTTCAATTTCTGTAGCTTGGTCAGGATTATGATGTTTTGGTGGTGTTATTAATTTTTGAAGTTCATTTTCCGATGGGATTAATGCACATGTGAAAATTTTAATAATTAGGTCTCTTTAATACATATGTTGGTTAGTTTGTGCTTTATTTGCGGTTCTTGATTTCTCAAAAAAAATAAATAATTCAAGAAAGGTCTGCTGCTAGTTGCATGACAATGTTCTGAAGCTTAATCTAAATGTGCAAAAGACCAAAGAAGAAGGAAAATAAATAAATAAATAAATAAAAATTCTATCGAGGACAGTATTACTTTGCTTTCAAGCTCCTTTTATTTTTTTACGCAAGTAAAGTTACTTTACATAAATTATTGTTTAATTTCCATCGTAGCTTAATCTTTATCATTCTTATTGGTTTTATTATTATTTAATAAAGATCACAGATTCCCAGCGGGATTAATGCATGTAAATAATTGCAATGACTATTTATCTTTGGACGAACAAACAGCTTTTCAAAAGCCAATCATTCTCAATAAAAAGCAAATTTTCCTCGATTTCAAGGTGCATAATGGGTCGTTTGCAAAAGAATATTATTGAACATTAAGAGAATTAGTTGACTGTCAAACTATTTTTAATCCTAGTGTTCTTAACTTTAAATCAGTAAAGATAATAGTCTTTATTCCTAGAGATCTTGATTATCCCCCCTCCTCTTTCTTTCAGAGAAAAAAAGGTGCTCAATGCAGGGCGAGGGAAAAATGTCAGAAGTTAAAAAAATATTCTGTAGTAAAAATTTTAACACTTTTAACGGTACATTGGGCAAGAAATTAGTAGCTTGATTTGTTTTGCTCCTAATTTTGCATGCCTTGCAAAAGCCAAAAAAAGAACAAATGAAAGCTAATTCAAGTATTTTTCTTTAGACATTACGTAATAGTTCCGGCTGGTGCTCCATCATCATAGAACTGCCCAAGCGTGATAAAGTGTAAATTCCTCTTAATTATAAATAGAGACGTAAGTCTCCATTGACATTTATTCAAATTTAATAATATTCATTTTTTAGTCAATGTGACTTATTCTTCTTGTGTAATTAAGAGTTTCATCTTTTAAAACGAGATCTAAACCATTTGTCTACTTGAACAAAATCTAGTATTCACGTGTTACACTGCATCAATAACTAAGCAAGATCATAACTGTAAGGTTTTTGTATTAGTGATTTATATTTCAAACATCTTGGTAGGTCACTTTAGGCCTGATGAAGAAGACAAACTCATTATGTAAGGTTTCATAACTCAGAGAATGAGTCCTAGTGAAAAATCACAGATGGCACTTGCTATGTTGATTACAATGAATTTCATAGAGTTGTCAAAAGATGGCAATAGGAATGGCAAGATGATAGCACTTTTCATACTCAAATAATAGATTCTATAAAGTTGACAAACAATAGCAAGACCAATGGCAAGATGATAACACTTGTCATGCTCACAAAAACAGATTCCAGAGTCCTCAAAAGATTGCAGGAGATATGGCAAGACCAATGGCAAGATGATAACACTTGCCAGCTCACAAAAACAGATTCCAGAGAGTCCTCAAAAGATTGCAGGAGGTATGGCAAGGCCATGGCTCAAGCCATATGGTAAAGTCTCAGATCAATTTTAAGTGATCTATATGTGAAAATTGCAATTGATGAGACTCGTGACCAAATCTTTCCTATATGACTTAGACATACTATGTAGAGATAAAAGAGTCCATAGATAGACAATATACCTATCAAGAGATAGAGTTTGATGTGCTATAAAACATTAAAAAGAGGCATATTAGTGGATACAGACTCTCCAACGATTCTATAGAGAAAATAGATCCTTTCACCATTAAAGAACATCAAAGAATATCGTCTTGGTGGATTCCGAAGGCGACAGATAGTATCGTCATGCTTCGGTGCTAGAGAAAAGCGACTGGGAACAGAAAATCTAGGAGTCGAGCAAGTTAACTTAAACCGGAGTCATGGCAATTTGAACATCTATGAAGTCCGATATTTGATTGCAAGTGTAACTTATATAAATTGTTCATTATAGTGCTTGACTCGCCCGGACCAAAGGAGTTGGTCAAAGTGGATTTTTCTCGCATTGGGTTTACACAATAAAAATATCTTGTATCGTTGTTTATTGTACTTTATGCTTTATCACTTATGATTGGATTACATGCATGTTTGTGCAAAGAGATTTTTTAGAGTTATTAAGCCGATCACTTGATATTCACCCTCTGATTTAATAAATCTAGGAAATTAAGTAATTTTGATCGCAAAACTTGTTCTTGCTCCCCTATTGTGCACTATCATATAAGTGTCCACAAACACCAAGAAACCGGGGAATTTTGATATTTGCCTTAGTCTTTGGGCTTTTATTCAACCATTGACGGTTAACCTTGTCCGAAAGAAGTCTTTGTCATTAGCCACAACCAAACAGTTCCCATATTGTATTGATTGGAAAGCAAGTAAATGGTCCTCTGAATTATTGATTTAGACAAAAGTATCCATTTTCCATGGAGTCGATTAACTTTAAAAATGTTAAAAGACAAACAAATTTGCCTCCCCAATTGAATGCCATGCTTTTTACAAAGAGCGAGAATCAAAACGTCCAAGAAAGAGAGTGTGATTTAATAGTATATACATATATGTATATATATAGATATATATACACATATATATTGCTTTTGTTATGATGCCCAAGGCTTTGATAGTTACATAACGGCTTTAGAAGTGAAAGGATGGGCAAAGAAATGTGTTGATGACTCGATCATGTCTCCAAATGCCCTCAATCAAATAACGATTGGCATTGTTTTCACAACCAATGAAAGTGAAATCTATATTTTTGGAAAGCAATATATCGTGATCGATCAGGACCCATTTCCATGAAAGATCTGTTATGATGAATTTTGAAACTTTAATGGACTCACTCAACAAACTCAAAAGCAGATCCTTGCTTTTGAATATAGCTTATGGCCGGAGGGTGGGACCATGGTATCTTTCTCCCAGGAGGTTGATGAATGGTCCCCTATTTCAACATGTTTAAGTTCGATCAGAAAGTACATATATATTTGAGGTTGAATCCTCTACGATCTTTTTTTCTACATGACCGATAAAATCGCTTGCTATTACCAATCGGAGCATGCCAGAGTAGAGTTAACAACACTATTGTGAAGTTGTTGCACATCACCAATCAAAATTGCAACTCGTGTGACTTTCTATTGGCCGATGATGTGTTATAGTGAACTCCTTGTAGATTAAATTCTTTGCCAGTGACATCTGAATGACTACTCTAGTACCTCAATAGCTGAGGTCTGGAGTTCGACTAGTCCAACAGGAAATTTATATTGTGGTTATTGAGTTTGTGACTGTTGTGGTTGTTAGACTTTCTCATACAAATAAGTATTCAATCGAGTATCTTTCTAATAATGTAACATTTCCCGTTGATTGATAAACATATCTATCTATTTATATATATATATATATTAGCTTCTTCTTATTCAAGCAAATTGGTTACATGTGTTTACAGTGTCAAAAAAATACAAGCCTCACTAAAAAATTTCCATTCGATCTTCTAAATTTTGAAAATTTGTATCTTAATTCCAAACAAAATTAAAAAAAAATTTACATTGGTCATTCATGGCCCTTCAACAAAATGCTTAGTTGTGTCCCTCATTACAAGGGAGCATTTACACAAAGAAACTCTGTGTAGATAACTTCATTTTTATATTTATGAAGATTGGTTTGTCAGATGGACGTTATCGAAAAATATAAACCTAAAATTCTTATGTTACTAAAATAGGAAGCGAAAGCAGGAAATACTAGGAGACACAAAAGTAAGAAATAGAAGCAGGAAACATGACCAAAGAATATATGAGAAATGGAAAGTATAGAGAAGATTAAAAATGGATTGAGAAACTTAATAAAAATCTTAGTAAAAAACTTTTGCAAAACTTAAAATAAGCCTTTAAGAAATTTAATGGAAACTTTTTTGAAATTTAGTAGAAATTTATATGAAAAATTCAATGGATACTTGGTTAGAATTTGAGGAGAAATGTATAAAAATCAATATTTCAAAGTTTATAAATAATTTTCATGGAGTTTCTCACAAGTTACGCTCTAGTTTCGCTTGAGTTTCCATTAAATATCCCAAACGTTTTTGAAACGTTTAGCAAGAGTTTTTGAAATATTTCTCTAACATTTCAACACGAATTTCGTATCTGGAAGCTCCAAATGAGAGCATATCCCGGTTCATTTGTCACCTTTGTGAAGAATGTGCACAAAACTGATGAAATAATTAAGAAAATGACTTGTCTTAGCCCCAATGAGCTGTATCCTAACCAGCGATTTTCAAAGGGTCCAGCTTAGGCCAGACAGAATTAATGTGAAAAGGATGGGAAGAATTGTGGACCCTTCTGTGAAAAAACCACCATGTCTCTGAAATTTATTGCACATGAAACACATGGTTGGACCATTGTGGTTACCAACTTGGGCCAGAAACAATAATGTTTTGTGAATATTTTGGGCAATGATATTGCAAATCTCATTAAGCATTAATTTTAGGACAAGGAATAAAGTTGTGAGTATCTGACTTAATTTTATTTTATTTTTCGTAGATTATTGGCACTGCAAAAGATACTCAAATTGAAAGTAAAACTTTGAATATATAAACAAATAGTGTGTTTCAACACACACAGGGCAGTAGGAACTTCTACAGCTGGAGTTGAACAAAATCCTTGTTCTGAATTTTATTGAAGGTAGCCTCCCTTGCCCCAGGAAATAACATCCATAATTAAGAAAATAAGATAAGTAGGGCTATCACCAGCTCAATTTGTTGCAAATTTACAACATCCAAAATGTAATTTCCATTATGGTCCTGAGGTCTAAGGCTGAATTTAGATATGGAGGAACCTAAATAATTACAGTAAACGCTAGGATAAAAACATCTTAAAAATATTTTTTGGAAACAACATATGAATATTTTTCAATAACTATTTGAACTATCGTACTACATATAAGATAAATATCAATTTCAAATAACTTTTGACGTTTAAATTAATATGCCAAAAGTAAGGGGAAAAAAAACATATATGAAATTCAGTACAGTGGCTGCTGCGAGTTACACAGCAGCTTGAGAGAGAGAGAGACAGAGAGAGAGAGAGAGATTAGGATTCAAAATGGAGCATAAAATGATGAACCCACACACATCAAATACGGTATTTGGCCTTTGACTCCATACCATATGTATGATCAAGTATGCCTAAATTTCAAGCATATCAAATTATTTTTTGTTTCATTATAAAAATGTTACGAATAACATGTTCTTTGAAAATTATGTTATCTTGGAAAAAAATCCTATTGTGTATTTCGAATATATTACTTTCAATCACTGATCAAATGCAACTTTCGTAAATGACATATCAATGGCAGGTATAAAGCCTAACCTATTGTTTTTAAATGATAATAGTAATATGAAGTATTTTGTTTCATAGATCAAATGAGCTCACAATTTCGTATTCCTTGAATTATTATTTTTCTTTATAACCAAAAGATTCAGTAAGTCGGAGTAGGAACATTTCATATTCCTTCCACGGTCCCACTCGAGAACATTCAGAGAAGAAAGTGGGAAGTGGCAATCTTTTATTAGTGGCTTAAAGTTTAATAAAGTAGAAATTCACTTGAAATGGATCATATGAAGAGTAAGTATTTCACAAACTTTACAAATACTTTAATTAAAAATATTAATGCTGTATTTGCATCAAGTATTTGGTGATAGGAAAAAAATAAAAGAAAAAAGAAAAAGTGAGAAAAAAGAGAGCAAAAATGTAAATACAGTAAATGCAATTGCATCCCATGGTCAATTAATTGGTTCGATGTTAAATAAGTTGATCTAAATTGATTGAACTTGGAGAAGTCAAATTGATTTTATTAATAATGTAGATATCATTACACCAGCTATGTTAATTGATGCAGCTCATGTTGCATGTTGGTCATTGTTATGGAAGGGCTTTTGCTATCACAACTCATAGAACTTCTCAAATGTGACACGGTCACATAGTTTGCAAGCACAAAATTGGGGCTAATTTGTATGCCCTAACCACCTTAAATTCATGTGTGTATAATATCGTCTTGCATTTTACGATAGCTACCATGATTTGCTTTTATGTCGCTTTGTATGAGAGAATTGAAATTAGTAGCCTGAGAAATTGGAGAAACCTAATTGGTTGGCACCTGCACTCAGTATAAAAAAAAATCATATTGGAATATTCTGTCTGAGGTAAATTGAAATTGGAAAGTTGTTATTATGTGACATTTGGACATCTAAAATAGAAGAATGAAGTTGGGTTCAACAGAATTTGTCATAAAAATTATAAAAAAAAAAAAACTAGTTGTATGAAATGGTGAGATTTGGAGGGTTCAAGATTTGAACTCATATGATCATGCACTTAGATCAGCCAATTTAATACCTTGTTTACGTAGGTGGAATAGCCACCACTTCCTTATTCATTTTTCTCTGAGAACAAAATATTGTGTCCGTTGTACTTAACAGATGTGTGTCTGCCCGTCCAGTTGATTTCTTGGGTAGTCGATTTTTTTGGTGTTCGATTGAGTTACACTGCTTATTTGTGTACGGCTAGAAATAGTTGGCCGAATTTTGTTTAGTTTTCTATTCACTCATGATCTGACCCAGGCACCCCATGATTATATTGAGGGCTTAATAAAACAGAAACTCTCATAATACGTCATTTTTACATAAAATGGAACTTTAGGAAAAGGAAACAAGTATGTGAACTGCCTTGCAAAGATGTGAACATGGTCAAACATATGGATTCGTTATATTGATGACCCACCCGAACAAGCTAGATCCCTTTTTGCGGATGATATGTTAGGCATCGCCTCTGTAGGACTTCCCTGCTTTGCTGTTTATTTTTTTGATATGTCAAAACTGATAAATTGCTACATGTTAATGCCACGAGTAACTAAACAGGGCCGGCTTTTCAAAGCTTGAAGCCCGGTCCAAACCCAAGACCCACACAAGCTCGGTACCTGGCTACTCAGAGTCGAGGGCTGGGCCTGGGCTTCAAGTTCTTAGTTTTGCTCCCGCTTCGCCCAACCTATAACCGGAGCCCGAGTGGTCCCAAGCTAATTAACATGTCATGAAAATTGTACATTTATCCACACGTATCATGCCGAGATTTCAGACGACAATTTATAACTCCCCTAAACAGAGGAACAAAGAATTTCAAAAGAAGATTGAGCGCAACCGACTGCAAATAAGGTCACATTTGCAGTCGTCTTGAAGGTTCACAGTCCTCATACAGCGAGTGTTACGTACCTACAAACCTTGAGGAGCCCTGCAGGAATTATACTTGACCACAGGAACTTTCATGTTACACACGCATTGCCGGTGGAGTCGTCTTTAATATTATCGCTACTTGTTTTCTTTCTAGGTAGTCCCGCTCGGGTTCGTCCGATAAATGATCAGGATTGTTTAACTCCTTCCTGTTTAAGTTTTGCTCTTTGCTCTTTCCCCACAACACGCTGTAGAGGCTTCCCACCATCAAAATCCCACCTAGAACACTGCATTCCAAAACAGCCAAAAAGAAATGGTAAACAAGTATAAAAATTTGAGAATATAGTGACAACTATTCATGTAGGTATATATATTCAGTTTTTTTTTTTTTTATTTGCATTCAATCTGAAACAAAATGTTGGTTCGAGATAATTTCAAATACTAATCAAGGTTAGACGAACAGGAATTGAATTCTTAATCCTCTCTCCCCATCCTTTCACCACTCGTCCAAGAGAGAGAGTGACTTGGGATAGGGCTTAATATAACCGAGTTAATTACCTTCCTAAACTGATGATCTCGCCTAAAAGAAACATCGAGCAAAAGGTTGTTATGACCAAGCCCAATGGTGTCCACATGGCTTGGAAAACTGGCCCTTTCTTTTCAAGCAACCATGCTTGTGTGTAATAACCGACGCCTGTCACCATTGATGCCTGCAGTCATGGGTTGAAAACCTCATCGGTAATAATAACACCATAAATTAGCCAAACAAAAAATATATATATTTTGTGTCTTATTCATACTTTGCTAAGGACTAGGGGGTGTTGCATAATTTCTATTTACATTATTTTAGTTAAGCTTTAGCAGCATCTTTCCCAAGTGAAAGAGGGACAGGGTTGGCTCTCTAGCAATAAGTATCTTTTGCATACTTTATTGTAAAATAATATGTAAATTAAGTATCGAATATATTAGAAACAAACAGCATCCTCAAAGTAAGGCATGCACTGAGATTAGAGTTGTAGAAGTTTTATTCTTCAATTTAAAATTTCCTGTAGCGGAAAAAATAGGCTGAAATGCATGCAAAGTAATGTTGTGGAATTTCTATTCCATGTTCAGAAAAATAAACGCAACCAACAATAACTGGATGGTTGCCATGAAATATCCCTTAAGGCTTACTTCCTCTAGTTGTTCATTTGGTAGGGATTTGGAAGAAAAGAACACAAGTTTTCACACCATTAAAATACTCTGACTTGGATTGCTGTAAAATTCCAATTTCCGAAGTTGCCCTGCTTGTTTCCTCAATTGACCGAGGAACCATGCATGCAAAACGTACATTTGAGGTATGTGTTAATATGTAAATGACGATATATAATTAGGGGCTTTTGTTTTCTTACACTATAAGCTACTGCTACAAGTCTGAGATTCCAACCTAATTTCCATTGAGAAGAGTCTCTTTCCAATGCAATGGCAACCACAAATGACTGAACTGCACTTAGAAAGCACTGAAGGCATGTAAACATGAGCTTCGAAGAGTAGTCTTCCAAAACTCGAGCCTGTTTTTGTTCCAAAAAAATAGTCCATCCATTTAAAAGGAGTTGCACAAGAAATTAGTACAAATTTAATGGAATCAACTGCGAGAGAGAAAGGAAAATGTATTGTATTCGAGTAATATTCGACACTATCAGAGAAAATTTTGTTGCCAAAATTCCATTCCAGAAGTCGCGCCTTCCATCAAATGACCTTATACCAAGTGGTTTGTTTAGTTGACTAAAACACAAATGGAAAAATGAAAAAAAAAAAAAAAATGAATGTTCATATATGTACATATATGAGCTTAAAGAACTCACCATTTTTTTTTCTTGGGTTGAATCTTTTGAAAATGAAAATAACCAAAGTGAAAAGAAACAAATGTTTTATACCATGTACCTTCGCTGTTTTCCCCATTTCACTGCAAATTAAGCAGATTGTTATGAAATAAATGAAAGAAAGAAACTAACACAAGAGGCCACCTGAAAAACAATCCACAGAGCCCAACAGATGGTGGAAATAAACATAAGGAAACAACCCTTCATCCATCTTTTGCCGGAAAGAGTGTGATCTAGATCATGGCTACTACTGAAGGGGTGATGATGTAGAAAGGGTTTCAAATAGGGACCTTTGTAGAAGGCGAGAGTCGCCACACCTGCCAGGCACAACATTATACCTGCAACCTTCACAGCTCCTGGAATCGTCCTCAACTTCAACTTTTCCATCCTGCAGTGTGATATTGTATGTAAACAATCAAGTTAAACAACCGGTAATTGCTAGCATTTCCATTAAGAATATTGCAATATTACCGCAGCTGTCAAAAGCAAAATCCATGAAAGTTCAGGTCATGACGGAGTATGAAGAATTTGCACAAACTAATAGAGTATTTTCCCTCAGCAATATTTTTTTCTCCTCTTAGATTTATCTGTTTACATTCAAAACTGCAAGTTGAATAACAAATTACGGAGAACTATACAAAAAAATGCCAAAAAGTAATATGTTGAGATCTACCTGAGTATAACCGCAAGGAAGAATGTAATGACCGGGAGGCAGTTAGTGATAGAAGCAGCCAAAGTTGAAGACGTATAAACAAGGGCGATGCCATTAGCATTTAACGCTAAAGTAATGCTGAAATTAATTTAAACAAGATTGAAGCTTAATCTTCATATTCAAAACCAGAATTAGTTTAGAAGCTGCAATATAAGTTGTTCGCATTCTTCGACAATGACTATGAAGCTAATTAAAGAGAAGAATTGAAGTCATACCCTACTAGAGAAAGCATGAAAATCTTGCAAAAGGTCACGAATGAAAGTGGTGATGCCGTTTTTCTGTAAGGCCAAAGAGAAAAATCACTAGGTTAAAATCATGGAAATAAGATGAATTTAAAGTAAGAAAAAACAAAAGAAAAAAGCGAGAGGAAGAAAAATATTACCGTTCAAAAATTATGGCTAGAGGGATCAAGATAATAGTTCCAGCGGCTTGTCTGTAGAATATGAATATGAAACTGCTCATACCCTCATTGAATGCAGCCTTGGATGAAATAAACATGCCAGCAGATAGAAACTGTATTAGAATAGCTGCCAAATAAGGCTTCTTTTCCTCCATTATTTTTTTTTTGAAAGTGAAGCTTGTTTGATTTGTTTTATAAACAGAAAATACAGACCCCAAGGGCCACCCTATATATAGACTGTGTCAACTTCATGTGAGCAATAAAAGAACAAGCCTCCTCCATTGAAATTGTGTTGTGAACCCAATAAGTGCCCGAAAAGTTGCTAGTGGTGAATTGATTCTCCGGGCAATGATGGATTTTAAATTGGGGAACTTTACCAAAAGTATAAATGCTATCACTGCATGAAGTTGACCTGATAATAGGAATGCTGATGCCTCCAGGAGGCGCTAGCATTGGATAAGTTAGAAGGGTTTACACTGCCGGTGGGTGCAATGTGGCCTTGCCCAAGAGTGGTTCCTTGTCATTGAGGGAAAAAAAAAATTGGAAGCCATGCTAGAGTGGGATGATTACACCCTAAAAATGTAATCATAAACTCTTAATTCGCATTTTGTTAGATTTATATTAGTGTTAATTTTCTTATTTTAGTTAGATATTTGTTTGATTGTGTTTTTATGTGCTTTGTAGGTTATATAAATTAATAAAGGTAAAAAGAAAACAAGAATAATCAAAGCGGGTTCAAGGCGAATAAATTGGTCATGAAAATTCAGGCCCATCTCGGTATTCTGACCATATCTTTTTACTCCGATGTCCGATTAAGCTGATTTTTGCACCATTGGAAAGAATACTTCAAGAGCTACAATTTGTTCTCTTATGTGCATCGACTGAATCGGCCTCTAAGGTTGTCAAAATCAAGTTTCAAGGTAGACGGGTGAATAGTAACCGATCGATTGGTTTGGCAAACTTCAGAAAGGTTGTTTTACCGATCGATCGGCCGATCGGTTGGTGAACAGTGCCTGATCGATTGGTGAACAATGCCTGATTGATCATGAACAGTGACCGATCGATCCGTGAACAATACTCGTAAACAGTAAAAACAGTGAATTGACCGATTGAACGCTACAATTACTGTTCGATCAGTAAATAGTGCCGATCGATCAGTCAATACAGATCTGAAGCTTAAAAGCTGTGTTGTTCGAAAAAAAAAAAAAAAAAAAGAGAGAGAAAGATTTTTTGGATTTGTAGCTGCCAAGGGGGCAGCGTGAGAGGCTCTTCTAAAGTTGGTTTTTATGTTTTTATGTATTTTTAGCTTAGATTTATGTTTGTAATGTTAATGTAGAAGTAGAAATTGTAACTTTCTTTCATTGTATTGTATTTTCCTTCACTTTCTTGCCATTTTCTCTCACTTTCTTAGCAACCAAACACTAGTTTTACTTAGTTTAATGTTAGATTTACCTTCATTTATACTTTTCATTATGAATTCTAGTAGATAAACATCTCTTGGGTGTGATTGTTAAGATCCACCAAGGATTTTCAAGTATTTCAATGGGGATTCATAAACTTCAAAGTTTTATTTATAGATTTGCATAGTTCTATTTGGTTGGGTGTTGGATTTGTTCGAAAACTTAGATTCATAACTCATTTGGTAATATTTATGCACAATTCAGTAACTAGTATAAATCTTACACATTTATAAGGTTTGCTTCTAGGGTTCTATTAATTGGTTTAATCCCTACACTCAACTAAAAATGAACTCAAGGTTTTATGGTCAAAATATTCCGAATCAAGAATTCACGGTGTGATTCTTGATTTGAGTTATAAAAATCCTCTATTGAAATTCTTGTTGTAAATTGGTGGATTGAATCAATCATATCCAAGCTTTCCATTTTAATTGCTTTACATTTAAATCAATTGCCTAGTTAATTACTTTAATTTTCATTGCACTAGTTTAGTAAATCAAAACTCCATAAAAAAACCTAAAGATTTTCAATCCTTGTATTTTTCCTTTTATTTTAGATCCAATTTTCCACATAATTGCAATTCAATCCTAGGCTAGGTTAGTGTGAGTTGAGTGCTAGAGCTTATATTTGGCTAGGTCTCTTGGGAAAGAACGATATCGGATTACCGGTTTATACTTCATTGCGACCCTCGTACTCTTGCAGGGTACTAACTCCATTTTGTAGTTTTCGGAGCAAGTCATGGAAATACAAGCAAGGGTTGGATCCATGAGACCCACAGGTATTATGAGAAGATAGAGAAAAATCATGTGATACTTCGGGAGCACATGATAATTTCTCTAAGATTACCCTTTATATAGGTTAAGTTTCACCCATGTCTTATTTGTTAAGAGTACAAAAATAAATTTTATTAAAAAATGCAGTGCTTCAGGAGAATCACATGGTCGTGCTCTACCTCTCACAATACACGTATGTTCTCCTGCCTTTAGGGGTCGAGTAGTAGACCTGGTACGCAGGGCTACGTATGGACACTGTGAAAAACTTCACCATTGTATCACAAGAGCAATTATAATATTGCAGAATATATTATATATAGTGAGGATGGAATGCAATAAGAATTCACCTATCACAAGTTCCATATTGCGATATTGTAAGGTTTGATCAGAATATCCCCATGAGTACCTTTACTTGTGCATGTTATGCAAAGGAAGATCCAAAATAAGCACTTACACAAACTCCTCAAGAATGGAAACTAGAATCATATTGTTCGTTACAAAACTTGCAAAGAATGAATTTTGTTCCTGCTCTCAAATACTTGTCACCTTTTTTTTTTTTTTTTTTACAGTGATTGTGTATACCATATCTGGTCACTAAGGAGGACAATAGTAGAGGATGTGAGAGCAATAATATTGATTGCACTCTCAAAGTACAATTACAGCTTCTTAATTTGTACTTTGTTAGCCTTAGTTTATGAGTTTATATGCTTCTTTAGTTAAATTTTAGTAATAACTAAGTTTATTTTGCTTTATATGGGTTTTAAGCTTAAATCGAATGATTTCAGGCGCATTTCGAATGAAGGGAGAATGAGTTTGCTATCAGAGTACAAGCTGCTACAGCTATGATACAAGCTACTGAAGCACGCATAGCTGAAACTTTGAAAGACCATATCTCTCAAACCAAAAGTGCTTCTGGAGTCCATAATATATATTTTTCGTATAACTTTTCAAGATCTTTACAAATAAACTATTCATATGGGCGTCCGAACGGTCGTTAGACCAATCGAATGGTCAACCGTGCAAACACCCGTTTGAAGCGATTGAACGGCCTTGCACACGTCCGTTGGAACCATGCAAACGCTTAGCAAACTTCAAAGACTGGTTTTTGGCATTTGAATGTGGTTCACAAGGCATTAGCTAGGCATTCAAATGCCTAGCTAATGATTCGCAGATCTCTGGTTTTTTTCAGCCTATTCAAGGCAGTTTTGGCCGAAAATTTAGGGATTTCATTTTATTTTTAAAGCTTTTAGGATTTGTAGGAGTAGTTTTTAGAGAGAGAAATTCTATATATCACTGTAATTATTCATTTTCATTGTTGTAGAAGTAGATTTAGAGAGAAATTATTCAATTTTCATGTAATAGCTAGATTTAATATAGATTGCATTCAATTCTTCAATGTTTCTTCAATTGTTTAAGTGTTTTCCAATGGTGATGGCTAGCTAAACTCTCTCTTGGATTCAATTGAGAAGATCACTTAAGATCTTTAAGCCTTCAATGGAGGTATATTGATCTTCAAAGCTATATCTTATATTCATCCAATTCTTATCAATTGAGATTTAGATTCTTAAGAAAACCTAGGTTCTTGACTAAGTTTATTAACCTCAATGCATGATTTTTGAATTGGTATTAGCTTTGCACAAATTGATGTAATAAGAATCCATGATTCTTCAATATAAAATCATTTCTAAGATTAATTGATAGTGAGTTGCTATTTTTTATAGTCAAAATTTCTCATATCAAAGGTCCATGGAGAAACCTTTGATTTGAGTTATTTAACCACCTTGAATGCTTGTAGAGACTAGATGGTTGGACCAATTAGATCCAAGGACTTCCTTCAATTGTTCACAACTTAGTTGTAATTGCTTTCAATAGTAGATTAATACCACAAACCTCTCCATCAAACATATTTTTGGTCTATTTTAGATACAATTTACCTAGTTGCTATTTAATTCAAGATAGTTTAGTATTCTCTAAGTGTTGGTAGCTTATATTTGTCTTGATCCTCGAGGAAATCGACTCCGATACTTACCAGATTTATACTGCAATCATAACACTCGTTCTCTTATGGGAGCTTAACATACAACCATCTTTGAAGGCGATTCAAATATCAACTTGGTAATTGATTCACTCCAAATAAAACCACAAGAGATCGGTAGTCGCGATATAGTTTAATCTGGCAAAACTAGAGTCAAATTCCTCAAGGATCAATCTCAATATAAGAATAGCACTAAGCTTACACAAAATTAACAAAAGTTTGACAAGTAATTGACAAATTGAACTAAAAATGAACCAAAAATCATTTGATTGTAGAAAATTGGATTAATTAAACTACTTAAAAGCAATTAACAAGCAATTAAACTAAATTGGGAAATAAGGGAAAAGGGGCTGGAACACAAATGCTCCAATTAGCCAAGATTCTACAAGAATATAATAGAGGAATATATATAACCCAAATCAAAGGTCTCTCCATAGATCTTTGATTTGAAAGATTTCGACTATAGAAATTAGGGTTCATTGGCAATAGAGGCTAGATATACAACCAATTAAAGTCCCATAGATTCAAGCCATTGATTTGTGCAACCCCTATACCAACCCTAAGATTGTGCATAGAAGTTACCAAATACAGTCTTGGACCCAGGTTTTCTATCAAATCTAGGTTTCTATTGTAATGAATACAAGTAATAGGAGATGAATCAATGAAGAATCATTATACCTCTTTGAAGACTTGAAATCCTAGGCCAACCTTCATTTACATCCAATAAGAGGTTTGGCTACTAGGATCCATAAGAAATTGAATGAAAATGAAAGACACTTGCATTAAAATGGTGAATAAAGTGTTTGAATACAAGGAAATCAATGGAAATACAATAAATCTATCATATATATATATATATATATATATCTCAAAAGCTCTCTAAAACCCTAAAAACAAGATATCTAAACCCTAAAATGTGTTGGAACTTCTACAAAATTATCAAAACTGTTATGCTGTGTAGAAAACATAGGCGTTGTCAGGCTTTCGAACGCCCGATGGGCCATTAGAACAATCATTCAAACACCATTGAACAGCTATCGAACAGGTTTTCGACCTCTCTAAATCTCCCCTTTTTTATCGAACCTAATTTGAACGATGATTTGAGCTTTCTGAATCTCCAACTTGCATTCGAACGGCTGTTCAAATGCTGGGACCGTTCGAACGCCCATTCACACGATGGACTCCTTCGTTCGAATGATCCTTTGTAATTTTACTCAATTTGATCTTTTTAAGCTCCATTTCCTGCACAAGGTTCAATAAGGCAATTTAGGAACATTTTATAACTATCGAAGCAAAATAACTCCTATCTATAGCTAACAATTTACTAATTTGGGAATTGAGATTATACTTTTGGAGTGTAATCACACCTCCCCCCCCCCCCCCCCCCCCAAAAAAAAAAAAAAAAACTTAGCTTTTTGCTAGTCCTTAGCAAAATCTATAAACTAAATTCAACTATATACAAAAAATACTCTCCACTTTCATAGGAATCACGGATGCATTTAGCCTATGCATCAAGCCTTTAAACCCCTAGGTTATCTCTAATGGACGAGTGATATCTCATGAGGGTTTCCAGTAATGATACCCACACATATCCCTTTGTGGATTACAATTAGAGATAAGAATAAGAAGAACATGCATAATCCAATGCAAGTTAATATTAGATATCACTCCTAACTCCTAACATATGCAAAAATATGTAACAATTCATACCAAAGAGAGGTTTAAGTGTGTATGTGAATAATCATGCTATATGACTCAAATGAAACACACTTATGCATTCCCAAACCTTTAAGCTTTGATTCAACACCTCACCGGTTATACACTCAAAAAGAAACACTCACATGGCTCTCACAATGGTATGCTTATTATAAGAGTAAATGCAAAAGAGAATCAAACGAACATACAAATTACAAAAATCAAAAAGATTTAAGTGTATCAATCTAGCATAACTTCATGAAGAACATATCAAAGTTGAGCATTGATTCTAAGTAGTTGACAAGTGATGGCTTATGCCCTAGTGAAATCTTAAACCAATCACAATTTGAATCAATTAGGACTTTCAAGGATGAGAATGTAGCAAGAAAATATAAAAGGTAAGGGGAGGAGAATAATGGAAATGAATCAAGTTATATGTGATAAAGGCATGAAATGATGAATGGCTAAACAACTTAAACTCTCCCTTTGTTGATTTCAAAGCATTTTCCTCAACATCTTGCTCTTTTTTCACTTATCTTAACTTTTCAATTCCTAGTTTTGTCTTTCTTCTCTTATTCTTTCTTGCTTTCAACTTTTGATTGCCCCTTTACATTCAACTTTTTCATATTTTCTCTATTTGGCCTTTTTCTATTGAACTTCCCCCATCAATCTCTTTCTTTGCTTTCTTTCTTTTCTCATTGCTTTCAAATTGAGAACAATAGCTTATCTCATCAATACACTCCAACTCATATAAAAATAAAAGACAAGAGACGGTATCAATGGGGATCAAGGGAAACAATAACTTTTCATAAAGAACCATGGCTTGCAAAAAGAAAGATTGCCTAGAATTATGACCAAAATGCCCAATTATAGAATTCAATAAAGTATAAATGTCAACTTTTTTGATCAATACTCAACTCGTGAACCAAATGCAAATACGATGAAACTATTGAAGACAATGAGAGTGAAGAATTAGTCATTAAGTAAATATAATCACTTCGAAAAACGATAAATGCTCTAAAGCTCACAAAGTAAAAATCTCTACTAATGAAAGGATGAAAATGCAAAAAATAGCAACAAATGATGTCATATAAAATGATTGTGCACAAAAAAGTAATCCCTTCTACTTTAGCATGAATGATGCAACCCCATAATATGTTAGGTGTAAAGAGTGAATCAACATCAACTTGAGTCAAGATATATGCATAAACTCATATCTTCTAATCTTAAGTTGCACTTTCATAAATGTTGCTATGATACCTCAAAAATAGAGAATCAACACATCTACCATGAATAAGTAAGAATCAACATGAAAGATACATGAAAAATGTGATAAAACAATGAAATGAACGATACTGAGACCATACAATACTCAAATATTTACCAAATGATATAAGTGATCAAAAGATATCTATGTTATATCACACCTGCAACTATAGAATCCATACATACAAGATAAGGATAATATAATGAAAGACATGTAATAAAGCTCAAAATAGACCTCCATTATATCAAAATCAGAGTTTTAGATTTAACATATGATGAAATGAAATAAAATAATATGCATATACAACATGTATCTAAACGCTAATCCCTAATAGTTATCTTCATCATCATCATCATCTGGAGGCGGGGACTAATAAATGAGATGTCTAATAATCTCCTGGAGGAACCTAGAGTGCTCCTATTGAGTCAGCCAAATCTCGGTCTGCTACGCCATAAGGGCAACAATAATAGTACCCTGAGCAGTCAACTTGGCTATGACGACAGTCTGCCACTTTGTATGGGCAGCTTGCTGAGCTACTAATAACTGCTACGTAGCTATACTCTGCTCCTAAAAAGAGGCAAAAGCCTAAGAATACAGCAACATCAGCTGACTTTGCTACTGAAGAAGCACTAGTATAGTGGGCCCCTCTTGGGCATGCTGCTCCTATGGTGGCTACTGATCAGCCTGTTACTAGCCCTGAACTGGCTGCTGAGGTGGAACTTGAGCTGGTAGGGGTGGTTGTGCCCTCTAAACTCTCCTCTAAATGCTCTCAAGCTACCCCTCTGCTCTGTTCTCAAATAACAAGTAAATGGGCCTCTTGGGAGATGCAGTAATCACATCTCCCTAGGGGCCTAGTCCAGCTAGCCCGATGACAGAAGTCACAAAACATCGAAATGGAATCCTAGCATGTACATTAGTAGGGAAGTAGAGGCAAACAAGGCTGAAAACATCAATCTGGGTAGGTCAATCAACCTCTTGTCGTGCCCAGATTTTTTACACACGAGGAATACACACACAAGCGAGAAAAACATTGTACTCTCTCATTAGAACTCACCCTCCTAAAAGAATGAGTGTGACTAGGTTTGAATTGAAAATAGATTTGAATAAAGGGTTTTTAAAAAACATTTGGAGTCGCCACCTAACTTGAATAAGGTGAGTTAGGTCACCTAAAACTAAGCGCAATTCAAAGATTACACTTAGGGTTTTTGAAAACGATTTTGAAAATACTACCTTAAGAGAGGGTTTTTAAGAAAACAGGTTGTTTGGCAACCTTTAGAAGACATTTAGGTCATTTTTGAAAATAAACTCCATTTTGGTCTTTCGAAAACAGTGATCCTAGGTTTGAAGGTTGGTTACGTGTAGGGAAGACGCACTAAGCCATCAACCTACCCGCCCTTGTGGTACCTACATGTCTATTTACCCTAGATTCATCTATGAGAGTCTTTAACTAACAAATGTCCAATCCTATTCACTTTAGAAAAAGAATATTTTAAAAAGACATGATGCATGATATGCAAGAAAAGAAAAGAAAGTTGGAAATAGATTTGGAAATAGATTTGAAAATAAATTGATTTGATTTAAAAGAGATTTGAAAAGATAGAGCTAAAATTGGAAAGTCTTAGAAATTAAAAAGGAAATAGAAGCTTGGAAATTTGAAATAGATTATGAAATTGGAGATTTAAAAAAGGTTGTGGAATTGGAAATTTGAAAAAAGTTGAGACCACACCTATGAGGGTTACCTGCGTATCCTTTTTGAGGAATCAAGTTAGTCGTAGCTCGGACAAGAGTCCGATAGAAAATAGAAGGTTGGATTGAAAGAAAGAGATTTTGATTGAAAAATAGATTTGATTTGAACTTAGAATAGAAGATTGAAGATTGGAATTTAGAATTTTGGAATTGAAAAGGATGGATTTTGATTTGGAAAAATAGAACCTAGAAGAAAGATTTAGACTTGTTTTGGAAATATGGAGGTTTAAGAAATCTAGACTTAGGAAAGAGAGGAGACTTAAGAAAAAATTTGACTTGGAAGGGTTTAAGAAAGATTCGACTTGACTTGAAAGAGTTTTAGAAAAGACTAGATTTAGAAAAGGTTCGAATTAGGAAAGTTCCGTTTTAGGAAAGTGTCACTTTAGAAAGGTTCCGTTTTAGGAAAGTTTTGGTTTAGGAAAGTTTCAAATTAGGAAAGTCTCATTTTTGAAAAGTTTCGTTTTAGAAAAGTTTCAATTTAGGAAAGTGTTGGATTAAGAAAGTTTCGAATTAAGAAAGTTTTAGATTTGGAAAGATTTGAAGTTTAGGGAAGTTTAGAATTTTAGAAAGATTCAAAGTTTGAGTTTTAGAAATTCTTGAAATTAGGAAAGGTTTGGAGTTTAAGAAAGGTTTGAAAACTTAGATTTGAAAAGTTAAGATTTGGAAAGGAATGGAATTAAGAAAGGAGTTGAATTAGGAAATATTTGGAAGTTTAAAGTTTAGGAAAAGATTTAAAAGTTTAGGTTTAGGAAACCTAAGGTTTAGGAAAGTATTAAATTATGAAACAGTGGATTGGGAAAGATTTAGACTATGAAGGGTTAAGATTCCTATTTCCTAAAACAAAGGATTGGATTTTGTTTCTAAAAAGAGACATTTTGATTTTGCTTCCAAAAATGAAGGATAGGATCTGGTTTCCTAAATGAGAAGATTGGGTTAGTTTCCTAAAGGAAAGATTGGATTTGGCATGAATTTGGAAAGATAGAATTTTGGAAATTCTAGTTTTGAGAAGACTATAGTTTTGACGTAGAAAAGAGGTTTTGGAAATATACACAGTTTTGATGTAGAAAATAAGAGGTTTTGATAACCTAAGTTTTTAGAAAATTAGGGTTTCCTAAACGTGGGTTCTAGGATTTAACTTGGACTCTAAGGAAAGAGTTTTTGGAAAGTGGGTTTTTTGGAAAGAGGGATTTTTAGAAGGAAATCCTAAAAAGGAGTTTCTAGAAAGTAAATTTTGAAAAGAGAGAGTTTTTGGAAAGACATCCTAGTGAGGAGTTTTTAGAAAGAGATTTTTGGGAAGAGTTGTTTAGGAAGGAAACGTAAGGAGCATCTTTGGAGAGTGAACTTTGAGGAAAGCATTTTTGGAAAGGAGTTTTTAGGAAAGATGTTTTTGGAAAGAGATTGTTGGAAAGGATTTTTGGAAAAACAATTTTGGAAAGGAGATTGGAGAGAGTTTTCTAAGAAGGAAACCTAGGGAGTGTTTTTAGAAAAGGAATTTTGAAAATGGTGTTCTGGAAAGGAGTTGAAAAGAAAGTTTTTGAAAAATAGTTTTTTGGAGGGAATCTTTAAAAACAACTTTGAAAAGAAGAGTTTTAGGAAAGCATGTTGAAAAGGAGGGTTTTAGAAAGACAGACTTTTGAAATGAGAGTTTTTAGAAAGTATAAAAATGTCTCACTTTCCTAAAACGATTCTAACCATAAAAAGGCTAGAACCACTTTAAGGAAGTGGTTTTAAAAACAACAAGGATTTGAAAATATGGACCATATTGGTCACTTTAAATGTAACACTTTCCTAAAGCAACCCTAGCCATGGAAAGGCTAGAATCACCCTAGAATTGTGATTTTGAAAACAAGTTTTAGAAAAGAAGGTTTTGATGCAATTTTGAAAACAAGTTTAATGCAAGTTTTGAAAACGAGTTCGAAAATGATTTTTGGAAGAATGCAAGATAATGATATGCACAATGCAAATTGGGGTCGTGAACATACAAGGTTAAAGACTTTACCACATAATCAAGGGGGCCGAACCCATGTGGTCTCCGGTTAGACTAAAAGAAAGCCCCCGACACGGTGACTCTCCAATAGCCTAATCCTACACATGGACCGGGAATTCCCTTGTTTCAAGCATGTAAGTAGGAGGGAAGTGTCGCGCCCCGGTTTTTAGGTATCCAAGGTCCTTTCGGCTCGGAGACCTTAAAGCACGGAACTCCATCACTAGAACTCATCCTCCTAGAAGGACAAGTGCGACTAAGTTTGAAAATTGATTTGACTGAGGACTTTTTAAAAAAATAGGAGTTACCACCTAACTTGATAAATGTGAGTTAGGACACCTAAAACTATGCGTTAATTCGAAGGTTGAACTTAGATTTTTTGAAAAGGTTTTTTAAAACTCACTCAAGAGAGGGTTTTTAAGAAAATAGGTTATTTGGCAACCTTTGGAAATGTTTAAGCCTTTTTTGAAATAACTCTATTTTGGTCTTTCGAAAACAGAAATTTAAGGTTCGGGGGTTGGTTACGTGTAGGGAAGATATCCTAAGATCATCACCCTATCCCGCCCTTTAGGTACCTACATGTCTAATCACCCTTAATTCACTCACTAGAATAACCGGTTACCATTGTCCACTTAATCTCCACTTTAGAACTTTAAAAAAAGGATTTAGTCATCACTTTTTGAATGAATGATGCATGATGCAAGTTTTGGAAGAAGTTTGAAAATAATGAAGGTTTTGAAAGAGTTTGGAATAGAAACTTTGAATTGATTGGAATTTTTGAAAAAGGGATTGGGGTTGAAATAAAAGTTATGACCGCACGATTTTAGGAAGATAGACGCATTAAGGCCTTCAAAAGGTTAAAAGACACTTTGGGTCTTTGAAGGAGTTTAAGACACATTGAGGTCTTTGGAAGGGTTTAAGACACTTTGAGGTCTTGGGAAGGGTTTAAGACACTTTGAGATTTTTGAAAATTTTGACTTAAAATTGGAAGTGAAGTATTTTGAAAATGCTTTTGGATTGACTTTAGGGGAGTTTTGAAAAAAATGTTTTGGCATGACTCAAAAGAACTTGAAAGTATTTTTGAAGTCTTGTTTTGAAATCCTAGGAGGCATGACTTTAGAATGTTTTGATAAATTAGTTTTTGAAAGTGGCTTTTGAAAATGGCTAAGAGTTTGAAATCTTAATATGGACAACCTTAGAGATTGTTCTTGATTTATCACTTGTCCTTGGAATCCCTAACCATGAGGGGGTTAGGGACACCTTAGGTTTGTGACTCTTTGAAAACATTTTTGGAAAGGTCTTGAAGATGGAGTGTAGGAACATAAGAAGAGTGTATGGAGTTAGGTTTTTGAAATCATAGGGGTAGGAGGTTTTGAAAGAATAGGTTAGGAGGACAATTGGAAAGTTTGAATGATCATTTGAAAAAAAGGGTTCAAGAGTTGGAACCTTGAAGTGTATTAACCAAAACATGGTTGGCCTAGGGTTGGTCAACTAGGGTCAAGTTAACCTAGGGTTAGGTAACTAGGGTCAAGTTAACCTATAGTTAGGTAACTAGGGTCAAGTTAACCTAGGATTTGGTAACTAGGGTCAAGTTAACCTATGGTTTGGCAACTAGGGTCAAGTTAACCTAGGGTCAAGTTAACCTATGATTTGGCAACTAGGGTCAAGTTAACCTATGGTTAGATTGGGGGATGGTCTTGAAAGTCCTTTTGATGCATTCCTGGAAAGAGTTTTGAAATCAAAACATGATATGCAATAGACCTTGGTTGGCAATCTTTATGAAGATCATTTCCATGAAAATTTTGACTCTAGCCAAGAGTATGGTTTATATGGTTAGTGATTGGAGACCATTCCAAGGAATGTTTCCTTATGGCCATTATAACCAATATCTTGACAAAAGTATAAGGGGTCAAAATTCAACATAATGATGGTAATTTTTGGAGAATCATTTTTGATGCAAAGATGGAGGGAATGCATTTTTGAAATCATCTTTGAAGAAGGATTTTGAAAACCATTTTTAAAGGGAACCACTCCATCAAGAGAGGGTTCATATGGCCAACAAAAGGGAGACCACTCAAGAGAGGGTTCCATGGGGCCATTCCAACCACTAAACTTGAGAGAATAGAAACCATAAAAATCAAAGATCTTGAACATCATTCTTAAGTTATCATAAAGAGAAAAGGGACCCATTCTAACAATTTAGGGCTCCTATGGCCAATATAAAGGGAGACCACTCAAGAGAGGGTTCCATGGGGCCATTTTAACCACTAAATTTGAGAGAATGGAAACCTTGAATATTAGAGAGTTTGAAATCAACTTTCATGCAAGTTGAAATACAATGATGCAAACATATGAATTAGGGGGGTTGTGAGGGATTTTCTAAGACATGACTCCTAAGGTCTCATCCTAGACTTCAAGGGGGCCAACTCTTGGAACAATTTTTGAAAGAAATATAGAGCTTGGAAATTGCCTAAAATTAAGAGCAATATAAGCATTGTGGAGCATGACAATAAACATAAAATGGAGCCAAGCACACAAGACATGATCAAAATAGCAATATGCAAGGGGTCATGACTCACATACAAGGCTTTTAGGCTTCACCGCATAAACAAGGGGCTCTTAAGCCATACCATCTTAAAGTAGGCTAGTGAGAGATCCGCCTACACGGTGACTCTCACTTGCTTTCCTTTAGGCATGATCTAAGAGCCCTCTTGGCTCAAGCATGCAAGAAAGGGGGGTTGAAGATGGGGGTTAAAATAGAGAATAGCCTAAGTAGGCTAGGAGGGAGAGGAGAAGAGTGGGGGAGAGCATAAATGTAAACGGGATACCACATTTTGCCTTCAACACATTTGTAGTCTTCAATGGATGCCTTGATTGGAGCTTGAGTGACTCCAAGAAGGCTTGAGAGGCTAGTGTGGAGTGTATAAGTATGTATAAAGCCTTGTATGTGGAGTGTATAGGCTTAGGAGAGGTAGAATCTAGCCTAAGTGTTGGAGGGGAGGAATATATATGGAGATTCGAAGTTCTGGAGTGATTTCAGCAGAGTTTCATATCAATTTCGGACCTGGAATATGCAAGGGGGGAGGCCTCTATTTATAGGCAATCTGCAACAGACCTTGCACATGTGCTACGTGCGCACAGCCAAATTTTAGCCTTGCGCATTACATGCGCAGGTACTGTTCCATTACCAGAATAACACATGGCACCCTTTGTACTGGTTAAATCTCGACCGTCGATCGAAAGTCGGTCGATCTGATCAAAATTTGAGCGCATGTAGTATACGCTCCATCATCGGGCAAGTTCATCCAAACTTTGTCTCGATAATTGAGTCAATCGGAAAGGTTTCGGGGGAATTGGTCGCACTCAGGATGTTCTCCTAGTGCTTCCGATGAACTTTCATGTTTTTGAAAAGTTTGAATTATGTTTGGAGGTGCGTGATATCATCTTGGGAAGCGTGTCGAAAAGGACACTTTTGCAGAATGTATGTGATACGCTCCGTGGGTGTTTGAAAGTGGTTGTTTTCATTTCGTGCGATCGAGGCCTTCGAGAAGCGATCTATTCGATCGGACGGTACCAATGGAAAGTACTCTGAAAATACTTTCTAGAATTCCCAAATTTACGCATTTCTGAAGTCGTTTGACGGTGCGTTTTGATTAGGGAATCGGAGAAAAGGTCAACCTTGACGGAGCGTCTACGAGACGCTCCAGGGAGTGCTGAAAGTTATGGTTTTCGCACTGTACTACGAAGGGCTTCAAGAAGTGATCTATTAGATCGAACCGTATCGATGAAAAGATCTATGGACGAGCTTTCGAGAATTCCCTGATTTACGCATTTCTCAAATCGGTTGACGGTGCGATATAATCAAGGAATCAGGAGAAAAGACCATTTAAGCGGAGCGTCTGTGAGATGCTCCAGGGAACTTTTATCGAGTCATATGAGCTTAGTGTCGTAGGGTGTTCCTTGGGTTAAACAAAGGCGTGCGGTGAAATCCTTTGCTCAAACCCCAAGGCCGATGTTGTTTCGGGGCGTTTTTGGCTCCTAGGGGCAAAACGGTCATTTTGACCGGAGTTGGCTGGAAATGGTCAGGAATGGTCTGGTATATTATATTAAGCATGTAAGGCTGTTCAGGGATGGTTTTGAGAGAGTCTGTCGTCGTTCAGCGGGGGTTCGTGTCGTGCTGAGTCGTTTAGGGGCAAAATGGTCATTTTGACTAGAGTGAGCCGGAATAGGACTGGATTTGGACCAAATGGCGTGCGGGGGACGCCTGATGGTTTGAAAACATTGTGGAAGGATGGACTTATCGTTTTGAGGAATTTTAAACTTTCCCAAAACGTGCCTGGAAGCCCAAGGGGCAAGTTTGGTCATTTTTCACTGCGTCGGGCTAGCAGGCGCCGATGTTAACCTAGGTGTTGGTTCCTGAGACCGCCCGGTCTTGGAAAACTACCTGTGCGGTGTTGGTCTCCAAGAACGCCCATTCTTAGAGAGCTACCTATAGGGGTGGTGTTGGTTCCTAAGAACACCTGGTCCCAGAAAGCTACCTGGAAGTGTGGTGTTGGTCTCTGAGAACGCCCAGTCTCAGAGAACTACCAAATGACGGATATTCTACGTTGGCGGGCTAGCAGGCGCCAAAAGTGAACCGTCTGGAATTTGATGAGGTGTTGGTCCTTGAGATCGCCCGATCTCGGGAAGCTACCTAGATGGCGTTGGTTTTCAGGACTGCCCGGTCCAGAAAACTGCCTGGAATAATGGTGCTTAAGACTCTAGTGGATCATTGTGGACCCGAGAAGCGACTAGTTGGTTAGATTGGAGATTGAAAGGCTCATCTTGAGCTTGCATGTATTGTGATGTTGGAAACTGAATCCGGCAGGGCCGGAGATTGCCTAGCAGGCAAACATGGAGTGCTTACAGGAAGAAGATGAGGGATTAAAATAGAAGAAAATCCGAGTGGGTTAGGAGAGAGAAGAGAGAGGGGGAAGTGCAGAAACTTAAAGAGAAAGCCTACCATATGTCATGTTTACTTCACTTAGCTTAGCGGGCTTTGCTTTTCTTCTGTCCTCACTTCACTTCAGTCTTAATTTTTGAGGACTTGTCTTTGGTCTTCAAAGCTTTGTAGTTGCAGCAATCCAAGTCTTCAATGGAGGATTGGAGGCTAGGGTATAAGTGTATGAGAGTGTATGAATGTATAGGAGGTTAGCGTTTGTGTATGGTGGCTAGGGCTTGGAAAACCTATAAGAGCTAGGGTTTAAGGGGCCTACGAGCTCTGTATATCGAATATTAGGGTTTTCAAACTAAGTTTGCGGACCTCTTTCACACTGGAGGAGGCTCTGTATTTATAAAGATAGGACAGACTGGCACCTGTTGTAGTGGCACCAGGGCAAATTTCCTCTTAGCGCCACTAGGAGTGGCACCAGGCCATTTTTTGGCTTGGCGCCACTACTAGTGGCACCAGCAAGTTAGGAAAGCTTGTTAAGTTGGCCAACAACGTATCTTGAGAAGATTTGGGCACCTGTACTAGTGACTACCATGCAATTTTTAACCTGACTTTACTAGGAGTGACTCCGGAAAGCCCATGAAGGACTTAAAGGACCGGGAAGGGCCCGAAAGGCCAAAAAATGACAGGAACACTTAAAACAGTGTCCTGGAGGTAGTGGACTAGAAAAAGGATGACAAGAATTGTCGGAATGGTTGACCAGGCCATTAGGGGCTAAACGGTCAACTAGATCAGAAAGCTGCCAGGACGGACTCAGAATGTCCCGAAAGAAAACTTAAGATTTAGAAACATTATTCAGAATGTTCCCAGGAGGCTACCGGTTTGATATCCAGAGCCAGTGTGGTTAGAAAAGGCGACCGGCCCACTAGGGGCAAAACGATCATTTTGCACCGGGTTTGCCATAATTGACTCGGAATGATCTGGAAAGATAATGGAAGGTCGGGAATACTATATAAAGCATTCTCGGGAGGTTACCGGTTTGATACCCAGAGCCGGTGTGATTAGAAAAGACAACTGGCCCACTAGGACCAAAACGGTCATTTTGCACTGGGTTTACCGGAACTGACTCGGAATGATCCAAAAAGATAATAAAAGGTTGAGAACACTATAAGAAGCACTCATGGGAGGTTACCGGTTTGATACCCAGAGTGGTGTGGTCCCTAGGGCGTTTGGATGCTTAGGGGCAAAATGATCATCTTGATCGGAAAGTCTCAGAATTGGCCCGAAACTGACTAGAAGGCACCTAATCATGCTAGATTGCTTTTAAGACAATCTTGGGAGGGTGGACTTACCATTCTAAGGACTCAGGTGCGTTCTCGAGAAACATGCCAAAAAATAGCCCTAGGGAGAGTTTGGTCATTTTTCACCGAAGTGGGCTAGCAGACACTGGTGTTGACCTGGGTTTTAAGTGTTTCTGCCACTTTGACGGCGGTCTAGTGATATAGGGGTTTATTGGCAATTCTCTATATCGACCTGTTTACGAGTATTTTCGCTACTCTGACGGTTCGCGATCATTCCTAAGACTGCCTAATCTTGGAAAGCTGCTAAAGGGACTTAGTGCTTGAGAAGTCAACTTTCTCAGAAGGCGTGCCTGAAACAAACATTTCTACATTGTGGGCTAGTAGGCGCCAAAGGTGGACCGTTCTATCATCTAGGGGACTTGGGGTCTTGTCCTGGTCGACAGGTTTAAAAGGGACTTACCATCTTCAGAAAAACGTGCCTGATTTGGAATTTGGAAAAGGGATTTACCGTCTTCGGAAAGACACGCTTGATTTGGAAATATTGAAAAAGGAACTTACCATCTTCGGAAAGACGTGCCTGATTTGGAATTGGAAAGGGGACTTATCGTCTTCGGAAAGACGTGCCTGATTTGGAATTGAAAAGAGGACTTACTATCTTCGGAAAGACGTGCCTATTGAAATTGGAAAGAGGACTTACCATTTTCGGAAAGATGTGCCTATTGGAATTAGAAAGGGGACTTACCGTCTTCGGAAAAATGCGCCTGATCTGGAATTGGAAAAGGGACTTACCGTCTTCGGAAAGACGCGCTTGTTGGAATTGGAAAGGACAATGCCCCTAATGGCATTTTGGTCATTTTGTTTCTATTTGGGCCTGGTGGGCCCGCGAAGCGATGAATAAATGAGATTAGACTTAAAAAGTTGACTTCGATTGGAATACGTCTATATTGACTTGAGCACAAGTCTGGACGGACCGTAGACTGCCGAGCGATCAAAAATGGGGTGTTTACACCTCCCTGTTCCTATAGCCCACAGAAGCTGAGCCCTGTATCGACTACACTGAGAAACCCGACTGATAGGAAAAAAGGAACAACACAAGAATACAAAAAGAGGCCTATAGCGAGCAGCAAGTGCTTTCTTAAGCACTTGCCACATCTCCTATCTCTCGCCCTTAGCACATACCTCTGCCATAACAAGCTCGTGATTAGGAGCCCCCTCTCCTTGAAAATGAAACTGGGGCTACTCTACCCTCGATAACTCAAAGAATTTAGCAAATATGGCTAGGGTGATCACTACCTCATGGCCCCTCACCCATGATCGAATAGTCTCATACATTGAAGTGTCCAAAGAGTAAGAAATGTTAGGCATGAATTCAACGACTACTGTGAAACCACGTTGACCTTTGAATTTAACTAACCCCAGCCCGCTTATTAGTGAATACATCTAGCCACCTATATAGGTCATCTCTATACTGTGAAAGAGTTCATTGCCTCTCCAGCACAACCCACATCTAACTCCAAAGGTCCTGAAAAGAGGTATAAGACTCGTGCCCAATGAACCATATCTCATCAAAAGGCGAGGGCTCAGGCTAGCCCCAACCCCTGCATCTACCAGCCTGACCTCTACCTGGCTGACCTCTAACTGGCACAATGGCCCCTTGACCCACTATCTAATAAAACTCAAGAAAGAACTAAGGCACCCTACCCCTCTAACAACTAAAAACAATGAAAGAACGAAGACAGGGCACAAGGAATACCTAAGGACGCTCGAGAATGTAAGGCTTAGAAGGTTCAATCGGCCGTCGGACTTCGACAAGGCTTCACCATCTCCTGGACGCTCTATCCCTCACAAAACTCTATTTTTCTAGGTGTTTAAACTTTTTAAAAGAGATTTCACACACCCTTATATAGAAGATCAGACAAGCATTCAAATGCTCACTAAAACCATTCGAAACGTACCTTGCGAGCATTAACAAACTTGCAGTCCATTCAAACGAGGCAGTTATCCTATCCCAACGTTGCGTAAGCCTTCAAACGCTTGATAATAAATGACCTAGAAAGCCAACTATTGCTGATGTGGCCATGCGAACAGATGACTTTCCTATTCGAACGACCGTTGGTGTGAATGCCCGTGCGAACTCTAATAAAAACCGTTTAAACAGTAGTGCAGTTTTTTGAAAATTTCTAGGTTTTTTCTACATTATCCTACCAAACTAAAAAAAACAAGCAAAAACTAAAGAACTACAAGGCAGAAACCCATCCTAAATGGTGTCCCCCTAACTTAAACAATGCAATGTCCCCATTGCATGCAAAACCCAATGAAAGGATGGGGAAAAATGCAAAGCAAAGAAGAAGAAACAAGGGAAAGACTCCTCTCAACTAGGTATAGACAACCCCTCAAAGAAAGACAAGTAAACAAACTAACCAACCTACTCCTAAGCTACAAGGAATTGCCCAGCTCAATCAATCAATGAGATCCACATAGTCGATGTCACCTCGAAAAGCCTCAAAATACGATTTCAACCATTGGCCACTCTCCTTAAATGAGCTTCCATTGGTGGAGTTTTGAACCTTCACTGCCCTATGAGGAAACACCTCTTTCACAACATAAAGCCTCGACCACTTGCTCTTAAGGTTGCTTAGAAACAATTGCAAGCGTGAATCATAGAGCAAAATTTTTTGGCCAACCTTGAAGGATTTTTGGAGGATGTGCTAGTTATTGAAGGCCTTCATCAAGGCTTTGGAGAGCTTGGCATTCTCATAGGCATCATTCCTAAGCTTCTCAAGCTCGTTGGGTTGAAGCTTTCTATTAGTTCTCACTGTATCAATGTTAGAGTTACATTGGCAAATAGCCTAGGAGGCTTTGTACTCTATTTCCACCAGGAGGTGACATGCCTTCCCATAAACAAGTCTATAGGGTGAAGCACTAAGAATTGTCTTGTATGACGTGTTGTAGGCCCACAAAGTATCAACCAACCTAAGTGACCAATCCTTTCGATTTGGATTGACCGTCTTCTCTAAGATGTGTTTAATCTCTCAGTTGGCCAACTCAACTTAGCTGTGGGTTTGAGAATGATAAGGAAGTTCAACTTTGTGCACTATGTCATACTTGTGCATCAAAATAGTAAATGGCATATTGCAAAAATGGAAGCCCTTATCACTAATAACGGCTCAAGGTATGCCAAACGGTGAAAATACATTCTCTATCAAAAATTTGATCTCAACTTGGTGGTCATTTGTCTTTGTGGTTATGGCTTCCACCTATTTCGACACATAGTCAATTGCTAGTAGGATGAATAAATAACTAAATGAACTAGGAAATGGGCCCATGAAATCGATCCCCTAATAATCGAATCTCTCAATAATGGTAATGGGGTTAATGGACATCATATGTCACCTAGAGAGGCTCCCTAGTCTTTGGCACCTATCACAAGCTAGGCAATAGGCATGGACATCCTTCAAACGTCGAGGGCCAATACAACCCACATTGAAGGATCTTGGCCACGATTTTCTTGGACGAGAAATGTCCACCACATGCTTGGGAATGACAAAAATCCATGACACTCTAGAACTCCTCATTGGGAATGCATCTCCTAATAACTTGATCGAGCAATACTTGAAGAGGTAACGGTCATCCCATGGAAAACATCGCATATTCCTAAAGAATTTGGGTTTATTAATAGAAGACCAATGGGAAGGAATCTCACTTGTAGCTAGGTAGTTAGCTATGTCCGCAAACGAAGGGATTGAAGGTGCTCTAGAGTTTGGCTTGAAAAAGATGCTCATTCGGGAAATGCTTATTAATAGAGAGCGAGTTGATTGCTCCCCTGTCAAGGGAAAGCCTAGACAAGTTGTCTGCAATAATATTTTCAACTCCCTTTTTATCTCTAATTTTAATGTGAAACTCTTGCAACAAGAGAATCCACCGAATGAGGTGTGATTTTGCATCTGCCTTGGTTAGAAGGTACTTAAGAGCTATATGATCGGTATATATGAGAATAAAAAAGCTGATTAAGTACAATCTAAACTTGTCTAAGTCAAAAACTAAGGCTAAAAGCTCTTTTTCTATGGTGGTATAGTTGACTTGGGCTTTATTGAGGGTCTTGCTAGCATAGTAAATGACATGTAGTTTCTTATCTACCCTTAGGCCCAAAACCACCCCCACAGCATAATCACTAGCATCACAAATAAGCTCAAAAAGTAAGGACCAATCAGCCGGACATATGATTGGGGCGATATTCAATAGCTTTTTAAGCTTCTCAAAAGCTTCTTAGCAAGAAGATGTCCATTCAAATGGAATATCTTGAGACAAAAGAAGGCACATGGGTCGAGAGATAGCACTAAAACCCTCTATGAAACACCAGTAAAAACCTGGATGCCCAAGAAAAGATTGGATATCCTTGATATTCCTAGGGGTAGGCAACTTTTGAATGAATTCTATCTTAGCTTTATCGACCTCAATCCCCGTAGAAGACACGATATGGCCTAACATTATACCATGAGTGACTGTAAAATGGCACTTCTCTCAATTAAGCACAAGATGATTTTCCTCATATCTTTCTAACACATTTTCAAGGTATTCCAAGCAAGTCTCAAAAGTATCTCCATACACCAAAAAGTCATTCATAAAGACCTCTATAACCTTCTCAACCATGTCACTAAAGATACTTATCATACGTCTTTGAAAAGTGGCCGATGCGTTGCACAAGCCAAATGGTATTCTCTTGTATGCATAAGTACCAAAAAGACATGTAAATGTGGTTTTCACTTGGTTTTCTAGGGTAATCTTTATTTGGTTCTACCCGAAGTACCCATCTAAGAAACAATAGAAAGCTCTACTCGCTACCCTCTTTAGGACTTGGTCCAAGAATAGAAGGGGAAACTGGTCCTTCCTAGTCACCACATTAAGCCTATGGTAATCAATACACATTCACCACCTGATTTGAATCCTAGTGGGAACTAACTCATTCTTCTCATTTCGTACTACCATTACCCTCGATTTCTTAAAAACCACTTGGGTTGGACTAACCCATTTTGAGTCAAATATGGGGTAAATGATACCTGCATCAAGGAGCTTCAACACCTTCTTTCACTACCTACTTCATGTTAGGATTCAAGCGTCTTTGCGTTTGATGCACCAGCTTAGACTCCTCTTCTAAATAAATACGATGAGTGTACACTAGAGGGCTAATGCCATGAAGGTCCGCTATAATCCACCCTACAGCTTTTCTATGGTTCTTAAGCATAGTAACCAATCCCTCCTCTTAGCTTGAAAATAAGCTAGAGGAAATCACAATGGGGTAAGACTCACCCTTTCCTAAAAAAAGCATACTTTAAGGTTGATGGCAACAGCTTTATTTTTTGGATAGGAGGCTTCTCTTCTGAGGAGATAGGCTTAATGGCACTAGGCTGTAGAGGTTCAAAAGAAGGGGTCCATTGACCCACATGCATGCATTGGGCACCCTCTACCCCTTTGCTAGAATTCTCCCCCAATATCACGATATCACTCTTAAGTGAGTCATGTGGCTCACTTCTCACCAATACTCTCTCTAAGGAATTCCTGAAAAACTCACTCTTAAAATGCTCTTGGACAATGGCCTCAATGCAATCTTCCCTAAAGTCCTCATACTCACCTTGTTGCTTGGCAACCGAGAAAATGTTCATCTCAAAGGTGGTATTTCCAAAAGACAACTTCACTAACCCATTCCTACAATGAATAATGGCATTTAAAATAGCTAGGATGAGAATTTGGTTGTGAGCCATGCTACTTTCAACGGCTTGTGTATCTAGAACGATGAAATCAACCAGAAAGTAGAAATTATCAACTTGGATGAGAATATCCTCAATAATACCCCTAGGGACCTTGATAGACTGATCTGCCAATTGTAAAGTCACATGGGTAGGTGTTAACACTCCTAGGCCAAGCTCTTTATATACCGAAAAAGGTAGGAGGTTGACACTAAACCATAAATCTAAAAAGGCATGATCTATCTTGTTCCCCCTTATGATGCATGAAATTGTAGGGCAACCGAGGTCCTTGAATTTTGATGTGGCCTTGCAATATCACACTTTGGTTCTCATTCATCATGACCGTCTCCTTCTCATGTAACCTTCTCTTGAAAGTACATAAGTCCTTTAAGATCTTGGCATAAGAAGGTATTTCTTTGATAGCATTAAGAATAGGAATGTTGACCTTGACTTGCTTAAAAACTTCATAAGTTTTGGCATTTAGAAGTTCATTTTTGGGCTTAGTTAACCATTGAGGAAATGGGGCATGTTTCAAGATGTCCCTTCCTTTTTCCTTTGGAGCACTAAGAGTCTCAAGGGATTTCCCTATGGTCTTCTCATTTCCCTCTTTCTCTTCTAATTCCTTGGACTCTCCCACTTTCTCTTCTCCTAGCTCTTCGGACTCTCTCACTTTCTCTTTTCCTTTCTTACATTTCTCAATACATTCCTTAGAAAACTCTTTCTTAGGTGGAATGGTCTTGTCAATGACTTTGCTACTTCTAAGAGTAATGACAGCTTGCACTTACTCATGGCTATATTGAGGGTCAGTTTTACCCTCGATAATGTGTACTTGCCTCACAGTTGGGTTTAGTTAAGGTTGAGTCGGGAATCTTTCCGAGATATATTGTTTGAAGCTTGTGTCAATGTAGACAATTGTTTTGCTATATCCTCTAGTAACCTAGTGTGTTAATCTAACACCTTCTCTTATTTATCTACCCTTGTGTTAACCCCTCTCATATTATTCAAAAGTTGATAAACATTATCCTCAATTGGTTTCCTAAGAGAAGGTTGATAGATATTGGGTTGGGCATGGAAAGGAGCTACCGGTAGAGCTAAAAATGGTTACTGTGGAGGTTGAGATTGATATTGTTGTGCTTGGAAGGGTGGAGGTGATGCTTGATACCCGTATTGGTATGCCTGAGGGTTTAAAGTACCCTTATTCATCCACCCAAAATTGGGATGATTCCTCCATTCCGGGTTATAAATGTTAGAGTAGGGATTATCCCCACCTCTTTGATATTGGTCAATTGCATTAACTTGGCCATGTAAGGCTTTCTTCACTCCCGAGATGATCAGACATAAAGCGGTATCATGATCCGTGGTCTCACACACCAAACAAGACATGTCTTTAATGACCTCACTCTCAACTGCATGGACCTTTTGAACCTCTAGGGCTTCTAACTTCCTTGTCAATGTCTCTAGCCTAACATTCATGTCATCAACTTCCTCAAGTTAAAACTTTCCCACTCCTTAATGGTTTGGTCTACCCTCGGGATGTTAGGTCCTGGTGGTCACCTAATCTCTCGCCAAATTCGCTAAGTAATCGAAATATTTGAAAGCTTTACTGGGATCATTATCAAAAAGGGTCCCCACACACATGGACTCAACAAATTACTTTAATTGAGGGGTCAAGGAGAAGTAAAACGTGTTGATGACATGCCAATCGGCAAAGCTACAGTGGAGGCAAGAGTTTAGAAAATCATTAAACATTTCCCAACATTGGAAGAAAGACGCGCCCATCATCGAAGAGAATTAAGAAATTTGGCGCCCAATCACCTCGGTCCTATCTTCGAGAAAAAAACTTTCGCAAGAATTCCCCTTGAGGAGTCACCCATGAATGTATGGACATAGGCCACAATGAATTAAACCATAACTTAGCATTGTCCTTAAGACAAAACTAAAAGAGTTTCAAAAGGAAAATCTCCATTGGACACAAATTGTGCATAGCAAGTGAGATGCATCCTCAAATTTCTTGATGAATGTGTATGGTTGGTCAGACTCCATACCATGAAATTGAGGTAGCATTTGCATTATTCGCGGTTTAAAATTCAACGTATTATGATGCGGGGGAAACACAATGTAAGAAGTTGGTGCTTGCCTATGTGAGTTCATGTAATCCCAAAGGGTTCTAAGATAAGGAGCACCCATGTCACCATGGTTGTTCCCTCTCTCGAAGTCAACACTTACACCTCCATTAAAGTTGGGTTCAAATTGGGATCCATATTGGGATTAGGGTTAAGATTGAGGTTGTTTTTGTTAGTCCAGGTGGCAAACCAAAAGTGGGGTGAATTGGGTGTAAACACTAATTCAACAAATAATTTTAGATTTAAAAATCTAACCAAAAAATCAAATAAATATTAATCAACCAATAATATGTTGTAAATAAATGCAAGCAATTTAAACTATAAAGTAAATAAGATAGAGAGGAGAGTGTACGACAACAAGATTTATCGTGGTTCGACTTCAACTCCAAAGTCTACGTCTACTCCCCAAGGCTCCTTCTTTGAGATTTTTCTCCACTATATCTAAACCGTAAATACAGTCACTAGCCTTTTAATCCAAGTGCTAGTCCTTCTTTACTACTAGTTTTTTTTTTTCACAAATGCCAGTCACACTTCTTCAACTAGTTTTTACCTAAGTGCTAGTCACACCCAACCAAGTGATCTCTCACTCCAACTAGTTTTTATACAGATACAGTCACACTCAACCCCTAGCTATTTTTTCTACTTAGTCTTTCCCTTACATGAAGAAAGAATAAGAGTACAACCACTCTTGCTTATAAATAAATTCTCTCAAAAAATAAATATGCCAATGAAGCTCTCAAAACAATATAAGATAAAATATAATGAAGCTCTCAAAGATTTTGTAGGATAAATATCACTTTGATACACAATCTCTTATTACTCTTAATGTTGTATTTTATTCCTCAAGTGTATCTCTATTTATACATGAAGATATGAGGATGATTTGTAGCTTCAAATGAGTTTCTAACCATTGGATAGCATTTAAAACAATTCTTCCCATTAAGTAAGTTGCTGTCAGATTTGTTGTTGAATTTCTTATCAGATGGCTTCAATTACACCTCCATTTTCTCCTTAATAAAGTTTGAATTTGAAAATGGCTATAAGAGAAAAGTTGTAGACATGACAGTCAGCTTTTTTAAATGTCAAGAATTAGGTCAATCCAATGGTCAGATCAAAAGTTATGATCAAAATACTCAAACTGTCTCCTAGTTAACATATTTGAATTTCTGCAAAGTTGTCTTCACTTCCACCTCTACTTTCTCCTTAATAACCATCGAATTTGAAAATTGCTATGGGAGACAAGTTGTAGACATAGAAGTCAAATTTTCAGACCATCAAACATTAGGTTGATCTAACGGTCAGATCAAAGGTTATGATCCAATTACTCGAGCTGTCTCTATGCTGACATATTTGAATTTCTATACAACTATGTCAACTTGCATCAGCTTTTTCATATAGCAAACGTTCAAGTTTGAAGATATCTATAAGAAATGAAATGTAGATATGGATGTTATCTTTCCATATCTTCAAGAATCAAAGTATTTGAATATCTAAGTCAAAATATATTAGTGAAATACTCAGACTGTCTCTCTAGCTGTCATCTTTAAATTTCTGCAGTACTAAGTCAGATGTATGCTCTTTCTTCATCCAGATAACATTCAAATTTGAAATTTCATATAAGAGAGATATGGTAGATATGTAAGTTTTCTTTTAGTAGCCACAAGAATCAGATCATGATTGTCTCCAAGTTGTGATATTTTGAATTGCAAATCCAATAAGTCACCTTCTAGCTCATTTTCGTCCTATAAAATTTTATTTTCATGAAAACTTTGTAAAATATCGTAATTAGACATTTGAGTCTTCTTTCTAGCCCCATAAAAATCATATCAATCCAATGGTTGGATCAAAAGATATGGGCAAAAAACTAAGGTTGTATCATAGGATATAGTTTCATTGAATTTTCAACCTTAGAAGAAAATTATGTCCTCTAATTTTTTTCAGTGAATCAAGTTTCCTTAAAACATGATTCTCAAAGATTTAGATATAACTTTTCAAGTCTTGATCACTCTTTCAACTGTTCTATAATTCTACAAAACTTTATTACACCAACTAGACCAAGGATTAAAAGCATTAAATATATTTAATCAAGAAAACATTTATAAATCAAAGTAAGTTATCATCAAAATCATATATAAAATTTCATTTGAATAAAATTAGGGCTAACAGTTTCTGTCATTGAGGTTAGCCATGGGAAGCGGGCCTAAGTCAACAACTAAAGGTAGACCAAGGTGAAGACCTTTAATAGGTGAAGGGGTGCATTTGTGGTCAATTCTCACAAGACGATTGTGGACGTCCCTAATGTATGATGACATGCAAATGTAATGCACACATAAAAGACAATCCGAGTCTCAAGGAACACAATATACACAATCCCTTCCACCAATTGTTTATTCTTCTGAACCCTCTAATCTCCACATAAATAAACCTCTAATTCAATCAATTTCAATTCCAGTCCAACCAAACCTCCAATCTCTACATGCAAAATAATACCACTGATAACAAATTAGCACACAAGCCTATCCACCAATTGCTATCCACTAATTGATCAACTGAGCAATGCAATGCAAAACTCTACACTACTCAAACAAAAAATTCTAGAATAATAGGAAAAATAAAGAAACAAAATCTAACATGCTATTCACATAATGGGTGGAACGAAATTACCCGTGCCTTAGCTGAAGATTCCCCTGTCGTGGTGGATAAATGGAGATCCAATTCACTAATCACTCTTTAACCCAAAGTCAGTTATGCTTTGCTTCGTGCCTCCAATCCTGACAACAATGCCAAAACTTGATTCGCTCTAAATAGTACCGCAAAAGAACAGTAGTCGTGAGGTAGTTTAATCCGGTAAAATCGAAGTCAAATTCCTCAAGGATCGATCTCAATATAAGAATAGCACTAAGCTTACACAAAACTAATAAAAGTTTGACGAGCAATTGACAAATTAATCTAAAAATAAACCAAAAATCATTTGATTGTAGAAAATTGGTTTGATAAAACTACTTAAAAGCAATTAACAAGCAATTAAACTAAATTAGGAAATAAAGGAAAAGGGACTTGAACACAAATGCTCCAATTGGCCAAGATTCTACAAGACTGCAATAGAGATATATATAACTCAAATCAAAGGTCTCTTCATGGACTTTTGATTCGGAAGATTTTGACTATAGAAATTAGGATTCATTAGTAATAGAGGCTAGATATACAACCAATTAAAGTCCCATAGATTCAAGCCATTGATTTGTACAATCTCTATACGAACCCTAAGATTATGTATAGAAGTTACCAAATATAGTCTTGAACCTAGGTTTTCTATCAAATCTAGGCTTCTATTGCAATGAACACAAGTAATACAAGATGAATCAATGAAGATTCATTATACCCCTTTGAAGACTTGAAAACCCAAGCCAACCTTCACATTTACATCTAAGAAGAGGTTTAGCTACTAGGATCCATAAGAAATTGCATGAAAATGAAAGAAACTTGCATTGAAATGGTAAATAAAGTGTTTGAATGCAAGGAAATCCAAGGAAATACAAGAAATCTACCCTATCTCTCTCTAAAACCCTAAAAACGAAATATTTAAACCCTAAAATGTGTTGGAAACTCTACAAAATCGCCAAACTGCCTTATATATTGTGTAAAAAACAAGGGCGTCATCAGGCATTTGAACGCCCGATGGGCCATTCGAATGCCATCAAATGAGTTTTCTACCTTTCTGAATCTCGTATTTTCTATCGAACCTGATTCGAATGGTGATTTGAGCTCTTTGAATCTCCAACTTGTGTTCAGATGGCCATTCGAACAGTCTACCGTTCGAATGCTGGGACCATTCGAATAACTAAGCTGGGCTGTTGAACACCCGTTCACACGGTAGACTCCTTCATTCGAACGCTTTTTTGCAATTTTGCTCAATTTGATCCTTTCAAGATCCATTTCCAGTATAAGGTTCAATAAGGTCATTTAGCGACATTTTAGAACTATCAAAGCAAAATAACTCCTATGTATAGCTAACAATCCACTAATTAGGGATTGAAATTACACTTTTGGAGTGTAATCACACCCCCAAAAAATTTATTTACTCCAAATAATACTGCAAGAGAATGGTAGTCGCAATGTAGTTTAATCCAATAAGACCAGGGTCAAATTCCTCAATGATCGATCTCAATATAAGAATAGCATTAAACTTACACTAAACTAACCAAAGTTTGATGAGCAATTGACAGGCACCAGTTCTTGTTCCAATTGCCTATAAATACATATTCACCCCCTACGTAAAAAGGATCTGCAAACTTAATCCAGAAACACTGTCTCACTAAAAACAGGCAGTGAAACACTAGTTTTCTTAAGTCTCCTTCAAACCCTAGCCTCCCAACACTCTATACACACAAACCCTAGCTTCTATACACTCCATACACTCAAACACAAGCCTCTAAACATCTATTAAAAATCAAGTGCTACAGATTCAAAACTCTCAAAGGGAAGCCAACAATGCAAACAAAGCAATCAAAGCAAAAGAAAAGACAAGGTAGGTTTTCGATTTAGTTTATGTAATCCTCTATCTCTCTTCTCTCTCTAAATCCACTTGGGTTCTCTTCTATTTTAATCCACATCTTCTACCTCCTCTTCTTGCATGCTTGAAATAAGGAATCTCTCAGTTCATGTGTAGAAAGGTCTCAGAGAAAATCACCGTGCTGGGAATTTTCTTTAAGTTTTTCCTAAGTTGGTGTGGGTCCGGCCCCCTTGATTATGTGGTGAAACCTAACCTTATATATTCACGACCCTATTGTATCGTAATCGTCATGTGCATGCATTACAATCAATATTATATTCAAAGTTATTTTCAAACTTGCATCAAAAGTTCTTTCAAAACTTACATTCAAAACCTCCCTCTTTCAAACTTGTTTTCAAAACCATAATCCTAGAATGATTCTAGTAATTCCATGGTTAGAATTGTTTTAGGAAAGTGTTACATTCAACATGACCATCAAAGTCCAAAGTTTGGGCTCGAACCCTAAATTATTTTTCAATAAATCACAATTCTATAGCGATTCTAGCCATTTCATATTTAGGGTTGATTTGGGAAAGTGTTATATTCAATATGATCACTATGGTCCATATTTCAAACCTTAATTGTTTTCAAAATTACAACCCTAGAATGGTTCTGGTTAGAATCATTTTAGAAAAATGAGATATTCAAAAGACTTGCAAAAGTCCATATTCAAACCTTTCCTAAGTAGTTTTTTCAAATTAACTTTCTAAAAAGCTCTCTTCAAAGATCTATCTTTCCAAAAACTCCTTGTTTTGAAGTCCAAGTCAATACTCTAAAATCCATGGTTAAGAAACCCTAATTCCTTTCTTAAAATCATGACTTTCTATTTGTCTCAAAATATAGATTTCCAAAACCCCTTTTCTACCAAATCATAGATTTCCAAATTCAAAATTTTCAAAACTAAAGTTTTTTAATTTCTAGTCAAATCAAATCTAATTTCTCAAATTTGAAAACTAATTCAAATTCTCTATTTTTGGAAATAAAATCTAATCTCATATCTTAGAAAATAGAAATCAAATCTTTCTAATTTCAATATTTCTGAATTCCAAAACTTTCTTTTTCAAAACTTTCCAAAAAACAAAGCTTTCCTTTTTTTAATTGAAATCCAATCTTTTCAAATGTTTCGCATAAACCCTAGGTCTTAAGATTGCTTAAATCCCAAGTTACCTTAATCCTAGGTCAAACATTTTCAAGCTTAACTTTCTAATTCAACTTTTCAAATTTTTTCAAATTCCAACTTTCCTAATTTCGAACTTTCAAATCTTATTTCCAAATTTCTAAGTTGAAACCATTTTTTTAAATCAAGGCTTTCCTAAAATGGATCTTTCTAAATTCGAATCTTTTCAAAATTAAAACTTTCCTAAAGTGAAAACTTTTCTAAAATGGAACTTTCCTAATTGCAAGCTTTCCTAAGTTCAAGCTTTTCAAATTCTAACTTTCTAAATTCTTCCAAATCAAATATTTCCAAATCAAGTCAAATCTTTACAAGTCTTTTTAGGACAAGTGTTTCTAAATCAAAGTAAATCATTTTCTAATCTTTCTTAAATTCGACTTTCCTAATTCAAAACTTTTCAAAACAGAATTTTCCTAAAATGAAATTTTCTAAATTGGAATTTTCTAAAATCAAACCTCTCAAGTCCTTCTAATTTAATTGCATGCTTGAAACCCTAGGTTACCAAAGCCCTAGAATGCCTAAGTTATAGTTCAACTCTAACCATAGGTTAAGAAGCTTAAACTCTTTTCTAAAAACTCAAATCTAAAATCAAGATGGTTTAAAACTTCAATTCAAGTCAAATTGATCTCAAAGTTCAACTCAATCTTTCAAAATCAAATCCAGGTTCGATTTCAAATCATCAAGGTTAATTTTAAATCATAGTCAATTCCAAGTTCGATTTCAATTCAAGGTCCATCTCAAATCAAAGTTTAATCTTCCAATCAAAGTTTAAATTCCACTCTCTTCAGTCAAGCTTTTCAAAGGCCTCAAAGTGTCTGTTTTCAATTGGACCCCGAGTCCAAACTACGATTGACCTGATTCCCAACGAAAGGATACGTAGGCAACCCTCATGGGTGCGAACACAACCTTTTACAAGTTTTAAATTTTCACAATTTTTTTCAAACTTCAAATTCCCTTTACAAATTTGTTTTCAAAATCAAATTCTTTTCTTGTACTTACATATCATGCATTATATAATTCTTTTCAAAGTGGATAATATTGGACATAGGATAATCGAATATTCTAAATGAGTGAATCTAGGGTAGAAAGACATGTAGGTACCGAAAAGATGCGATAGGGTGATAGCCTATTGCATCTTCCCTATACGTAACCAACCTCCAAACCTAGAATCACTGTTTTCGAGAGACTAAATCCGGAGTCATTTTTCAAAAAGGGTATAAACATTTTTCAAAGGTTGTCAAAAAACCTGTTTTCCAAAAAAAAAACCTCTCTTGAGGGAGTTTTTCAAAACCTTTTCAAAAACCCTAAATTTAATCTTCAAATTGCATTTAGTTTTAGGTGACCTAACGCACCTTAACAAAGTTAGGTGGTGACTCCAAATCTTTTTCAAAAGCCCTTATTCAAATCAATTTCCAATTCAAACTGAGTCACACTCGCCCTTCTAGGAAAATGAGTTCTAACAACAAAGTACCATGTATTTTTTCCACCATTTTTGAGTGTGAAAAAATCAGAGCGCGACAGTAGCTAAGAAAAACAATTATAGCATCATAATACAGTTCACAAATTCCTTATTCAATAACTAAATAAATATATTCCAAAATCACTTTGAATTGTAATATCAACTTTCCAACACGTTTCATTTTTAGTTTAACAAGGCTTAGCAACTAGCCAACAAACTCCACACCACACCCGAGAGCATCATCCTTATTCTCTAGTATACCACACAGGCCTGGCACCAAGACTTTTATGTATTCCATTAGGCCGGGACACACGACACACCATAATAAAATTTTCGTGCCACTCTTATACTCCAACATACCATATAGGCCTAGCAGTAAGGCTCTAATATCCTCCACAAAGCCTAGACATATGGCACACCATAATAAATTCTTCATGCCACCTTTATAATCTAGTATACTTCATCGACCTGGCAACAAGGCTCTGATGTCCTCTACAAAATCAGAACACATGGCTCAACAATTTTAGTTATTGAGTTTCGATATTACAACTCCCAAAATCAAGTTTAAAAACAATTATAAAGCTATCTCATATACGAAACAATACATTTTTCAGGTTATCAAAAGACAATTCCAAATACATAATAAAATCATGCTTCACAGATCATATTCTTACTGAACAGTTCAAAATATATAATTTGAACAAAATATCATTTTGAAATTATTGGATTAATACCCCCTACCTAATAGTTCTAGTGTTTAGCTAGTTTACAGAATGTTTCCTCGAGTTTCGTGCAATATTGCCAAAGTATCATTGTAAGAAACTTTAATTTTGTGTCCTAATCATTGTAAAATGATGCAAAGTCTTAAAACTCTATCCAGACCCCTCATGTAACTCTTAGTTAACTAAAATAACCTCCAAGTAATTTTCAGAGATATTCTGTTAATTTCGATCCAAGTCTGTATTGTTAAAATTATAAAAAAATATGAATAAATTTTTAAAAATTTCAAAAATTAATTTAAAAAAGTTTTATTATAATATTTAGCTTAAATAAAAATAATCATAGTAGTTATTTTTCTTGAAGCTCAAATAACTACAATGATTATTTTAGTTATTAGAAAAGTGAGTAATTTTCTTTTATGAAAACGATTAAAAATACATATTAAGAAAAAAAATTACTTGGAGATTACTCACTCTCCTTCCAGCATGTTGAAATAAATGAAAGAATCGTTATAATAATTTTTAAAAGTTTATAATTGATAAAATCTCATTTTCTAAGTATATTTTTTATTTTCAAAATATATAATAAATATTTAATACTTCTGGAAGTAGCCAAACAATACATTAAATATAATTTACATCTCATGTGGGATTCACTGATCCAAACAGAGAGCCAAAAAGGCTGCCCATGTGCCCGCAGGGGGTGTGATTGGGCTTTGTTGAGTTACTGTCCATCTCTTTCAACCTCTATTCGCGGCTAGATTTGACACCCTTTGGTAAATCGGCCGTTTCTCCCTCAATTCATAATGGAATAAAATGATTCTTAAGTCAAAATTATACTACTTGAAAAGATCTACAACTTTCATGTTTTAAGATTTATCAATAGAAGTCGTTTGAGCCCTCCAAAAGGCCTCGTAAATGGGCTAGTCTGCCTAGATTTTTTGGACAAACCTACAACTGTATTTTTCACTTTAAATCTCTTCATTCTAAGGTGATTTAAGGTCATGCATGTATATTATAGCATATATACTAGCTACTCATAGTATTTAATTGGATTAAACTATAAAAATTGATGTTCTTCTATACATGCAAAGCTAAACACCCATTGTTTTTATAAAATAAGACCTATTTTCATTCTAGAGCTCCATAAACCTTAAGATAAGATTTAAAACAACCCTACTATTCCTAGAAATGCTTTCCAAAATGCCAAAATCAGAATGCATAACTTCCATTTCAGCTTCTAAACATTTTCCTAACTAAGCTTTAACCGACTATGGAGTTTTTCAGCCACTCAATCCTACATGCAAGTATAAAATATAGTATAAAACAGTAATTAAAACAATATACCTCAGTTTAGTGCGATTTGGAATGAATTTAGGCTATAAACTCAACCTTCCCTCTCATTTTCTTTCACTTTCTCACCTTCCAAACACTTTTTTTTCTCTCTTTATATTTGCCCTAGTACAAATTAGGGTTTGTATTTGCAGATATTGTGCTTTTTATAGATATGCAATGCATGGCTAGGGCTCCCACTTGTGTGACACTTGTCTCCAAGTGCGAGACAAGTGTCCTAAGGGTCAAAGTGCAAAATTCAAAATTTGAATATTTCCATACAATGTATTTCTTATCATTTCTAGCTCACAATCTTATTGAAAAAATAGTTATGATCTACCTTAATTACACTTTTTTATAATATTTACACTTATTTAATTACTCTAAATAATTATTATCATAGAAAATTTCAAACTTCACAATACTAATTTCTCGGTCCATTCTAACAAAATTTTCTATCTCTAAATTTTCCTACTTACACGGATAATATATTGTTTTGAAAATACTAAGTGTTACAAATTACTAACAGGTGGAAAATACTTACTACTCGGAAAGATGCCTCATATTGGGTATTTCTATATACATCCATGCTAAAAAGTCATCAAAGATAGACTGTTGCAAAGAGAGTGAGATTTCTCACAGCTTTTCACCCTATCAAATTTCTATCAGCTGGTGCTTCTGTTTCCTTTTCTATAATTCAGTAGAGAAAGCTGATTGTTTCTACTCCAAATTGCATCAAAGCAATTTTGAAACTATATGCTTGACTAGGTTTGTTTAGTTGAACTTTTTGCATCAAGGGTCCCCTATTTATTTAGTAATGCTTGTACATCTATACGTGCATAGGTGAATTTAATTTTGATTCATATGTACTAACAGTATAGAACTTTTTTTGCGCAAACAAACATCAAAATGTTGCATGTCAATGATTATTGCTTTTTTTATTTTGTACGTACTTAATCTCTAATAAATACATGTTTCATTCTAGTGCCTACTTGTGTAAAAACTTTTAATTGATCAATGGATAAAAACCAATAGAATTTGCAAGGATGAGGAGAGCCTATTTGCAAGCAAGGCAGTGTGACTTGCATAAATGAGTACATCATAGTCACACTACAAATCTAAGCTCATTACTAGAAAGAATTTGCTAGCTAGTTGACTCTTCAACAGGATAGCATAAGCATTTTCAAAAGGTGAAACTACATAAACAAAATTCAGTTGACAAAATATTTATATAAAAGAGGCAAGTGTGGTGAGTCTAATGACTCCTATTCTTCTAATTATTTTTTTTTTTTTTTAGCAAGACATTTGGAAGTGAAACAAGATTTTATCTCTGATTTTCCCCATTCCATATGCCTATTCATCTATGAGGTCATTGAGAATGGGCTTTTGTGTGTGTGTGTGTGTAATTTCACTTTGCAACTTTGTTTTGAAAACAATTTTAAAAAAATTAAAAACAAAACATGCATCAACACATGCTTTTGTTTTGTGTTTCAAATAAGAAAAGCAAATATATAAAACAAAGCACGAATTAAATATGCCTTTATATTTAATATTTTCAATCTCCTATCATTGTCATGATAAGCTTACTTGTGATTTCGAATCTCCATTCATTATCATGATAAACATTTCTTTTTCCTTCATTTTTTGAAACAAATTTGATTATAACTTTATAGTTTGAAATGAATGAAAGAGGTTACACAGATTTGTTTCTTTTATTTTGGGTAAATTACATTGACCACCCCTACAGTTGGCTGTATTATAATTTGTATACTGTAGTATTGAAAACTACACTAACCTTCCCAAGTTTAAAAGTTATATAACAGATTCCCCTACCTCGTAGCATGTTTAACATAAGAAGTAAAAGTACCTTTTTATGCCACAATAATAGAATCTTTAGAATCACCTAGTTAATCATTCAGCCAACCAAAACAACAACCGCAGCGCATCACCACTTTTACAATGACTAAATTATCTCTAGCTCCACCCGCCTCCAGCATAACCATAACCAATTTTACAATGACTAATCGGTGCACCTATCACCATCCCTAACCCATGATCAGTATAACCATCACCACTTCTGTAACCACAAATCTTGAACTATGTTAGCACACCCATCACTGTATTCAAAATATTCACAATTCGAATCATGCCCAACATATTCACTGCTACCAAAGTCGCTATGGTCATTAAAACCTTCATTTGATTTAACAAATTTCACTAGTACAACACCTAACTCAATAATGAAACCAATTCCAACTCTCTCTCTTGTTGTAACTTTATATACACACAGTAGATATACTATATATGAAGCTAGGATTTTAGGTTTAACTAACATTGTTTTAAAAGGAGAGAGAATTTGTTACCCAAGTTTTCAAAAAAAAAAAAAAGAGGTTATTGTCGATTAGTCAAATGAGCCCATCCCTCTGGCCTATCATTTGTTGATCAATCTGGCCGACAAGCCCCTTCATACAAGTTTGCTGTTAATACGGCAAAAACAGCTCCCACAGTTGGGATTAATATAGTGAAATTTAGGTAGGTTCGACTAAAAGAAAATATTGTTATAAAATAAAACTAAAATAATATAAAACGAACAAAATAATTCAATACAAAGATCTCTATTTTTTTTTCTTTTCCTTTTCTCTTTTCTTTTTTTTTTTTTTTTGCATTTTGCTTTATCAATCTCATTATCTATTTATAGATACAAAACACGGCGTAAGGACTAATAGCTTATTGACAATAAATTTTTATTGGCAAAGTCATCCACTACACATTGCAACATTTCACACCAAATATTACCCTTTTTCCCTCTTCAGAATTTTTCCAGAGTGGTGGGCATGATAATTTCCAATTCCACAGCTATAGTAAGGGTGATATAGTCAAACCTTAGTCTACCCTTCTTTTTTTTTCAATTAAGTAGTATGTTTAGTTGCCAAAAAAATTCAGAAGGGTGAGAGAAATCACGTGATTGACACGAGCGCTAGGGCTTTAAGGAGGGTTTTAGCTCCTCCCCTGTTCAACTGCGAAGTGTGCGACTGTGTTTTCGTCTTCTATGAAAGCACAGTCCTCTTTCGATTCGCAGTTTCTCACTCCAAAGCCCTGAGTACTAACCCTAATTCTCATCTCGTCCACCATGAAACCTCTTTCCCGAAGAATCGTCTTCATCTTCTCTTCACGTTATCTCTCCATCGACCCAATCAACAATGCTGAATTCCACCGCCACGGCCTCCGAAACTCTCACTTCTCATCTTCGTCAAACCCATTTCACTCCTCATCATCGTCTTCATCGTCTTCGTTTCCATCACGACGACACGACGAAGAAAGCCGAAACGTGAGGGTTTCAGTGTGGTGGGACTTCGAGAATTGCACAGTGCCGGCCGGAGCGAACGTGTTCAAGGTCGCTCAGGGCATTACTGCTGCAATTAGGGCAAATGGGATCAAGGGCCCCATTCAAATCACGGCTTTTGGTGACGTGTTTCAGCTCTCGAGGTTGAATCAGGAGGCACTATCGGCAACTGGGATCAATCTCGCACACATTCCTCATGGTTCGTTCACATTGTTTCTTACCTAAGTCGTAGCTGTTCATTTGTGATTGAATTTTTTAGATAGTGGTTGTAACTGAGGTGTTGGCAATCATTTTTACGAATAGCTATAGAGAAGTATATGTAAAAGAATAATAGTTCAGGAGCGAGCTTGACAGCTGAATTGGATTAAAGTTGCTTTCTTGATATGTACCTGTCTGTGTGGGTGTATGCAATTGTTTAACCATAAAATGGTTATTGTTGCTTTTCCAATAAAATTTTATGGTAATTGATTTGAGCCCGTCTAAGTTTCTAACATGAGTATGACACCTCCACATGATTGGTGACATTTAGTGTACATATGTAAAATAAGAGAAAGAAATGCTTATTAAGGTTTAGAATCTTTAGATTGAACGACATTGAAGAAGAATTTCTAGACTCTATAGCTTTGTTTGGAACTTGGAACTGTTACGGGAAAAGGGAATGAATGGAAGTGGGAAGGAAAATTGTTTTCCTTAGGTTCTCCCTCTTACCAAAGATAATGTTAAAGAGTATAAGATTTATGAAATGCTGGTAGGAAATCATGAACAAAAAGGGAGAAATGATATCTAGAACAAAATATTTCTCACATGCATCATCTTGTTTTCTTTTTATCAATTTTCTCCATGCTAACTGTACAAAGCATAATGATTTCTTTTGCATTTCCCACCAAAAAAAAAAAAAAAAAAAAATCATGAAACAAACAGAGCATAAATTTTTGGTTTTTTTTTTTAAATTGCTACAAAGTATGTTCGTATTTGGGTTGCAGCTTCATACATGTTGAATTTGACTTTTTGGTTTTTCTTCTTTACCAGCGCGCCCACACACCCCCCCCCCCCCCCCGGGGGGGGGGGGGTCCGCCCAACAAAAAGAAAAGAAAACGGCCTTCCTCCCCTTAATCTGCTTTTTTAGCTGTAAAAGTAAGACAACTTTGTTCTTTTTAGATTGTTGCTTCTTAATCATTTTTTGAGGCAAGTATTTAGTATTGCTTTCCCTTCCTTGAAGTAACTACCAGCCCCTCAAATAATCTTTTGATTATAACATTACAGTTAACCAACCAACTGCTTTGGATGATTTTGGATGGATTTTTCTGTTACCTGGAAGTCTCTTAATGAGTTTTTACGGTTAACTTGTCCGGCCAGAGCTGCCAGCAGTGTTTTAACCCTAGTAATCTAATAACTTTATATAAAGTGGTTACAGCCGCAAACCCCACCCCACCCCCCTCTTTTCTTTTTCATTAAGCCTCAGACTTCTAGTTAAATCTGTAAAATGATTGAAATCTCTTGAAACTCTCTCTCTCTCTCACACACACACACACACGGGATTTCTTTTTCTTCCATTAATGCAGAACTTCAATTTTCACTGTTTGCATTTTAATTACGTCTTGTGAATTCTGGCAAAGTTACTGATCCACGTATTACCACTTGGTTGTCTGTGATGGCTAATTTGCTTAGAGACTGTGGTAATGTTTCCTGACATATTGGGAAGGTGTGATAATCAGGACACTTCAATGTGTGTATGCATTTTCAATACTCATGGAGGGGAGTGCATGGCGCAATCCATGCTTGAGTTAGGACTTAGATTTGATTACTTGGCCAGTAGGCAAATTAGTTAACTCCTGCATAGCACCTATTAGTGAATGAGTCTAGGCCTGTGCCTTGATGTCTTGGGCTTATGCAAAGTCAGCACTTCATACCTTAAGACTTCCTTTGAGCTTGAGGCATGCACCTCATTTTGCACAACTTAGGGTTCTCGTTGGGCAAGTCATTTATTTGAATTTATCGTTCATTCGTTACATTTAGTGTGGCTGCTTTCTTATTCTTTTTAAACACCATTTGAACCTTTATTCATTAGTAGAAGGGATGTAGCTGCCTTACTGTAAAGCATATCTATGCTACTGCGTTCAATGAAAAAAGATTCTGTGGTGGTGTTAACGCCCCCCCCCCCCCCCCCCCCCCCCCCCCCCCCACACACACACACACACACACAAACACACAACACAAACCACCACCCAAAAAACACACACAAAACCCGCCCTTCTCTTTCTGAGGCAACTTATGCACTTTCTTTATATAGTGGCTGATTTTCTTGTTTGTTATGCACCAAGTTCTTTGAAACTGTTTGAAGTGTTTGCTGCCTGCTGCCATGTCCAATATCAAATGAAGCTCTAAGGCAGTACTTAAAGTTTGGTCTTCTTTTCCTTATATGTTCCTTGGTTTGGACTTGCACTTCACTCTGCTTCAATTGTGGTTGATTTTTTGTTTTCTGTATATATTTTTACTATAAAGAACTAATATCAGAAATTTCAGTTAAAGTAATTAGAGCTAAAAAAAATGTAATAGATTTAGTCAACTTTGAATTGACCACTGAACCCGTTATGCAACAAAGCAAGGCCTAATTACACAAGTATATGCTGACATTAGAGGGGTAAATAATAGTCTTATGTAGCAGAATTTAAATGATCTCAAAATACTAATATAATAACTCTAATGAAGGAAGTCCTCTATTGAAGGATGCTCTTTACCAAATTATCAATTGACCAATGTCATTTTTTTGTATGTATATTTGTATTCACTGTATTTCTTTTATTAATCTCTATAATTAATCCTTATTCAAATGAGTAGATTTTATTGTCATATGTAACACAGATAGTTATGGCACACCATTGAAAGGAGACATCGCGCACAGTACACTATATTCCTCGTATGAAAAATTACTAATAAAATCCATGAGTTTCAACTTCTTATGAAGCATTTATTATATATATATTTACTATTTAAGGGCGTAAACTACCTTTTTCATTGATCTTTTGTTAGTAATAGCTGGAGCTTTATTTGCTCCAAACTTCTAAGGTCCTATTAGGTTTTTGTCAATTATTATTGGCATTTAGGTTACTCAAACTCTTCTAAAATGTATGAAGTACCTGTGTCGAACAGTCGACACAACACGTGGGTAAAGGTATAGGTATGGGTATGAGATAAGTGTCTAACATGAATGATATTTACATAACAAAGATGTTTAGTAGTTCGAGTTTTTTATATAAATATACATAAAACTCAATATTATGTATGAAATGTTGTATAAGACCTTTTAAACGTTATTTTATCCTATAACATTAAAGAAGCATATTAAGAAATATGTATATTTTGTCATGTTTCTGTGTGCTTGGACATGAACATTTGATAAATCCGACACTTAGATGTGTAACCGTACCCAAATTCATGCAACATAAATTGGAATTGCCTGGCAACATAAAAAGGGTCTGTGGGTGGGTTTTTTTTTTTTTTTTTGTTTGTGTGTTTGTGGGGGGGGTGGTGTTGACATTAAAGAAGTGATATGGAATCTCCTCATACACCAATTAGAGTGCTTTGGATTGAACATCCACTGTGTTATAATCCATGTTGACTGCAAACCACTAACAGTACACTCAAACTATTCTGTTGGCTAGATCCACTATAACGAAGTATTCTGTCAATGTTGGGATACACATAGTAGCATATATGAACCATAAGAAACAATGAGAACTTGCTTAAGGTCTTACGAGGAAGAAGATCTATGATATGTCGTCACTACTTTGGGCTGCTAATTCTTGTAGTAAAGGACCACAACTTTCTTGTATACATGAGACGATTAGTCACTATAAGTAGGTAACTGCATGCATTGGCGCTTTCTTATGAAAGGATAGTGCCCACCATTTGATGGTCCACAATTAGCAGAGCAATTATCCTGAAGATCTAGTTGGTTGGAAATTTTGGCCTTTTAACGGGTGTAGGACAGCAATAATACTTGGACTAATTCCGCCTACTGTTAAATATGGTGGGTAATGTTTATGGAGAGCTTGTTATTTATAGGGTTTTAAAAGTTAGTCCGTAGAAGAAAGGTTGTAGGATTTTTAGATGGGAAGGGTTTTGGTTGGCTTGATTTCAAATGTGTTAGGTTGTGGGTTCCAGACTAGCGTGCTGAAATTTTCTGGAACAAAACGTATTTTAAAGCTTTGGTGTTAAATTAAGGGCTAAAAGATAAGAGTAAAGGTTAATTGGTTTTAAATTGGTTTTAAATTAAGGGCTAAAAGATAGGGTAAGGGTTATGTTGGGTGTGGGCTTTATAGTGTCTAATTTGCGGAATAAATTGTTGTCTCTGGAACTATGAACAGCAACATGTTAGGGTAAACACTATTTTTGTTTATTCTTTATTTATTTTTCAGTGGTTTTTCTTATTAGCATTGAATCTCCAATGATGGCAAGGATTGGTCTTGTCTAGGTAGGATTTTTTAGGGTTAAAAGAGAACGATTGTTAAAGTTTGATTGGAGATGAATGAGACAGCAAAAAGCTTGAGGAAGCAGTAGGAGACTCTAGAAATCTCCCCCTAGAGCTCCTTAAGACTCACCACCAAAGGTTAGTTTGCATCATAATCACACTTCATTAAGTTCTTCCTATTCTACTCTATTAAAGTGAAAGATTATATGATGCTGATCAGCTTGTGGGCCATTCCAATTGCTACGATTAGGAATCAGAGAGCAAACTATGAGATTGTAATTGTGTGACCGTTCTAGACCTAATGCAAGCATTAATGTAAAGGTAGTCGGGCCTAAGAAGCACGGACACTTCTAAGGTGTTATGTTCATATTGGACTTGTGTCGTACACTCCTCGACACATGTCAGACGTATCCAAATGTGTTCTATTATTTTTTTAAAATTTTAAGAACCAAACACGCTTCAAACACTTGGGACACATACGTGTTGGGACACACGTGTCGATCACTTGCACACACATAAAAGATATTGAAAATTTAAAGAAAATGACTTGGGATACAATTATAAAATAAAAATAACGTGAATTTAAATCTAACAAATCCCTCCTTTAAAATTTTTAATTTGAAGAATTCCAAAGGCTAAAAAAATTAAGTTTGTTTATGAATATAGTTTTTTGAATACGTATTAGTCCCGATTTTTTTTCCATATAAAATTTGAAAAAATAATTTCTCGCTTTTTTTATATAATAAAACATAGATATATTTGTAACATAAAAATGATGTAATAGTTATTATTCTCATGTATACATATAAATGTACTTCTTATCTATTTATTGTCATGATTGTTGTCATGCCATGTCCTGATCTTTTTTAAAATTGTGGAGTCCGTGTCGTGTGGTATTCGTAGCTCATTTCTATGCTTCTTAAGTTGGAGGATTTGATCTGCCTTACTTGCATGTGCATATTATCTTTTCTACAAACTTTACGAAGATACTACAAATATTTGGGCTTCATAAATAGCTGTGAATTTAATATACCAAAGTCCAATTCAGTGGCAGAGGTATGTTATCTATGGAGGCAATTATAATTTATCTTATTCAAAATTTGTTTCCTAGTTGGATAGTAGATACCTTATGTGAGCTCTTGCCCTTAGGCTCAATAAAGTTCTTTGCCAATCATTAAATAGTTTATTGCATCCAATCTGTTTTTGTTTTTTTATTATTTTCTATTTTCTTATTGGCGCCTTCTTTGCTATTAACTATATTTCAATTTTGCGGACTAAGATTTCATAACGATGGTGTAATAAGATGTGGATATCTAATCTACCCAAGAAAGGTTTTAGAATTTGATGTGAATCTGACAGTTACACGACACAGTTGGTGAAGGGATGAAAAAATCTTCTTGGACTAACTACAAGGGGTGGCCCATTGATCGGCTGGCCCTTATGCTAGCATAAGGTCTCAAGTTTGATCCCTCCTCATTCCTCCTGTGGCCAGCCACCATTCATGCAATAGATGAAGTTCACATGATTCGTATGGAATGTGGCCCGGCACAAGCTCAAGGGAGTAGTCAGTCGAAGGCTTAGACACCTTATAGCAAAAATATGAACGAAAAGGTCTTCCTAGACTTGTTATGAACTGGTTTAGGAATATTCATTTGGTTTAAATTGTGACATTGGCTTGAATTTATTCTTCTAGACAGAATGATCAAAGTATGCAATGATGGCTATTATTTCCTTAACTAGAATCGCATCTTGCAACGAAATTCAACATGATAGAATGTGCTGTTGGCATTGCGCATACTTCATGTTTTGAAGTTTAGGTCGAGACTCAGACAAGATGTGTGTGTCATCTTGGTCTTGACAAGGTCCCATTAGTCGAGAATGAGAAAAACGAGTTAGTACCCACTAAGATTCAAGCCAGGTGGTGAATATGCATAGACTACCATATGTTGAATGCAATGACTAGAAAAGGTCACTTCCCACTCCCATTCTTGGACCAAATCCTTGAGCGAGTGGCAGGCCGAGCTTTCTATTGTTTTTTAGATGGATACTCCCGGTATAATCAGGTAGAGATTGCCTTAAAAGACCAAGATAGGACGACCTTCACTTGCCCATTTGGCACTTATGCCTATAAGAAAATGCCATTTGCCTTGTGCAATGCACCTGTCACATTTCAAAGGTGCATGATGTGCATATCCAGTGATATGGTGGAGAGGTTCTCAGAGGTTTTCATGGATGATTTATTTGTTTATGGAGATACCTGCAAGTCTTGCTTGGAACACCTTGAGAAGGTGTTTGAGACATGTGAGGAGAGCAATTTAGTGCTTAATTGGGAGAAGTGTCACTACAAGGTATAGTTCTTGGACATATAGTGTCCAACGAGGGGATAGAGATAGATAAGTTAAGGTTGAGTTGATTCAAAAATTACCTATCCCTAGGACAATCAAAGACATTAGGTTTTTTCTTGGGCATGCCTGTTTCTACCGGTGATACATTCAAAGGTTTAGTGCCATATCTCGCCCTTTGTGGCACCTAATATATTCTGAACCAATATAAGAACAAGGGGAAACTTCAATGGATGTCTTACATGTGATAATTAGGTGAAATGCGGTCAGTTTAACTATCAAAGACTTTTTGAAGATCCAGTGACAGCCTGAGACAAAACTGAGCTTTCTCGGGTGGAATAAAGGAGTCAATTTGATCTACAGGTTGCAGTTTTGCTCCTGAAATTATTCCTAGAAAGCAGGGAAGCAGTCGTCAAGAATCTACGCCAAAGAAATCTGGCCTTTGACTTGAAGGTCCTAGAAGTAATTCTGTTCATGAAAGACGCGGGGGGGGGGGGGGGGGGGGGGGGGGGTGGGTGGTTGCTGGGGCTTAAACATGAGGATAGTTGGTGGTGGTGGTGATGAATTTGTCTCTCTTTAGGTAAATTTACACTATACATGCATTGTCTTGGATGCTTATAATTCAAAGGGGATGAATTATTGTGTTATACAACCTTGGTAATGAGTATATTGATTTATCAAGAAAGGAAAAATAATGCCTTTGTTAATGATGCTTTTTGGACAAGTTCATGTGTATAATAGTGCATTTGCTCTATTATTTAGCTTCAGTTAGTTTTTACTTTTTTTCATTATGTTGGCATTTATTGTTATATTTTTTTAAAATCCCTATTCATAGCGTGTTCTTCTGTGTCCCCAAGATGGTGATGAGAAGCTGATACCTAGTCGTCCTTGTGCCGGCAAAGATCATTGTCATTAGCAGGATTTTGATCTGTAATATACTGTTTAGCATCAAAACTGGTAAATGTTAGACAGACTCGGATTCAAGATCCCGAGAGTTTGAAAGTTCTGTTGGATCAATAGCAGAGAACTATGTTTTGAATTTGAACTAGGTTTACACCCAACTGGTAAACAGTTACTGATTGTTTTATTGCTATCATAGAAAAACTGCATGCAAGACCGAGGTCAGCAAGATATATATATACTATATTGAAGCTTTGACTTTGAGAGCCTTTCAGATGCCATCTAAGCCTTGTTCGTCATACTCTTTTTGAAATATCTACTATGTTCTTTGAAAGAATTATAAACTGGTTGCTCTCTCTCTCTCTCTCTCAAGTACTATTGAATTTTTGAATTTGAAAATTTTATGATGAACATTTTAGTTGATAACTAAAATGAAAATTATCTTTCACTAAGTGTATCTAGCATTCAGTGATAAGTGTCTTTGACTTAATATTAAGACCCATTTTTTAATCAGTTTTAGGTTTAAGTGGTAAGTGATTTCGTGTCATCAAACACAATTGTGAGACAACTAATTGCATTCAGTTTATGAAATTTGTGTTACCAAACAAGGCCGTAGTTTCATTTTGAACATGTTGATGAAATTTTTGAGAATTCCTGGAATGTGAGCAAAAATGGTAACAGGTTTTAGAAAATTTGGTTGCTATCTTTTCTTTTTCTTTCGATAAGATTGGAATGGAAATGTGGGGAGTGAGTCTATGGTAACTCTGGAAATGGGTTGATATTAGGTACATCTTCGGAAAACCAAAATAATACAAATTTCGGTTGCATAGTTCGAAATTTTTTACTCCCTAACCATCTACCGAGAGAGAGATTTATGATAAACCTATTTTTAGTTTCCAAGGAATTTAATGCTGTGTGTGTTACATAAAGAATTTGGCTTTTGAGCACTTGATACCCAAGGCTTTGAGCAGGCACAAAAATGTTACATCTTTGGAAAACCAATAGGTTTATTCATCTGAAGTTTCTTCGTTGTTATTATATCGCTCCAAACTACTTAACTATGCAAATTTTCTATTGATTCAGGTGGAAAGAACAGTGCTGATAGATCTCTTCTTTTAGATCTTATGTATTGGGTTTCTCAAAATCCTCCACCAGCACATCTTTTCTTAATTTCTGGTGACAGGGATTTTTCTGGCATTTTACATCGATTAAGAATGAGCAATTACAATATCTTGCTTGCTAGTCCAGAAACTGCTCCTGGTGTTCTCTGCAGTGCTGCAAGTATTATGTGGCATTGGAATGCTTTGGTCAAAGGGGAAAACCTGACTGGAAAGCATTTTAACCAACCCCCAGATGGTCCATATGGTTCTTGGTATGGCCATTATAGGGTCCCTCTCGAGGATCCATTTGCAGTTGGTGAGCAACTAGCTTGTTCGCGGGCTGAGGACGTGTCTGAGTCAAATTCAGATCCTAAGCTTCGCGCAGTTCCAAAAGCAGTTATGAAGCAGATTCGTCACATATTGAATTCGTACCCCAAAGGGATTTCTATTACAGAACTTCGTTCAGAGATGGCAAAGAGTAACATGAGGATAGACCCAGACTTGTATGGATACAAAAAGTTCTCCCGTTTTCTCTTATCAATGCCACACCTTCTAAAGCTTCAATCTATGGGCGATGGCCAGTTTTATGTACGCAGTGTTGCCCCAAGAGTTCCCGAACCAGTTGAGTCCAGTCCAGGCATAGCCATACAACCTGTTACTAATGAAGAGCCAGATGTTGCAATAACTCCTAAAGTTGATGGTGATGACAGCTCTAGTACTAAAGGCATGGATGAGAAGCCATCATTGACCCCAACTCCTGAACTAAATATTGAAGAGCCACCAAGAAATTTGCAGGCGTCACAAATGAAGTTGCAAGAGGCCCCTCCACTTGTTGAGAAGGTAAATAATTCCGAGCTAACTGAGAAGCATTTGCATTCTGATGAAGAATGCAATTCCACATCTGAAGCAGGATTTTTCAAAACGATTTGGAGGAAATGGTTTTCTAGTAAAGATGTTGGTTCTGAGAAGAAAAGTTCTGGCATACCAGAAAAAAGTTCTTTTTCTGGTGGGAGCACTGAGAATTCTAAGTCTGAAGAAAAGTGTGCGAAATCAACATGTCAGAGAACTGATCCAGTAGATCCAGTTTCATTTTCTTCATCCAGTAATGAAGCAGTTATAAATGACAAAGTTGCTGTGGTTGGTGAAACATATGGTGATAAATCTAGTGGCGATCCTAGTTTCTTTAAGCAGATAACAAGTTGGTTTAAATTTTGGAGAAAGAGCCCAAACTCTGAAAATTTAAGTGAACAATCTAGTGAAAAATTAAACCAGGTAACTGTTGATTCTGGAAAGCATGAAGTATTCTTGAAGGAATCTTTCTGGAATGAAATGGAAGCATTTATGGATACACCACCCAATGGTTCTGTCCTTGTCTTGCAATCAAGGAGCAGGTACAGATGGGCTCTTCCATATCTTGTTACAGTGTCTGGGTTCTATTGCTAGGAATAATTGCATGGCAAGCTTTTGTCTTGTTTAATCTTTGCTTCTCAATCCTGAATGCATCATTTTTGTGTTATTAATGTCTCATTATCAATGCACTGTTGCATAAATGTCCAAAAAACAGTAGTTCGTAACCTATGTTTTAGTAGTTTTCTTCAGAAAATGTTCTAAAAATGAAAGTCAACTTATTTGTTATTTTATTTATTTTTCTTTTTGGTGAACAAACCTATGGCATCAATGGATGTAGCAGTACAGGAAATTTGTTCTTACTCATAGAGAACAATTACATGTCTTATGCTGTGTTTATCCTTCTTTTTTATGGGGGGATGGGGGATGGTTTGAAGGGATGAAAAGGGAAGGGAAATAAAAGAGAGAGAAAAGAATAGGAGGAGGGAGACTAATTATTTTCTTCCATTTGGTTACCATTAAAGAAATGATCTTGTTAACACATTTCGTCAAATTGTTGGTCTGATTTTTTTTATTTATTTATTATTATTTTTTTTTTTTTGTGATTTGAAGTTACCTGATGATGAAGAGGAGTTTCGGTTTCACCCCTTTGGTGTTGTTTTCTTGTTGGAATATTCAAGGACTGTGTTCACAAAAATAAAATGTCATGGAGATGGATGGAGCTAAAGCTAACTCTACTTCTAGGTCAGTGAAGCCATTTGGATGACTGTACTCATTTTTAAGTCACATCTGGTATTATTTAAGGAGGAATATGGTTAGTTGTCTTTTAACACAAGCTCTTTCTCCCTTTGTTTCAGTGAGTATTAGTTTTCAAAAAACTAAGATGCATATCTAAGATTTAGAATCAGAGAACAGTGTAATGCATTTTTGCACAACCCTAGCAAGCCAAGGATGACCGGTTCTGTGAGAAAAATAAGCCTGAATCTAACCCCTGGAGTTATATTTTTACCTGAAACAAGCCTAGACTAGATGCCTATAAGGCTCTACTCAGTTCTCTGTGGATCTTAATGAGCTAAAAAGAATAAGCTCTTCTAAGAAGATATCGCGTCCATGAAGGACACTAACACTTGGACACTAAGACTTGTTGGACAAGCTTAAGAGACTTGGGAGTTATACGTCCATCCCAAATTTGAAGAAGATAACTTTGGAGCCAATGATTAATACCAAAACGATGTGAATTTTTACCTATAAATCCTTGCTCTTTTGTCCTGTGTTTGGAACCCGGATTTATCAAGGGAAAAGCAAAGGAAAAGAAAAAAGCAAAGCTGAGGGAAAGGAGAACAAAATGAAAGAGGATTTTTGTTTTCTTTTCCTTTACTTTTTCCTTTTCCTTTTCCTTTTCTTTTCTATTACCAAATCCTTTATCCGAACTCAGCCTTAGGATTTTTAATCTTAGGAATTCTACAGCCTAAAACTTACAATTTGTTTATGAATAGAGCTTTCTAAAATATATATTAGGACTACTTGTTCACACTTTTTTTCCAAATACACAGACTAATAAATGATCTCTTACTGTTAAAATACAATATAAATGTATTTATAACTGAAAATTGAAGAAATTGTCATTATCTTCATGTATAAATATAAAATTTATTTATTTATTTATTGTCGTGTTCCTGCCTTAATTTTTTGAAGATTACTGTGTTGGCATGTCCATATTGTACCATATCTGTGTCTGAGTCTTTGTCCATGCTGATTAGTTCATCACCTTGCCATGCTGCAAAGTAGATTTCATTTGCTTCATTTGCTTCATTTGCTTCATATCAGGAACACTTCCTGCCTGCAGTTCCAACTGCACTGACAAAATAGATTTTACTTTCAAGTCAATCTCGTGTCATGATGTGGGTGAAGGAAAGCTGAGTGAAATAAGATATTATTTTCTGGAGTCAATTTGCTTCCGTATCAAGGATAAGCAAAATAACTGTCTAGATGCAATTTAAATTTTTTCTAGAAGCAAGACGACCAAAATAACTGTCTAGATGCAATCTCACAGTTGCTTTATTATTTCATCTATATAACAAATTAAATTGTCACTGTGAACGGACTTCTTTATTATTTCATGCTTTCATCACATAATTTATAAATTTTCCTGCATTTCGGTTGTAAACTGCATTTATTTATGAAAGAACTCCTACAATGTCCATAAAAAATGGATCAAATTTTTTTTTTTTTTGATAGGTCATATAATCCATCAAATTTCATGCTAAAGTAGAATTTTACTCTATCGCTTATAATTTCATAGGTGTATTTTGAATCATGTGGTAACTGTTTCTGTGCTATCTTGTATCAGGGAACAGATGGCTCAGAATCTGCAAAAGCAAGGCCCTTTGGTTCTCAGCTCTCTTAGTCAAAGTGATCTTCTTCACCTAGTGGACTTGTTGATCTCAGAGAAGAGATGGGTGGGAGAGTGCAGTTCCCATACTTATCCTTTCAAACTCATTCGACCTGTTGGAAAGAGTTCCACTTTTACTAATCCTCCTAATTCAAATCGGTTACAATCCATCTTTTTAGGCACAACATCGCAGTCTAATTCACAAAGACTACCAGAACACAATGGAGAGAGAAGACACCAAAATCTTCCCCACATTGGAGTTTCTCCACCTGTCATTAACAAGAAATCGTTTGGCAAGTCCAGAAATGAGGTATTAGCGGACTGTCAGAAGCTTGTGGATGACATTGTGCAGGAAAACCCTAAAGGGTTCAATATGGGCTCCTTTAGGAATCTGTTCCTTGAGAGGTATGGCTATCCTCTGGATATACAGAAGCTTGGATACCAAAAATTGGCTACCCTGTTACAGATAATGCCTGGGGTGAAAATAGAGTCCACTCTCATCATACCTTATTCTGATGTTGCTAAGAGTTCTCGCCTAGAAACTGCTCCTCCTAGCGTTCAAGAAAATAATGGCAGTGGTGCAATCACTAATTCAGATAGTGAAGTATCTGATGCATCAAGGAAAGATGATGATCTCGATTCTCCATGGGAGGAACTTGGGCCTGTTGCCAGCCCAGGTCCCAAGCGAAATGAAAGAGACTTGGGTTCAAAAAGGAGAGTAATGGAAGAAACTGTAAGACGGGTAAATCATGATTATCAAACCCTGTCAGATGATTACATTTCAGATTCAGAAGAAGAGACCTCGTCTTTAATGGAATCAGAAGGACAAGGGAAGCCTAGAATAAACAATCAAGATAGCTCATTATTACAGATTCTTGACTCGTGGTACAGCACAAAGGAGGAGACCAATAGAAAGGAAGGGTCAGAAAATGTAGATGGGATGGTGGATTGTTCCCAAAGTGTCTTGAAGCCGTCTGGTTCCTCTGGAGCTGGCATCAAAACTGAAACTCCAGTGGTAAACTGTGGACGTAAACAAAGGCCTCTTAAGAGCTATTCTTTTGTTTCAGACCAAGTTGGGGATAACAAGGACAAGCTTATTGATGGTATATTGGGTAGCTTGAAGAAGTCAGGTGAGTCAAAAATCCAGGCCTAAAGGTTTATGAAGGAGAGAGCAAGGAAACAGTGTGTCCTAGCTCTTCAAGTGGAAATTTAAACTAAGAGTAATACAGGCCCCTCTGCTAATCCCCACCTGAATAGTGTTAATTACTAGTGATTCTGCAAAGGGTAGGGACACAATGAAGATGTGATGCTGGGTAGAAGTTAAATTTATTTTTCGGCCTTCAATTCAATGATCATAGCATTTTTTATTCACGGGAGTATTAGGTTCTACCATATCTACATCGCATTGGGAGTGTCAGTCTTGTTCTCCACAATTGAATGCGAAGTTGAGTTTCGTACTGTTATTACATACTGAAGTCCAATACATTCTGTATGGCTTGTCCATCATCTTTCTTTTCTTTTCTTTTTTTTCTTTGTTTTGTTTTTTTTTTTTTTTTTTGGCTTGTCCATCGTCTTTCATTCCTCCATTATCTTCTCTTCCGTCCTCAAGTTTCTGTCTCTATCTCAGAAGCTCCTACTGCATTAAACATTATTTTGGCAAGAAATTTAGTTCTGCAGGGGTGTTATTTTTTTGGCCTGATGTTCCTCGAGTCAGTTTAGGGTAGCATAAAATGATTTGTTGAAAGAACCCTTAAAAGTGTTTGTGGTTGTGGTATGTCCACACATGCTTGAAATTGCCACGGTTCCGTCAACCTGTTCATCAACAATTTGGTCTAATTTTCCGGTTCGTACAACCCTATTTTGGTCTGTATTAGAAAATTTCAAATCATATCAAAACTTGCGTTTGTTATGATACAATGACTTATTTCTTTTATATATATATATATATATATATTTTTTATAATAGATGTCTATTAAAACTTGGGTTGGCTATGTACTAGATGATAGATATGTAGGTCTTTTTGAATATCTACTTGTGTTAGATAACATGTTTATGCTATGCTAAAAATGGTTTGGTGTTGATCAATACTTAATTTTGGGAATGTCATATTATTTGCATCAAATTTTATAAGTAAATATGCATATTTTGAGGAATATATAATATTTATAGAAATAAATATGAAATGATGTGTCAAGACTTACCAGTACTAGTATTCATTACACATGGTAGAAATGGTATGCTAGTTGATATGAGATTGCCAATTATTATCATAAGTAATGGAATGATTTTGTTTTTATGCACTCTCTCTTTCTTTTCCAAATAACATCGAGCGGCAAAAACATAATTCAAGTTTTATTAGTCAACTCCTTAACTAATTAGACTAGCCTATTTGGCTAGAGCTCTTTAAGAAATTAGAAAATTTAATCTTGCTATTGTAAAAAATACTCAACTCTTGGCTTTAGGTAAATATGTAAAAACCTTATTGACAACATTCGAGTTCAAAGTCCTCTTTGCAAGAAGTTTTCTTGGGACAAAGGTTGCATGTCTGGATAATTCATGTCTTATCTTAATATATTATGAGTGTTTGTCAGTTTTCAAAATAGTTTGCGCTAGGAGTGAATTCAAAGTAACCTGCCATGAACGTATTCTCCACATCATAAAATATATATATTAAAAAAAAAAAACCAAGTCCTTCATTTTCGTTTTATTAGTTTGCCATTTGAAAAGCAAATGCCCTCCTGTCAACCCCCAAGTAGTGAGCAGCTGACTTTTTTGGCTTCGCTGAAACAAATTACAAGCTAGAAGCACAAACTATAAATTGAAAAAAATAAATTACATTCAAACACCCGAAAGTAGTCCGACTGTTCTGTCTTTTGGGAGGTACGTTTTTTATTATTAGTTGGCAAAATTACTTACAGTAAAGATTCTTAAATCCATTTTAGAATGATATTTTTAGTCAATTCATATTAAAATTGTCATCATAATAGGACAAAAAAAGAAAGAAAGAAAAACCGAAAAGAACCAATGCAGCTGCACTCATGGATAATGTGACCGTTCCCATCCCTAGCTGTACACCTTAACGTAATTTTTTATTAAACGTTGTTATTTTTTAAAAAATTTTGTACAAAAAATTTTATCATAATAATGTTACAATGAAATTTTTAAATTAAGATCGACGATAACGAATGTTTTATTTTGAAGTAAAATCTATTCAACCACGTCATTCTATATATTTTTTTTTATCATAAAATGTTATTCTTTTTTTATTTTTATTTATTCTTAATCCCTAAGTGTTATAACAAGTTATTCAACGTTCCTACAACATCACGTGTCTTTACCCTCTCTCTCTCTCTCACCTAAAGTGGGTCTCCCACCTTCTAAGTAGGGTATTTGACCCTGCTTAATAAGGACCTATTATTGATGTTCTATAAGTACTGAATAATTTTTTTGTTTTTATAATCTTTTGCCTTAACCAAAGGTTTTAAATGTTGTTAACCTAGTAAAAGTTTGATCAAGATCGAGTCATGACATATACGGGCTTAGTTAGAAAATAATTTAAAATTATTAATTTTTTAAACTCGACTTAAATTTGTCTTGATAAGCTAGTGATCATTTTGAGACTATATACACAAAAAAAAAAAAAAATTCAAATTACTCAGAAATCAGCTTGACTCGATTAAAATTTTCAAGCTCATCTACTGCCCTAAGGTGTGACATAGTTCTTCATTTATGGTTAGGGCTGTAAATTGCTTATTTACTCCAGGGGAGATATTTATGTCATTTCCAGTAGGATGGAGTTGGACAGTCCAAAGCTTTGAAATCTAGGTTGGAGTGCTTATTCACCCGATTGCTTGCTTGCTTGCCAGGCAAGCTTTTGATTAATTTATCATTAAAAGCACTTAAAAACGTCAATTTTCACGCGTAGACACCCCCAAAGGCCCCCTCATGCATGTCGGCCGGCTCAGCTGGATTCAAATCTATTATTTTGAGTCTGTACCCACCCAAAAAAAAAAAAACAATGACCTTATTAGCAGCAGCGAATCCAGAATTTGGGGGGCCAAAAAAAATTTTTTTGTTAAAAGGAGGGTTAAGAATATTTTTTTTAATTTTTTAAGGAACAATACACTATATAGTATAAATCTACAAAGGTGAAGTGAAATTTAAAAACTTTGAAAGTGCCAATACACCATGTTGTATTTTAAATATTCAAAAATTTACAATGGTAAAGTGAAATTTTAAAATTTTGAGAGAGAGCCAATACACCGTATTGCATTTTGAATATTAAAATATTTACAAAGTATAAAGCGAAATTTTTCAAATTTTGAGAGGACCGTAACCTCCGCCCGCCCCTGCTTATTGGTAAATACCACATGGTGAGAGAAGAGTTATGATAACAATCTCCTAAATTCTATATTTGGACTTAGAAAAATTTTATTCTAACAAAATGTTATACAAAAAAATACTTTATAGAACTACATAAAAATGATATTTTTAAAAATTATAAGTAGAAATTAGTGAATATTTTAGTTTCATGTGAAAGACTACAAACAACCACAGAAATTTGTAGAAAAAATTTTATTTGCATATCATTAATCTGAAACTTAATTGATTTACACTTCGGAACTAAGCCAAACATCCTGTAAAGCCCACTACATTTTTTTTCTTGGGTTCTCAATTGTGTTTTGACTATCCTATATTCAAACAACAGATTGGTATTTGCCCACGAAGACATAATTGTAACCTTTTCTCACACGCACGTGGAATTAACCTTATGTAGCGAAGAATTCGGAATATCAAACCTTTTCGCTTTGGAAAATCACTCCTCCCTCAAAATTATGTATGGAAAGGGAAAGCTGATCAGCTGTCCCAATGGGCCTCCCTACAGCCCTTATTCTAATTATTCTAGCTGTCCCAATGGGCCTCCCTACAGCCCTTATTCTAATTATTCTAGCTGTCCCAATGGGCCTCCCTACAGCCCTTATTCTAATTTTTCTAGCTGTGTATACACTGTCCACCCCCTCTCTCTCACGCCTTGGATACAGCTATGCGGAGAATCTTAAGGCGTGTCGGGAACTTGTGGAAGAGAAAAGAAACGAAGGGAAAGAAATGGGGTTGGGATATATTTTAAAGAAAGGGCAACGATTTGCATTATTTGGTTTTGTAAAGAACTAAAAAAGGAAAGTAAAGTGAATAACTTTCACTTGGTTTCAAATGAAGGAGAGAGAGACAATAATAAATGAACAAGCTTTCTCTCACATTTTCCAAGTTAAAATTGAGTTACAGCTTTAGTAGGCATGATGTGAACAATAGTGTTCTCTCAAATTTTCACATATTCTATTTTGGTACCCGTGACTTCAAATTCCTCATATTTTTTCAGATTATTTTCATGTGATTTTTTTCCCTCCAAAAAACCAAAGAGAGGAAAGAGAATAATTTTTCCTTTCCTTTCTCTTTCTTTCCACAACTTCCAAACATAGCACAAATTATGCATTTGAATATGGTTACGTTTAATTTCACAGATAAGCAAGCAAAATCAAATTATAGGATCAAATCCTATAATTTTAAGGGGAGGAAATTTTTGTAACAGGATAAACCGCCTTTATGGTCAACCCCGTTTCACTGTTTTTTTCTGTAGTGGCGGTGTAGTTGACCGGTCACCGGTGCCTTCCCTGAGAGCCGCCTTTGTTCTTCGCAAAGAAGGTATTCTTCGATTTTGGTATGTCGTGAATATCCATCACCTGAATCGTTCTTTGCTTTTTCGCTTCACAAAGAAACAGACGAAATCCATCAGTACAAAACAGAGAATTTGTGTTGAGATGAGCTGAAAAAGGAAAATAGAAAGAGCAATCAGAGTCAAAACCATTCTGAGCTTCTTGGTAATTCTCATGAAGCCGTTTTCTTGCTGAAGCCAGCCTTTCAAGATCAATGTTTGATTCCTTCTGTTGTCTCTGCAAGTCACCGTGAAGTGGGTGCCAAGAAAATGTGAAAGAACAATGAAAATTAAAACTTGGAATAAAAAATCACACAAGTTTATAAGACCCAAAACGACCTTTCCATTTCTTTCCTCAGTTTTCTCAGCTACCAAGCAAGGAACAGTACCTTAGGAGGAGGAGCAGAAGCAGCTACGGGAGTGGAATGGAGCGGTTTGGCTGGAGCATCTCTTCGAGGAATTTCTTTATCTTTAGGTTCTGGTTCTGAATTGTTCTTGTCTGAACCAGAGCTCCCATCTACCACAAATGATTAAAAAGAAAATATGATTGTTTCAAACGCAGAAAAGAGAAACAAATTAGACCAAATTGAGCTTGGAATCAGATTCGGTTCGTTACTCTGTGGATTTGGAGAGTACGCGAAATCAGGAACCTGTAAAGACCGGGATTTTAGAGGTCAAAAAGTATGGAATTTCCAATTAACTTTCTTTTCATAAAAAAAAAAAAAGTGCAGTGAGTAGGCAAAACGCCAACTTTACCTGGTGATGACCGTATTGGGTATTTCTCGTTGGTAGGTTCTGCGGTGGGGAGTCTCCATCAGCTGCCGCCATTAATGAACCTCCTTTTTAGTTCAAAGTAGTAATTCTAGAGAGAGAAAGCACTAGAGAAAGAGAGGGGGATTATGGATTTTGGGTGATATTACCAAGGAGAGTAGAAGATGCGAGTTCATCGGGTGTGTTCAATTTAACCCATTCATCAACCAAATCTTTCCATTTTCTGTAAAAGAAACAAACCATAATCCAACAACTCCGTAGCAAAATCTATCTGTATATAGTAAAGATACACAATATTTCCACAATGGTTTTTGAGTTTCGAATCTTCAAACCTGACGAGTTGTTTAACCAATCTCCGCACTTCATTTGATGAATGCTTCCGCAAACGATTCACATGCCTCCCAATATCAGTTTCCTGAGAAACAGGTAGAGAGAGAGAGAGAGAGAGAGAGAGAGAGAGAGAGAATGTATCCTAGATTAGAAAAAAGAAATCAGACGTGTGCAAATTTAATGCTATAATTTACCTTGAGAGCTTTGAATGTTATATCCATATCTGCAAGGCCTTGAAGCAATTCAACCAGAGAATCTTCAGACTGAAACACAGAAAATCTAACTTCAAGAGTCTTTTAAAAAGAAATCAGAAGATTCAGATCGGATAACAAATCAGAATGAAAAACGAAATATCAAACGAAATTATTTGAAGACCAAATTGAAACAAGACCTGTTCTGGATCTTCGAGACTTTCTTTGATTCTCAGAATTTTGGTCTCTTCATCGTCGTCGAACAAACCTCCGTACGGATCTCGTTCTTCTTCTTCATCATCATCATCGTCTCCATGAATCGACTGTGGAGTTGAAGGCGAACCTCCTTTTCGGCGTTCCTGAATGTCCTCTTTCTCGATCGAAGTCTTGTTGTTTTGGACGTTGTTCGGCCTCTGGCGATCAACCTCGCAGTTTAGGCACCGCGAAGCAGAGCTCGCGTAGAGTTGCTCGACGATTCGGTCCCTCCGATCCTTCAACTCGTGCCCGTAGTCCAGCGAAGCTACGGTGATCGCCGCGTCGATGAACTTCCACACGTCCACTCTCGAATCCAACAAAATCGTCCGAAAGTCATCCAAATCCATCCTCCAACACCTGATCGACCCAATCCGATCGAACCGTAAACTTCGGCTCCTCCTTCTCTCTTTCTCTGTCTATCTGTAGCTCTCTCTCTCTCTCTCTCTCTCTCTCTCTCTCTCTCTCTCTCTCTCTCTCTCTCTCTCTCAAATCACCCCGGCCTTGAACCAGACTATAAATCTCAACTTTCACTCTCAAAAAAACTCTTCAAATCCGCCGATGAGTATCAGCTCTCTTCAGCCAATATATCTATGCAGAAACATATCTAGCTCTCTCTCTTCCTCTAACACAACAAAAGTGGCGCTCTGCGAGTACAGAAATCTGGCAATTGCGAATTGTTGAGCAGATTCTGCAATTACATCACCAGATCTAGAAATCTGAAAACATGTGAATATGGTCAATCTACAAGACGTCGTAGTCCGTCCGTCCGTCCGTCCCTCCGGCCGAGAAGGTAACTGAACAATCAATTACAACCAATGATTGCAGAGAAAACGTAGCAACCATCCATTCAGATTCAAGAAACCAACATCGTCGAAAAATGACCGCAAGTTCATACAAAGCCACAGATCTGAGTCAGAACCTCAGAGGCTCAGACACAAACACACACCATCCGAGAGAAGAGATCGAGAGAGAGAGAGAGAGCTGTTGAAACTTTCTCTGGAAAGGGCCCGAGTTTTTTTCTTATTTGCGGATGTACCACATGGAATTCTCTTGAAAATTAGACAGACAAACGAGTGCATAAAGTCTGAAAAACGAAAAATTCGAACTTTTTCATCTTAATTTCAATATTCCAGTTTTTGGGCTTATTATGAATACGACTATGACCTGTGAAGTGGCTATGGCTTTGAGGATGTACTCTCTCTCTCTCTCTCTCTTTCCCTCTTCTTTCTCTCTCTATCTCCCACAGTTTTTTGTTTATTGTGGATTCGAGGGCAATGCAAGGGACAAAGAGCGAGGAGAGAGAAGAGTGAGTCATTTTTTATTATTGGCTTTTGCTATTTTCTTAATGCGGATTCGGATTTGGCTCCTCAGTTATCTACAATCCCAATTCGTACCAATTTTGCCCTTCACATTTTGCCACGTGGGCACTACATCTACAGGGCCCACTCATCCAAAACTTAAGAGCATTTGATTTTCTTTTCGATATACTTTTTTTTTTTGTTTTGTCTTTTTCATTTGTGGGAAATAGATTGTTGAACTTTATTTCTAGTTTTTCCAAAAAGAAAAAAAAAGTTTTACTTTACCACTTCAAATTTATGTATATAAGATGTGCTATGGTCATTATAATCTTTGACAGTGGCAAGGTCAAAAAAATTTATGAGTGCAATTGTTAAACCACAAGATAAAGAATTTTGTTTTTGAACAAAAAATTTTGTGAGGAAAAAAAAAAGGAAGAGAATGTGAAGTTACATTGTATGTTTAATTATTAAAAAAATGGGAGAGTAAAAGAATATATATAAAAAAATAAGTATTTAAAATATCTTATTTTGTTCTTTTATTTCACATTTTATCCTTTTTTTTTAATTTTCTTTTGATAAATTTGGATCCCCAGTCATAGTTGTCGAGAAATTCATTTGGGAGGAGAAACGCGCATTCCGTACCGGTACGGGTACGAAAATTGTTTCAAATTTTTGAGAAAACATTCCAAAAATGTGAGGAAAATATTTGAAAAACTCTTAGGAAATGTTTAAAAAACTCTTAGGATATTTGACGGAAACTCTTGAAAATTTTAAAAAAAACACTTGAGAAAGTTGAAATATTAATTTTTATACATTTTTTTCTTAAATTTTAATTAAGTATCTATAAAATTATTCATGTAGGTATCCACTAAGTTTTTCAAATGCTCTAATTAAGTTTACACTAAATTTTTTAAAGGTCTTCTTTGCGTTTTGCAAAATTTCTTAATAAGATTCCTATTAAGTTTTTTAATTGTTTCTCACTTCTCATATCCCCTTATATTTTTTAGCTGCATTTCCTTCTTTTTATTGTTCCTAACATTTCTTGCTTATACTTTTCATTTTAGTAACTATGTTCCAAACACAATATGATAAAAATATTTCTCAAAGATTTTGCTAGCATTAGTCACAACTGAGGGTCAATAGTCTACGAATGCTAGCCCCCCTAAATGGCAATAGAGCATTTGATATGTACATGTATATAAGCTTATTTATATGCAAGATATATAAAGAGATTTATAAAACAAAATTATTATTTAAGAGAACAATTTATAATTTTCATAAAACAAATTAAAAAAATATTTTTAAAACTATAGGTAAAAGAAGAATTAATTTTTTTAAAATTGAGACGTCAGCTGCCCCTCAAAGAATATGTTGGCTCAACCCCTAATCTCACATTTACAACATTTAATTAAGATCTCCAGTTAATGCTAAAATATGAGCTTAGGTAATATACCAGAGGTTGAGCTCGTAAATAGAAAACCTTAATTGTTGTCATGTATAGTGTTAAACTGTAAAAATTACCTGATAACAATCTTAGCAAATTTATAGAAAGTGGAGTCTATTAATAGATAACTTTAATTATTGTTAAAACAACGTATAATTTTGTAAAAATAATTATAACAATATAACAATAGCCCTCTAATACGAAGTGTAATCATAATTTAAACATTTGATAACTTTTGACCAAAAAATAAAAAATAAAAGAGTATCTTGTAGAAAACTGTATGGATAAACTTACCTAACTTGTTAGAAATTAAAACTTCAAACTTCGACATAATTACATTCGGTCTAAGCCCCTAATTATTATTATTATTTTTGGGGGGGGTATTAATGTTGCACAAAGTTAACTATAACTTAATGAAGATGGCCAAATGAACTTTAATGAAATTTCTAATTTACTGTCTTTACAAGAACCGAATCTAGTATGAGCATTCTTGTCTTTTTTTTGTTTTTGTGGATGGGCAGACATTGTGGTCATGTCTTGCTTTTTCATATGCAATTCCTGCCAAACCAAACATTGGATGGGATGAGATCATTCTTATCCCATCTCCAATGATGAGTCGTGATGACGTTAAGTGCTGGTGAGTGGGCTGGGGAGGGCGGAGACTGGCAATTAGTAGAGGTGGAGGGTGGATAAGATATATATATATATATATGTATATGATCTCTGTTTTCATTTGTTTTTGGAAACAAGTGAAAACATATTTCTGTGTTTAATTTTATTTTCAATGCTTTGTGGAGACTGTTGCCAATTTCACAGAACCATTATCAAACATTTTTCTTTAGTTATCAAAATTTTGAAAATAAAAAAACGAAAGCGTTTCCGAACGAGGTTTAAAGAAATACTTTCAATTACACTCTTTTAGCAAGATTCTACTTCATTTAACTCTCTCATAGTTGAAAGTTCAAGGGTGGACACTGATTGGGCCGGATCAGATTTGGGTTAGGCCTACAACATAAATAACATCTATTGGGTCCAAATTAGATACCTAAACCCATCTATTCAATCCAAAAAAAATTAGGTCATAAATTAAACATAAATGATATATTAATTAAAATAGTGTGTGTTTTTATTGATTACAAATTGAGTGTTAAAATCTTGTAATTAATGTTTTTCTTCCTAAACAAAGTTAAACAAAATAAAAATTTTATACATACTATATTAAAATGAGTAAATACATTATTTTATATATATTTTTGTAGGGCTGAACTTCAAACAAGATTTTTAAGCAAACCCATTAACATAATCAAGGATAAAAAATTATTTAGTTCTATAAATTTTGGACCAACTTGCTTGTCATTAGGTCCATGGCCATCCGAGTTGAAATTAGAGAAAAAAAATTCTAGTTGTACGATTGTACCCATACTTTTTGGGTATGAGTGCCTAGGTAATCAAGTATTCTACATCTATACCACACTTTAATGAGAAAATGTATATTATTCAAACCACAACCCAACTCAAGATTTACTCGTAAAGTTAAATTTATGTGTCTTTCCTGCTAATTTTGGTTTCTGTTTACCAAAAAAGAAAGGAAGATAAAGTGTTTTAACAAAGTCATTCTCAACAGTATTTTTCATATATATATAGATGGAAGTCTTAAACCTAAGCATACAAATGATTCTTATCAAATACTTTTTACCATTGGTTTCACCAAATAGCCTAAAGTTTGACCATTAAAACAATATGTATAAGATATCAATCCCAAAAAACAGATTATGCTTATATTCAGCTCTCTTAATTAACTATATTTTCATGTTTTAAACCATGAGGTGTTTAATATCATCCCCGAAGCAGTACTCTATGTCACACGTTCACTTCAACTTTTAAGATTGACTAGATGGCGGTCCGATGGTAGTGCTAAAGGCAATCTTTGGAAAGTTACATAGGGTGGACTCTTTAGGAATGATCGAGACATAGATTTTTTGGATTCAAGGGAAGCTTATAAGAAGCAAGAAGCTTGGATGCACAAATTTTGGCTCTGTATGAAGGCTTGAAACTTATTAAGAATAACAACTTCAGAAATGATATCATCGAATCCGACTCAACTTATACTAGGAATCTCGTCACAGACGCTAATGCAACAAACCAACTGCACAAAGCCATTATTGAAGACTTCAAGTTCTTAAGTCGGAGATTGAACTATAGTTCACTCTGAAGCAAGGAAACAACTGTGCTGGCTGGTTGGCCAACAATAGAGTGGAAACATGCTCAAACTTGGTTAGCCCAAATCAATGGGCCATCTATTTGTAGAAACCCTCGTGAACTGATTTTTATGTGGGCCGTAACTAGGGAAATTTGTATCGTATCATAAAAAAGTTAATGATATGATTCTATGCGACCAGAATGCGGAGCAGGAACGGGAGCTCAAGAGCGTCTGATTTGAAATGTCCCAAGGTCGGAAGAGTCTCGAGAGTGACTATATATTGCACGTTAGAAGAATTAACTAATTTTTTTGGCATGAAACGTTATTAATATTCGTAATTGATTATTACCACTTATGTTGAGAGCACTCAAATAATACGTATAAAATATATTTTAATAAATATATACAATAAAATGCATTTGGAAGGATTTATAATTTTTTACATGAAAGATATATTAATTTTTGCATGATTGAGCATAAGTTTGAACCATTGCTCATTTGATATTTAAATGGTCAGGAGTTTGATTGGCGGGAGTTTCGAGTTTTTAACCGGTGCTCTTAGAGTATAGCTTTAGTATCCACGACTAAAATCATACATTGCTGAAAACTGTAAAATTAAATGTAGTTTTCGCATTTTGTATGGCCAAATAATGTTTTTTATTTTTTTACTAACCGAGTGTTTGGATAAGTTTGCGCATATCTCGACTAATCTCGGAATCTGTATATTTCTTTCATTCTACACAAATCAAGTAATTACCGGACCAAAAGCCTTACAGAAACTCTTGTACTTAGCAAGAGTTAAACTTCTAATCTCCAACTTTGAAAGACCATAAGTTTTGGCTAACTGAGTTAGCCTAGCTAGTTAATAATGTATATTTTACACGTGCCTTATAAGTAAACCCAAAAATAATATTTGTTGCGTATTCAAGCTATCCAGGTGACTTGATTGTATAGTTGAGAGAAAAGTTTAGCAATTTGACAATATTATGTACTCGATAATAATCTCTGTTACATGGTAACAAGTGAAATGTTAATAAATTAGTAACCTAAACTTATTTATAGTATAGTGAAGAGATTTAAAAAAAAAACAAATACCACATGACATAACAAAAGACAAACAAAATTAAAATAATCCCTCATTAAGTTTCTTGAAATGTAATCCAATATTTTTCAAAGGATTTGGGTAGAAGTCAAAAATCTTGATGAAGCAACAAAACAACGCTATAGATAAAGAAATATGGTCAATTATTCTATATTTGATGTCCTTATGTACAACTAGGCCTAACTAAGGACCGGATCTGATTCGAGTCCGATTATACTAAAATTCGTTCCAATCCGGATCCAATTCTTAGCTGCACGGACAAATGGCTGCATGCCCAATCCATTAAGACCGAGGTACCTGACCTGACCTGACCCATTTTATAAAAAGGTTGGAGGGTTCGATAAACTGTCATATATGTGTCACTATATACTTGTGCTGCATATAGATAAATATTTAAGTATGGACAAGTCAGAGAAAACTCATTATCAAATTAATGAAAAATCTTGGTTACAACTTACAACCATTGTAACACGTGCCATTAATTTGTCAAAATTAAGAAATAATCTCTGGCTACATTAATGGTTTCTATTAATGTAGTGGTGACAATTCCTTCTTCACATATTTTGTCTGCAGAACATGAAGGACAATCACACGAATTTTTTTGATATTGGAGTTAGGGGTGTCCAGAGCAGGTACTAATTTTTTACACGGCAAACGCACATCAATTTGAAATCTTGCAACTCTTATTGCAAACAAACAAAGCTGATGATGCAATCGTAAAAGATAAGTGGGCTCTAATGAGAGGCATGGCCACAGCAAGGCCTTCTACACTAACTTCCGAACCGAATTCCCCCTTTATGTACACTATAAACCATGTTTGTATTTGTGAGGATTGGAGATGATATTATGTGGGTCCACATAATTCATATTTAGCCAAAAAACATGGTACCGGATTACATTTTTCTTCGAAGATGTAATCTTTCAAAATAAGGGATATATACTTTTATGAAAGAGGTGTTATTATTTATACTCTCTTTTGAAATAAGATGTCAATTATATTTTAACCTTCTATTACTATTATAGTATTATAGTAGGTAATATTGGCATATCTTAAGTATAATAGTTTTTAACATGTGCTCGTAAGGCATAGCTTAAGTATCTATGACTAAAATCGTGCATTGTTGAAAATTGAAAAAAAAAAAATTTAGGTTCCACATTTTGTATACCAAATAATGTATATTTTACATGTGCCTTTAAATAGACCAAAATATAATATTTGTTGCAAGTTCAGGCTATCCAGCCAAGTTGATCATTTGATTGAATGGTTGAGAAAAGTTTTGTGATTAGGTAGTATTGAGTGTTCGCTAATAATCTTTATTACATGATGACACTTGAGGTGTTTATAAATTAATAACTTGAATTTATGATGTAATGGTTCTAGTGGAGAGACTTTCAAAAAAAATATCACATAGCAAAATAGAATACAAACAAAATTAAAATGATCCCCTCGTTGAGTTTCTTGGAATATAATCCAATATTTTTTGAAAAATTTGGGTAGAGTTCAAAGATCTTGATGAAGCAAGAAAACAACTCAATAGATAAAGAAATATTGTCAATTCTACTCATGTTTGACGTTCTTATGTACAACTAGGCCTATCTACGGACCGACCTGATTCTAATCAGACTATACTCAAATCCAATCCAGATTTGAATTCGAATCTTAGCTGTCTGGACAAATGACCGTATACCTTAAGTCACACAATTCTTTTGATTAGATAGAAAAATTATGCTCTAGTCCTTGAACTAGCTAATTGGGAGCTAATTCTTATCAAATCTTCGAACTTAAATAGTCAAATCCTCAAATTTTAATTTTGACCAATAATTAGTTGTCACATGTATTGTTATGATATTAAAACACATGTTGAGACTTGAAATGTGACTAAGAAAATGTTACTTTCAATTAAAAGCAACAATTGATGCACCAAGTTGCCCATTTGTTTAATTTATAGTCTATTATATATTAATTATGGAAAATATTTTTGTACAGAAATTATGTAATAAAATATAAAAAAATTATAATATAATTAATAATACAAAATTTAAATATATTAAAATAAAAAATAATATAATATAAACATTCTTGAGACACTCTCAACCTTGTGAATTTTAAAAATCGACACTTTTACGATCCCGCACCTGCACTCGCACCCGCCGTACCCCGCTCCGTGTGATTTAACGAATACCCATCCATTAATATCCAAATACCTGACCCGACCATTTTATAGAAAGGTTGGACAGTTTGATAAACTGCCATATATGCATCAATATATATATATATATATATATATGTGTGTGTGTGTGCGCGCTGCATATAGATAAATATTTAAGTATGGAGAAGCTAGAGAAAACTTATAATCAAATTAAGAAAAAAATATTGGTTACAATGTTGTACCACGTGCCATTAATCTGTCAAAACTGGCAATGAATCTCTGGGGAGATTAATGATTTCTATCTATGTGGTGGTGACAAATCCTTCTCCACATAGTTGGTCTGCATAACATGAAGGAAAAGCACAATAATATCGGAATTACATTTTCTTCCGGAATTCTCAAAAATGTGAATATGTAACAGCATAGAAGAGGTGATGTTACGCATCTCTTCTTTTTGAATAAGATGTAAATTATATATTTACCCTTTTATTATTATTATAATAGATTAATACAACATTATATAAGTATATTATAATATAATACACTATCAATATTAATTTTGAAATAAATAGTATGATAATATAATAATATAATATTACTTATCTCATCCTAACTAAACATAGTATAAGTAATGATATATTACATCATAATATTACTTATTATTTATTATTACTTCTTTTTCTATTTTTTTTATCTCATACTATTACTCATCTCCCATTTGTTTGTCTGCAAACAAAAGTGACTCCTGAAACATTAATAAAAGAAGAGAAAGTAAAAGAATTATTTTTCTGGCAATCGATGTCAAGTATTAAGTGAGGCTAACACGAAAGGCCATATTTGTTATAAAGAAATAGAATGGAATGATCATTTATATTTATATTTTTCTTTATTTGTTTGGTACTACCATTTAAAATTCTCCTAATCAAGAGGAGGGATGACTATTTTATTCTTTTATAAATTAAGAACATAAAATACTGCCACTCACCGCCTGCGCCCAATGCCGGTCACTGCTTCTATTACCTGCCGCCACCGCCCGCCTCCACTCACCACCCACCATCATTGACATTGCTACACCTATCATCACCATCACCACCATCACCATCCAATATTAAATGACTATTTTAAATATAAATATAAAATAATAAATACCAAATAACCTTTTTAGTTTAATAATTATGTTCTCTTTTTTTCCCAAAAAAAAAAAAAATAGAACACAAAATTTTAACAATGAAAACAAAAATAAAAAAGTGAAAACTAACAGAGTTACCAAATGCATTCTAAAAGGTTAATTCCAACAACTTAACAATTGTATCTAAACAGTGGAATGAGAATGATCATTCTATTTCATTTTGTAATAATGAAATTGTATTTTTATAGTAATGCTAACAGAAGTTTAATTTTGAAAAATTTTGTAAATTTAATAGCTTAATTATTATAATTGAAAGTATAAGTCTTGAATGGATTTAATGTAAAGTATAAGAGAGCAAAGTGTAGTTAACCTAAAAAAAAAAAAAAATACCAAATACATCTTATATTACATCTATTTAATTTTTTTTTGTGTATCTAATCCAAATATTCTATGATTTTTATTCTATTAGAAGACATTTGGATAATTTTAGGTTGCTCACGGGATATAAATATTTTGTTGCATTAATAGTATGTGACGGCAGAAAATTCATCTACCATATAGTTGCAGTCATCGCTGAACTTGGAATGAGAAATTAAAGATGGAAATATTCTGTCAGTATATGTTCTCTATCTCAGTGTTCAGTTTTGATTTTATTTTTTTTTTCTTACATAATTTTCAGGCTTTTAATCGACTATTTCATTGAACTCGTGTTGGGTTATTGTTTATATAACTATGTAAACTTTATGCATTGCCTAGATGTCATAACGTCTGAAGAGATCCAACCTAATGTATTAAATTTAGCATGATAACCAGTTGCAATTGACTATGTAACGAGAACAACAAAACAATTTCGTTATACTCTTCTCATTTTGTCAATTTTGAGGCATAATTGAATTCCAATATTACTGTGGAATTTAAGAACCCCAGTTTCATTTGGTATCCAAGAGAAATCATATTTCCACTCTAGATTTGAAGAGTCTGAATCATGTTCTTGGCCACGTTTAAAATGTTCTACTTTATTTAAAGTTACGGTCAAAATTCCGTAAGCAGTACATAAAGAAAATATCCTGCATCAAGAATTTCTTCAAAGAATAAAAACTATAACAATGGAATTCATTCCAGAGAATTCCAGTTGAAGTGTGCTAATCTTACAACCCTATAATTTTCCTCTTTAAGGTCTGATGGTTCCAAAAACCAGATATTCAGTGCAGTTGACCCCACAGAAGTCCTTTCAAGGGGGTTAAAAATAGTTTCGTGTCTCTGCTGTCTCAGATTTCGATGGTATCTCTTAATTATTATTTGTTATTATAACTTTTAAAAAGTAAAGTTTATAATTTGGGAGTCTACTATTTTCAAGTTTTTATATTCGAAATTTTTTAAGTGTTATTAATTTTTTTAGGACCAATTTCAAGGCCTTTAGCCTAGTAACTACCTAATTTGTGTAGAATAAGATGATTGCACAAGTTTTAGAATTAGTTGAGGTGTGCGCAAACTGGTCTAGACATCCGAATAATAATAAATAAAAAAGAGAGTCATTGTGGTATAATATTTCAAAATAGGTGAGAAAATCGAAAGTTAATTAAACTTTGATTCTTTCAACTAAAATTCAGTTTTACTTTATCTGTTAAACTAAAAATTATTACATTTTCACTTGTAAAGTATTAAAATTTAAATTTGTGTTGACACTGTTAACGAAATAAACAAGGCATTTTTTTTTTCACATTTGTGATATAATAGAATCTAAGACTTTTCTTAAGGCCCGTTTGATATTGGCTTTTCACTTATTTTTTTTAAGCTTATAAACAAAAAAGTCAAATTTTTTTAACTTTTTTACCTTTCTATTTTTATTTTTTTGCTTATCTTTAGTTAAAGTAAAGTAAGAAAAACAAAAAAAATAAAAAAAACCTTCATTTTTTTTACTTGTAAACTGTAAAAAAACTTAACAAAAAAATTAGACCAAACGGGCCCTTAGTTAACAAAAGTACAATTCAAAAATATCATTGCTATTGGCAAGGACAATAGTTAGTGGTCAACAAAAGTAAAGTTTTATGGAATATTTTGGCCATTTTCTTAGATATTTGAGGGGATCACAATATTTCATAGTCATGAAATTATTTATTTTTTTCGTTTGATAAATTAATATACAAGTTTAGCCAAATAATATATATATATATATATATATATATTATAATATAAGCAAAGAGAAATTTTAAATGAGAAAAAGTGAAAAGGAAAATAAGAAGAAGAGTGCGAAAAAAATGGTTCTTCATGTTTGTATGATATTGGTTATCATGAATAAATAATAAAGGCTAACAAATATAAAACAAAAATTTTTAATTTTGGGAATTTGAATTAATTATTCGGAGTGGTGTAATTTTATAGTCAATTATGATCTTAATCAGTACTTGATTGATTTAATTCTATCATTAGTGTAATGCTTAGTCAGTTGGAGCTTTTGTCATTGATATTGTGTATTGTAATAGTCAAGACTTAGTGCGAAACTTCAGACAGAAGTTTTCTAACCTGTTGACACATTAGAATGAAACAATTCAGCTTCTCATCTACTCAGATAAATGGTCATGATGCATCACTAAAATTAAACTTAATAACCCTCAGAGTTGCATCAATACTCAGTATCAGTTAATAAATTTTCTTTTAAAATATGTGCATCACTACCAAAAAGGGCCTTCCTTGGCTCTTTTGTGAAGTTGAAAATGCAGTATTTTTTTGATGGTTTGTTTGTTTTTTTTCTTTTCATTTTGCTATGCGATCTCTCTCAATCCATCTCATCTCTTTCATTTTTTTCCGGATTTGAAGGTAAGATTTTCTTATTTTAGTTAATGTGTAGCATTAATAAGGTATTTCACATAGTAAACAATGATAGCAAATAATTGACAAACAAATTTCAATCTTGGATAATGTCTTTTAACTACAAATTGTTAAAACTGTTAATTGATATTGCTTTTAATCCCATGGTCATACTAGATTTTTTATCCTTAATTTTCTACTCAAAGTTGTTAAATTCAAATTGTACTCAACACCAACTGAGATACATAAAGCAAAGAAAAGGAGACTGAAACAAAAATAATGGAAAAGGGGAGAAAAAAAAAACAAACCTTTAGGATGTGAGATGGTTAATTAAACAGGTGAAACACAGAGAACACCTGAGATGCATAAAGGTACAAATCTGAAACAAAAAAGACAAAAGGTGTAAAAATGATGAGTTGGTGCCTAACTGATGTGCAAAAGATATCCTTCTATTTTTTTCTCGTTATCGCCGAGCGCGTTGGGCCATTGCAGCTTTGGATATAACATTATGATTTGGTGCCTAAAATGTAAATAGTATATTATTGGGTACATACATTAATTATATAATTTATACAGGACCGTGTTGTTCCAATTGAATTGTATCATTTATATCTAGAGAATAACCCGTGCCTATGACACTCGTAATAAAATTTGAGCCTTCTGTTGGCTCTCATTTGTAAAAGAGAGAAGTGCCGCAATTATACTTAGTTGTCTAAATAATACACTTCACAAATGTCAAGTAATCCCAAAACGATGAGTTGTCTGGTTTTTTTTTGTCTCCTTCAATTAGTGCGTGATTAATGTGGCAATGCAAGTGGCAAAATTATAATAACAATAATAACTACCTCATGATTAATCAAAGTCAAAAAGATTTATAGTGAATTTTGAAATTAGGTGTGCTAAATAGCACTTGATAAATGAATTTAAAAAAAGGAAAGAAAATCATGCACAAATTTACCCCCTTAAATTTTCATATAACATCAAATTACTAAGGTCTTGGCCTCCATTTAGTGTTAAAATCATTAAAATAGAGAGCTACAAAGAAACCAATAAATCTTCATAATAACATCCAATTTACTTGTGCCTACGGCACTTCGCAACAAAAAAATAAAGTTGCTTAAGTATAAAAAAAAAAAAACAATCTGATATGGTAACAGTTGCTTACATTGCTTTCTAGTTTCATTTTTTTCCAAACCACTGAGATAGTCTTAGTAAACTACTTTCAAAAGTTGTTTTCATAAATTATTTCTAGAAGCATCTCTGATTTAAAAAATAAAAGAAAAAAATTTTTGTGAGCAAAAAAATGGTATGAGCTTCAACAGTAGTTCTGTAGCGGAAGCAACACTCTTCTACGTTGTCTTGTGTAAATTGACCAAATTTCAGATGACCAAACCGTGAAAAATTAGTGCACACATACAACTAACTACATACATAACATGCTTACCAGCATGATTTTTCACCCAAAAAAAAAAAAGAACAACACATGAAAACCAAAAAACAAAAGATGCAGCTACTTCTAGTCTAGCATAGTGATGTAGAGCTTGCCTTTTCTTTTCCATTACATATGGCCATTGCCTTTGACTTTGCCTTAAAAAAATATGTAAAACAAAAAAAACTATATGATAAGGTGTTTAACATAGAAAAAATGAAGATACCAAAGATGAAGAAAAATAAATGCATCCAAATATAAACCATTGTACTTCAGCTAAAGTAATAGATGGAAAGAGCCATAAACGGTTCAATCTTTATAATTTGCTACTTCATTGTACTTTAACTAAAATAAAGAGTTATGTAATGAAAGAAAAACTACCCAAGCATAGTAACCCACTCCTATGTTTGACAATACAATAGCATCATCAATATATGATACACTTTAAAGAACAAATAAAAGCATCTCACATTAAATGAATGTTACACAATTTTGAAAGCCTATAGATTTGAATGGTAGGCTTACCTCGCGAATGCAAATAGTATTGACGTCTTGTTCATCGCGGATCACAACACCTATATTTTTTTCACGAAAAAACTGCACCTACATGCAAAGGCATTTGAAAAGAAAGAAATAAATACATAAAAGAAATGTAGATTAAATGAAAAATTGAGTAAAAGAAACTCATCTTACTGTTTCATTTAAGTCTACATCCAGCTGTAATTAAAATAATATATAATCAGTAATTAAAAAATAGGCATTATAAGCAGTTGAATTGCTATAAGGTAGGAGTATATTTAAAAAAAAATGCCACTTACATGACCAAAAATATTGATGTTATCCATGATTACAGATTGATGCTAATTGGTTCTGCGTTAACCTAAAATTACTTGGTTATATAGTTTGAACAAAAATAACTAACATTTAACTCTATCATATCACAACATATCAAGGGGCCAAAAAAGAAAAAACAATAGTAAAAAACCGACAAAAAAAATAAAAGAAGACCAATTGAACCGAGCTCAAGGGGTTTGGAGGCAGAGCTGTTAGAGTGCTGGAGCCTAGGGTGACAAAAAAAGAAATGGTCAATTTTCAGCTGGCCGGCATTATGATAAGATGGTAAGAAAACCCTACATAAGTCTGTTTGGGATTGAATAAAAAATGCTGAGGTGGCGTGTCAATGTTAGGGTCTTAATTATACTATTAAAAAATGCTATACTATGTTGGTTAACTTGATGCAGCGTAAAGGATGAACTAATAATAATGGATGTTCCTTCAAGAAATGAAGTAGTTGCACATTTGAAGTCTTGAAGTGGGTGTTGCGGAGATAATGGTGCCATTTTGGTAATTAATTTGATCGTGTAAAATTTTCTCTAACTCTAGAATCCCTTTTTGGTTAGTGATGCACACATTGAAGAGGCTGGTGCTTTTGTTGCTAAGCCTCTGGGTAAATTTTACGTAGAAAATGTTACCCCTTAAGAACAGATCACCCCCCATGGGAAATTTAGTTTTTTTGTTTTTGGACACTAATATTAATAGATCAAATAAAACACTCATCTGATTTGATCATAGCTATTCAATTAGCATGTGTAGATCTATTTGTAGTTTTCTTTCCTTTTTATTTTTAATCTATGAGAAACTTATTAAGATATGACTTTCATAGCTTATTGGTCAATTTGTAGATCATAGTGACCTTCCTTACATTATAGGCCTAAAAAAATTTCTGACATGGAATATGAGAACTAAACAAATTTCCCATCTTTAGCTAGCTTTATCCAACCAACTTTAGTAAAACAAAGAGTTAGTAATTAAGATGGTTATTTTGACATTGGCACTTCTATTTGTCAGTCATATACTATTAATAAATAGAAAACAGTCGTATGTCATAAAAAATGAATACACAGGTTGTTGCAGATAACATGATATTTCAGGATCCATTAATTGATGTTGAAAGCTTGCATTAATTCACTATCAATGTATCCTGTATTCATGTCAATTATCATGCTAAAATAACTTTCAAATACAAAAATCCGTGGTACTTAAATGAGAAATGTAAATATAAGAGCATTCATTCCAAAGTTTCATATCATTCAACAACTTTGACACCTTAAAAAATATAAACAAAACCTAATTGTGCCCCTTACTTTTTTTATGCTCTCATTACACAAACCCACTTTCCCCTTCTTCTCCATATCCAACCATGGCCGAAAGGGTCGAAACCCATAATAGGCCTTCTAAATAAATTGCATGACATAAAAAAAATTGCTTACATATACACTTAAATACACACCCCAAAAAAATTGAGAACAAACAGAGACCCCTAAATGAGACCTCCCCTGGTGTCAAAAACACATGTTCACTGGTGGACCTCGCACCAACAAACGCAAATGAGACCCGCCCCTACCATTTCTCTACTGTAAGCACCCCATTTTTGACCGCTCGGTAGTCTACGGTTTGTCCAGACTTGTACTCAAGTCAATATGGACGTATTTCAATTGAAACCAACTCTCTAAGTCTAATCCCGTCTATCCATCGCTTGTGGGCCCTACCAGACCCAAATAAAGGTAAAATGACCAAAATACCCTTAGGGACATTGTCCTTTCCAATTCCAATTCCAATCCCTCTCTCGAGACAGTTGATTCCTCGAGACGGTAAATCTATTCCTAATTAGGCACGTCTTTCCGAATACGGTAAGTCCCCTTTCCAATTCCAAATCAAGCACGTTTTTCCGAAGACGGTAAGTCCCCTTCCCAATTCCAAATCTAATTCAAATCCCTCTCTCGAGACAGTTGATTCCTCAAGACAGTCCGACACGTTTTTCGAAGAAAATCTCTTCGGAACGGTAAGTCCCTTTAAACCTGTCGACCGAGACGAGACCCCAAGTCCCCTAGATGGTAGAACGGTCCACCTTTGGGGCCTGCTAGCCCGCCAATACAGAAATGTCCGTTTAGGCACGCCTTCCGAGAAAGTTGACTTATCAGGTGCTAAGTCCCTTTAGTAGCTTCCCGAGATCAGGCAGTCTCGGGAATGATCACGAACCGTTAGAATAGCGAAAATACTCGTAAACATCACAACCGTTAGAGTAGCGAAAATATTCACAAGCAGGTTGATATAGGGAATTGCCAACAAACCCCTGTATCACGCGACCACTGTCAGAGTGGCGGAAACACTCAAAACCCAGGTTAACACCGGTGCCTGCTAGCCCACTTTGGTGAAAAATGACCAAACTGCCCCTTGGGCCTTTTCCGGCACGTTTCTTGAGAACACACCTGAGTCTTCAGAACGGTAAGTCCAACCTTCTAAGATTGTCTTAAAAGCAATCCGGCACGATTAGGTGCCTTCTAGTCAATTTCGGGCCAGTTCCGAGACTTTCCGGTCAAGATGACCATTTTGCCCCTAGGCATCCGAACGCTCCGGGGACCATACCGACTCTAGGTATCAAACCGGTAACCTCCCGAGAATACTTCTTATAGTATTCCCGACCTTCCGCTCTCTTTCCGGATCATTCCGAGTCAATTCCGGCAAACCCGGTGCAAAATAACCGTTTTATCCCTAGTGGCCGGTCACCTTTTTCTAGCCACGCCGGCTCTGGGTATCAAACCAGTAACCTCATGAGATTGCTTCTTATGGTATTCTCAACCTTCCCCTATCTTTCCGGATCATTCCAAGTCAGTTCTGGCAAACCCGATGTCAAATGACCATTTTGCCCCTAATGGTCTGGTCAATCTCTCCGACACATCTTATGCTCATTTTTCAAGACAAATATCTCCGAGACACTGTTTTAAGTGTTCCTGCCCTTTTCCAGCCTTCCAGGCCAATCCCGGTCCCTTAAATCAGTCCCGGACTTTCCGGAGTCACTCTTAGTGAAACTAGGCTAAAAATTGTATGGTAATCACTAGTACAGGCACCCAAATCTGTCAAAGATACGTTGCTTGTCGACCTTAATAGTTTCCTAATTGGCTGGCACCACTATAAGCCAATATTTGGCCTGGTGCCACTCCTAGTGGGGCCAGAAGCATTTTTGGCCTGGCGCCACTGCAACAGGCGCCAGGTCTATCCTATCTCTATAAATACAGAGCCTCTTTCAGCGTGAAAGAGATCCGCAAAATCAGTCTAAAAATCCTATATTTCGATATACAGAGCTCGTACACCCCCAAAACCCTAGTTTCTCTAGGTTTTTCCAAACCTTAGCCACCATACACTAAACCCTAGCCACCTATACACTCATACACACCCCCATACACTTATACACTAGCCTCAAGCCTCCATTGAAGACTTAGACTGCTGCAACTCAAAGCTCTCGAAGATCGAAGAAGAGTCCTCGAAGATCAAGAAAAGATTGACGTGAAGCAAAGACCGAAGAAAAGTAAGGCGCGCAAAATAAACAAGACATACGGTAGACTTTCTCTTTAAGTTTATACACTTCCCCCCTCTCTCTTCTCTCTCTTAAGCCACTTGGGTTTTCTCTATTTTAATCCCCCATCTTCTTCCCCCCCCCCCCCGGCCCCTTCTTTGCATGCTTGAAACAAGGGGATTCCCGATCCATGTGTAGGATTGAACTATTGGAGGGTCATCGTGTCGAGGGCTTTCTTTTAGTCTAACCGGAGATCACGTGGGTTCCGCCCCCTTGATTATGTGGTGAAGCCCCTTGTATGTTCACGACCCCAAATTTGCATTGTGCATCTCATTATCTTGCATTCTTCCAAAAATCGTTTTCAAAACTTGCAATAACGTTGTTTTCAAAATTGCATCAAAATCTTCTTTTTCAAAACTTGTTTTCAAAATCACAATCCTATGGTGATTCTAGCCTTTCCATGGCTAGGGTTGCTTTAGGAAGTTGTTACATTTAAAGTGACTTTTATGGTCCATATTTTCAAATTTTGTTGTTTTCAAAACCATTTTCTTAAAGTGGTTCTAACCTTCTTATGGTTAGAATCGCTTTAGGAAAGTGAGACGTTTTTATATTTCCTAAAATCTCTTCTAAAAAAAATCTCTTTCTAAAACCCTCTTTTTCAACATGTTTTCCAAAAGCTCTTCTTTCCAAAATTGTTTTCTAAAAATTTCCTCCAAAAATCTATTTTCCAAAACTTCTCTTTTCAAACTTCTTTCCAAAATACTTTCCTCAAAATTTACTTTCTAAAAATGCCTCCTAAATCTCTTTCCTCAAAACTCTTTCCAACAATCTCCTTCCAAAAATCTTTCTAAAAACTCTTTCGTCAAAACTCACCTTCTAGAAACCCCTCCCTAGGATTTCTTTCTAAAAATCTTCCTTTAAAAAAAAAAATCATTTTCCAAAAATTCCTTTCTTGGTGCCCAAGTCAAACCCTAGAACCACGATTAGGAGACCCTAATTTTCTTTCCAAAAACATGGTTTTCAAACTTGCCTTAAAACATAAGTTTTCAAAATCTCTTGTTTTCTACATTAAAACTATACATATTTCCAAAACCTATTTACTACGTCAAAACTATACACTTCCAAATCTAGGGTTTCTAAAACTTTCTTTTCCAAATCCTTGTCAAATCAAATCTTCTCTTTAGGAAACCAAATCCAATCTTTCGCTTAGGAAACTAGATCCAATCCTCCGTTTTTGGAAATAAAATCAAATCTTCCTTCTCAGAAACAAAATCCAATCCCTTGCTTTAAGAAATAGGAATCTTAACCCTTCCTAGTCTAAATCTTTCCTAATTCAAATCCTTCCTAATCTTCTACTTTCCCAAATCTTAAGTTTCCAAAACTTGAACATAAAAATCTTTCCTAAATTTTAAAACTCAAAATCCAAATCTTTCCTAATTCAACTCTTTCCTAATTCTACCCGTTTTAAATCTCAACTTTTCAAATCTAGGTTTTTCAATCTTTCCTAAATTCAACTTTTCCAAATCTCAAGGTTTTCTAAAACTCAAACTTTAAAACTTTCTAAATCCTAAACTTTCTAAACTTGAAACTTTCGAACTCCAAAATTTTCTAAGTTCTAAACTTTCCTAAACTTCAAATCTTTCAAAGTCTAAACCTTTCCTTATTCCAACCTTTCTTAATTCCACATCCTTTCCAAACTTTAACTCCCAGATCTAGGTTTTCAAATCTTTCTAAAGCTCAAACTTTGAATCTTCCCAAAATTCTATTTTTTCTAATTTCGAATATTTCTAAAATTCTAAGCTTTCTAAATTTAAAACTTTCTTAAGTTGAAATTTTCCAAATTCTAAACCTTTCTAAACTTTTCCTAATTCAAAACATTTCTACATTCAACACTTTCCTATTTTAAAACCTTTCTTAAAATAAAACTTTCTTAATTCAAAATATTCCAAATTCAAAACTTTCCAAATTTCGAAACTTTCCTAATTCAAAAACTTTCCTAATTCCAAAATTTTTCTAATTTGAAACTTTCCTAAAATGACACTTTCCTAAAATGGAACTTTTCTAATTCGAACCCTTCCTAAATTCAGGCTTCTCTAATCTTCCGAGTCCAATATTCAAGTCAATTCTTTTCAAAAATCTTTTCAAGTCAAGTTCAATCTTTCTTTCCTAAGTTTCTAAGTCTAGGTTTCCTAAAACCAAGTCTTTCAAAACCAATCTTTTCAAATCTTCCAATCAAAGTCCAAATTTCCTATTCTTCCAATTCCAATTCGAATACCAACTCCAATTCTTTTCCAAATCAACTCTTCTATTTTCAATCGGACTCTTGTCCGAACTACGACTGACCTGATTCCTCCAAAGGGATACGTAGGCAACTCTCATGGGTGCGGTCTCCATATTTTCCAAATCTCAAATTCCACAATCTTTTTAGATCTCCAATCTATTTTTCAAGCTTCCAATTCCAAATTTCTATTTTCAATTTCTGAAACTTTCCAATTTCAATTCTATCTCTTCAAATCTCTTTTAAATCAAATCAATTTCTTTTCAAATCTATTTCCAAATCTATTTTCCAATTCTCTTTTCTTAAACTTGCATCTCATGCATCATTCTTTTTAAAATTATTTTCTACAGTGGATAGGATTGAACATTAGTTAGTTGAAGACTCTCATAGGTGAGTCTAGGGTAAATAGACATGTAGGTACTGCAAGGGCGAGGTAGGGTGATGGCTTAGTGCATTTTTCCTACACGTAACCAACCTCCGAACCTAGATCAGTGTTTTCGAAAGACAAAAATGAGTTATTTTTCAAAAAGGGTTTACGTATTTTCCAAAGGTTGCCAAACAACCTGTTTTCTTAAAAACTGTCTCTTGAGGTGGTATTTTCAAAAATCGTTTTCCAAAACCCTAAGTGTAGTTTTCAGATTATGCTTAGTTTTTAGGTGACCTAACGCACCTTAATCAAGTTAGGTGGCGACTCCAAATCTTTTCTAAAAGCCTTTTATTCAAATCAATTTTCAATTCAAATTTAGTCGCACTCATTCTTTTAGGAGGGTGAGTTCTAACGAGAGAGTACAATGTTTTTCCGCTTGTGTGTGTATTCCTCGAGTGAGAAAAATCTAGGCGCGACATCTACCAGTGAACAAAGAAAAACAAAATCAATTTATAACCAAATAAACATCTTGGTTTACGACAAAAAAAAAAAAAAAACTAAAAACTAAACAAACCACATAAATAGAGTTACAAAATCAATTGTACCTTAAAGAAGACTTGAGTGAAATTAAAATAAAAAAAACCATAGCTAGCAATGCACAAATAGGAAGAGAAAGTGAAGTAGTGGTATTTGATGTGGGAAGAAAATAGAAGACAAAAAAATAGACATAGAAGAGAGTTATGGCGTATCGCCCATAGGCTATGGGTATGATCATTTACCTCTCCCGTGAAGCCTCCTGAACTTTATCCTTCGGGGGTTACAGAAGCAAGATCAACTGTTGGAGACCGACCCAATTCTAAAGAAGGTGAAGGAGAAGAATGGCACTGGCGCAAGAACTATGTGGCAGTTCCACCTAAGAAGAAGAATGATGGTTTTGGACTCGGAGGCCTTTTCATCAAGAATGAAAAATGAAACCCAACCCCTCTCTCTCTCTCTCTCTCTCTCTCTGTCTCTCTCTCTCTCCCCCAAAACCCCACTTGCCGACAACTCTCTCTCTCTCTCTCTAAACTCACACACCACACCTAGAACCAACCCAAAACCCAATAAACAAACATGCGAGACCTAAAAATAAATAAAAAAACTCACTTGCCCACAACCTTTTGTCTTTCTCTGCCTAAACCAACCCAAAACCCCATAAACTCACTTTGCATAAAAATAAAAAATAAAAACCCATGACACCACTTGGGGTGTGGTCTGGGTTTAGGTTGAGGGAGATTTTCTCTCTCTCTCTCTCTCTCTCTCTCTCTCTCTCTCTCTCTGCCTAAACCAATTCAAAACTTCATAAACTCACTTTGCATAAGTAAAATAAAAAAAACCTATGAAACCACTTGGGGGTGTGGTGTGGGTTTAAGTTGAGAGAGATATAGGGTTGTCGCGCATGTGGGTTTGTTGGGTTTTGAATTTTGGGGTGGCAGTGGTGTGCATGCACGGTTTGTAGGCATGACATGAGATTGGGCAGGATTTGGGTTTGGGATAAAAAATTGAATTGATCTCAATCATTAAACGTAATACAAAATTAAATTTGAACCCTTAGATACAAATTGTGAGAGACATTTTCAAAATAAGTTTTGTTTTATTATATATATATGTGCTGCATGTAGATAAATATTTAAGTATGGAGGAGCTAGAGAAAACTTATAATCAAATTAAGAAAAAAAATATTGGTTACAATGTTGTACCACGTGCCATTAATCTGTCAAAATTGGCAAAGAATCTCTGGCGAGATTAATGATTTCTATTTATGTGGTGGCGACAAATCCTTCTCCACACATTTGGTCTGCAGAACATGAAGTAAAAGCACAACAATTATTTTTAGTATTATATTTACGAGCATCTGAATCAATTTACGTGCATCGCGATTAGTTTTTAGACTGTCTGATCAACAAACAATAATTTGGAATCTTGCAACTCTTTTTGCAAACAAACAAAGCATCAACTTCAAGAGAAACCTGATGATGCAATCGTAAAAGGTAAGTGGGCTCCACTGACAGACACGGCCACAAGCCACCATGTTTGAAGGATAAGAGATGAAAAATTAGAGATGATATTCGGTGAGTCTAGATAATTCATGTTTGACAAAAAAACATAATATCGGAATTACATTTTTTTCCGAAATTCTCAAAAATGTGAATATGTAACAGCATAGAAAAGGTGATATTACTCATCTCTTTCTTTGGAATAAGATGTAAATTATAATTTTACTATTTTATTACTATTATAATAGATTAATCTAACATTATTATAATATAATATACTATCAGTAGTAATTTTGAAATAAATAGTATGATAATATAATAATACAACATTACTTATTTCATCTTAACCAAACATAGTATAAGTAATGATACATTACATCATGATATTACTTATTATTCATTATTACTTTTTTTTTTTATTTTTTTATCTCATAGTATTACTCATCTCCCATTTGTTTATCTGCAAACAAAAGTGACTCCTGAAATATTAATAAAAAAAAAGAAAGTAAAAGAATTATTTTTCTGGCAATTGATATCAAGTATTAAGCGAGGCTAACACGAAAGACCATATCTGTTACAAAGAAATAGAATGGAATGATCATTTATATTTTCATTTTTCTTTCTTTGTTTGGTACTACCATTTAAAATTCCCGTAGTCAAGAGTAGGGATGACTATTCTATTCTTTTATAAATTAAGAACATAAAATGCCGCCACTCACCGCCTGCGCCCAATGCCGTTCATTGCTTCCATTACCCGCCGCCACCGCCTGCCTCCACTCACCACCCACCATCATTGACATTGCTGCACCTATCATCACCACCACCACCATCACCATCCAATATTAAATGACTATTTTAAATATAAATATAAAATAATAAATACCAAATAACCATTTTAGTTTAATAATTATGTTCTCTTTTTTTTCCAAAAAAAAAAAAATAGAACAATAAAAAGTGTAGTTAACCTAAAAACAAAAAATACCAAATACATCTTATATTACATCTACTTAATTTTTTTTGTGTATCTAATCCAAATATTCTATGATTTTTATTCTATTAGAAGACATTTGGATAATGCTAGGTTGCTCACGGGATATAAATATTTTGTTGCATTAATAGTATGTGAAGGCAGAAAATTCATCTACCATATAGTTGCAGTCATCGCTGAACTTGAAATGAAAAATTAAAGATGGAAATATTCTGTCAGAATATGTTTTCTATCTCAGTGTCCAATTTTGATTTTAATTTTTTTTCTTACATAGTTTTCAGGCTTTTAATCGACTATTTTATTGAACTCGTGCTAGGTTATCGTTCACACAACCCTATAAACTTTATGCATTGCCTAGACACCAGGAACGTCTGAAGAAATCGAACCTGAGATCTCAAATTTAGCATGATAACCAGTTGCAATTGACTATGTAACGAGAACAACATAACAATTTCGTTATACTCTTCTCATTTTGTCAATTTTGAGGCATAATTGAATTCCAATGTTACTGTGGAATTAAAGAACCCCAGATTCATTTGGTATCAAAGAGAAATCATATTTCCACTCTAGATTTGAAGAGCCTGAATCATGTTCTTGGCCACGTTTAAAATGTTCTAATTTATTAAAAGTTACGGTCAAATTCCGTAAGCATTACATAAAGAAAAGATCCTGTATCAAGATAAAACAATGGAATTCATTCCAGAGAATTCCAGAGTAAATATGCTAATCTTACAACCCTATAATTTTCCTCTTTAAGATCTGATGGTTCCAAAAACTAGATATTCAGTGCAGTTGACACCACAGAAGTCCTTTGGAGGGGGGTTAAAAATAGTTTCGTGTCTCTACTGTCTCAGATTTCGATGGTATCTCTTAATTATTATTTGTTATTATAACTTTCAAAAAGTAAAGTTTGAGGTTTGGGAGTCTGTCTCTTTTAAATTTTTAGATTCGAAACTTTTTAAGTATTATTAATTTTTTTAGGGCCAATTCCAAGGCCTTTAGCCTAGTAACTACCTGATTTGTTTGGAATAAGAGGATTGCACAAGCTTTAGAATTAGTTAAAGTGCGCGCAAACTGGATTGGACATTCGAATAATAATTAAAAAAAACAGTCATTGTGGTATAATATTTCAAAATAGGTGAGAAAAATCGAAAGTTAATTAAATTTTGATCCTCTCAACTAAAATTGTTTTACTTTATCTGTTAAACTAAAAATTATTACATTTTCACTTGTAAAGTATTAAAATTTAAATTTGTGTCGACACTGTTAACGAAATAAACAAGGCATTTTTTTTTACGTTTGTGATATAATAGAATCTAAGACTTTTCTTAAGGCCCGTTTGATATTGACTTTTTGCTTATTTTTTTAAGCTTATAAGGAAAAAAATCAAATTTTTTTGGCTTTTTTTATTTTTTTATTTTTATTTTTTTGCTTATTTTTAGTTAAAATAAAGTCAGAAAAATAAAAAAATAAAAAAAACTTTATTTTTTTACTTGTAAACTTAAAAAAAGCTTGACAAAAAAATTAGACCAAACGAGCCTTAGTTAACAAAAGTACAGTTCAAAAATATCATTGCTATTGGCAAGGACAATAGTTAGTGGTCAACAAAAGTCAAGTTTTATGGAATATTTTGGCCATTTTCTTAGATATTTGAGGGGATCACAACATTTCATAGTCATGAAATTATTTATTTTTTTCGTTTGATAAATTAATATACAAGTTTAGCCAAATAATATATATATTTATATATTATAATATAAGCAAAGAGAAATTTTAAATGAGAAAAAGTGAAAAGGAAAATAAGAAGAATAGTGTGAAAAAAATGGTTCTTCATGCTTGTATGATATTGGTTATCATGCATAAATAATAAAGGCTAACAAATATAAAACAAAAATTTTTAATTTTGGGAATTTAAATTAATTATTCGGAGTGGTGTAATTTTATAGTCAATTATGATCTTAATCAGTACTTGATTGATTTAATTCTATCATTAGTGTAATGCTTATTTGTTTGTATGACCGAGACACCCAAAGGGTCGGTGTCACGGGCTGACAGGCCGGGTACCACACGGTGACACTAAATGCGACCCGCCATGATCATACGCAGCGGAAAAACCGTGAGGCGACTATGCTCCAAGCAATAGTCCCGCCAAACTCAAACACCAAGGCATAAGATTATGCGCTTGTCTAGGATCCATCCGTAATGCCCCGCATAACTCTTTAAGCACGGACCTCTGATGCTCAAGCCATAAGGCAACCCAAGCTATAGGCGATAGCAACGCCATACTCAAATGCGCGCACACACGGCAAGCAATGTGCTTAGCGCCAGTCCCTCTCGAAACACAAGCCAGATGGCCAAGTGCAACTAGACATGCGCGCGTCAGCCAAGTATCACCTGTTAGGCACGACGCCTCCATCCTTGAAGCTCTTAGTGCCCCGCGTCAAGGTTGCCCGCAAGGAAAGGCACCACCGAATAGCGACTGTTAAGCCCACAGCATAGTGCCTCGCGACACCAATGCTAGCCAAACCAAGCGGCCGTGTGCACAAGCGTGAACCCAATGCGCAAGTGCACACGAGACACACGGCATGCAAGTGTGCACACCGAGGTCCAATCCGTCATGGACATAAGCCCCACCACTTTATAATTATGACGTAGCGGGTGCGAATGCCACAACCTCATCCTCGACGCCAATGCCCAACATTTGCCCCACCGGGCACAATGCCGCCCATGTAGCCCCTTGACTAGCATGAGGACTGCAGCCACGTGCTACAGCCGGCCCCCAAGTCTCGCCCACTCCCTTGGGGGACTCACTTGAATGCTGTCCCTTTCGGTAGCACCAGGGGGTGGTAGAGTCAACACCATGCCCCCCCTTATAATAGCATTCTGAGCCATCTCCAAACTGATAGGAGGAAACATCCTACCCCCTCGAGAAGTCATAATCCATAAATTCAATAAATATGAAAAATACAAATTACGAGATTGCCATGCCACCGGCCAATCATGCTCAGACATGCCCCACGCCAAGGTCCCTCGCGGCCCCCGACGTGCCACGGGTGGCAACCCGTGACAGTCGGCCATGCCATACGTACCTGGAGAGACCCGGCCCATTCAATTAAAAAGAAGGCAAACAGTGGTCACTATTATTTAGCTATGCTAATTAAGATTGATTTGATATTTGAATTTAGTTTGATAAACATATGTCGATTTTTTTTATATATTTATAAAATCACAAGTCCATATATAAAAAAAAAGTCATTAAATAAACAAAGCATCTGGCTATGGAGCCGCCACTATTAGAAAAGTACGAAACCTCTCCATTATGTTCAACTTTCCTATTTGGATTTTTTTCTTGCCAATAATGTTTTAGGTATTCATACATTGCAAAATCCTTTAAGTTTATATTAAAAAATGGAAAACTTTAACTACTAAACAATAATATTTGCAAAATGGGCACCAAATCCATTTAATAGTGGAACCCATATGTAGGTTAGATTTATTTATTTGTATCTTGTGGATAAAAAAATGAATTATGTATAGTATTTTTGTTTAATTAATATAATGTGATCATAGTTGCTGCCAGATTGTATTTGGAATTATCCCAAACTGTGGTCAACAAGTTAATATTTTAAAGGCAATCCAGTAATTAAATCCAGTAAATATTTTCCAATCATAAGATTGAGAGTAGGAAGAAAATTCCAAAATTGTGAACGGCTACAACCTTTCGTATTTGAAATGAATGAAGTGTTTGACTTTACTTTGACTGATCTTGACAAATAACAGATAGAGAGAGAATAAAAAATACAAATTGGGAACGGCTACCCGCTCCGTATTTAAATGAAGTGCTTGACATGATCTTGGCAAAGGAGCATAGAGAGAGAGAGAGGAGAGAGAGAGAGAGATATGGAGGTGGTGGAGGATGTGGTGATAGTTGGGGCAGGAATAGCGGGGTTGGCGACGGCGCTGGCGTTGAAGAGAGTTGGGATTCAGGCGCTAGTTTTAGAGAGAGCGGAAGGGCTCAGAACCACCGGTGCAGCCTTGACCCTCTTCCCAAATGCTTGGCTTGCCCTTGATGCTCTTGGTGTTGCTCACAAGCTCACCTCCTCCTACAAATCCTTTGAAAAGTAATATTTTCCTATCTTCTCATCATCTTTACAAACCCTTTTCCTACGTGTTTTGGATGATAATGATTTCTTGTTTTGGTTCGATTCTAAGCACTGTCCTCAGTAACCATCTAAAATATAAAAGTGTTCTAAGCAATAAATAAAAAACACCCAAAAATTAAAAATAAATAGAAGATGAATTTCTTGCATCAAGTCATTAACTGAGACGAGCATGTATGAGCAGATACTAGATCCAGGTGGTGACTGTTGTCCTTGCTTGCTTGGTTCTTGAAATTACTTAATTATTTGGTCTGAATTGGAGAAACTAATAATTGAGCTTTGTAAACATGGAGCAACTCTGTACAACTATTACTCACAACTGCTTTGACCGCAGTTTTCTTGTTCAGAATGGAAAAAAAAATTATGAATAAACAACAGATAATGACATTATGTGTTGTTTCTTATCAGATATTACATTCATCATTTGTTTTATCTTTTTATATATATATATATATACTTGTGAAAATACCTTGGTGTCAAAGAACTAAATTATGTGTCTTGTATTCTGTTTTGTCAATGTATTCTTAGAGGAGAGTAAATTGAATTGTTAGTATCCCATGTCATCTTTCTACTATTAATATCTAATGGAACAAAATATGTCCAATCATTTGATCACTGCAATCTGTGAGGAATCTCACAATAGTTAAGAAGGAAATATTGCATTATTTTTGGTTGTGTGTCTTGTATTCTGCAGATGCACACAGTTATTTTGTTTGCGTATGTGTTTAGTGATTTTTGGTGGTGAAGTGTTGAAGTCACTAAAGGATTCAATATGTTAGGGGTTTCCTGATTGTATGGAGACTAAGATTTTTGGAGTTTTGCTTACAAATAAGAGACTTTGGAGGAATTATAATATTTGCGAGATGGCAAGATTGAAAGAGTCTATAGAGATGCAAGGGAGGAACAGAAAAAAAAAAAAAACACCTGGGAGTGGAGAAGAATGTGGCTTTTGGGGATTGGGATACTAGAAAAGCATAGAAGTGAGGATTACTTTAAGGTGTTCATTTACCTTTGGGCTAGTGAACCGGGGAACATTTCAGGGCTCAAGTATTAGTGTCTTTTCTAGGCATTTTGTATTTTATTCATACATGTAATTTCTTGTTTTATTAGTAGATCTCTGTTGCTTGTAGACACAGGCAGGATTGTGCTGAATTACGTAAATCCTCTGTGTGGGTTCCTCTATGGCAAGTGCTTGGGAGTTTAATCCCCACAATTATAGTAGTCATTGACTTATGCTATATAATTACTGCCTCTAGTACAGTTGGTCAAAGAGTGAGAGAGTTAGATAGTCATGAATCGGGTTATCGACTTATCGTAGTTACATTTTACTAATATGAGAGGAGGCAAGGAAAATATATCTAGAACTGCCGATGTGAAGTGTTCCATATATGGTATATAATATATGATGTGTAAACATTTAATGCATTTACAAAACGATTCAAAAGAATATATTATTTCATTTCAAATTTGGATAAAAAATGTGCATCACATGAATATCAAGAAACTTCTGAGCTCACCATCTTACCGTGTCTTTTCTTTCCTTTTTGGTTTTTGTGTTTTGTGGTTGTTGTAGGACTTACATTACCAACGTAGGCAATGGAGTCATTCAAGAAGCCTCATTGGCCGGAACGAACAGGTGAGTTCACATACAATGAACCATTGCTAGCTACTTTGTTCTCTCAGAGGACACACCATCTCCCTAGCTACTTGGTCTGTAATCCATCACTTTTAAGAGCTCTTTGTCGGCTTGTCTTTTTCTTTTTCTCAATCAATCATGCCTCAACTGGATAAATTCACTTATTTCACACAATTCTTCTGGTCATGCCTTTTCCTCTTTACTTTCTATATTCCCATATGCAATGATGGAGATGGAGTACTTGGGATCAGCAGAATTCTAAATGACAGAATCAACTAATTTCACTGTCGGAGAACGACATTTTTTTTTGCAAATTTGTTGGCTTGCTTACTGGAAATGTCATGTATATTTCGTCTTCATGACTTCACCCAATTCAATTTGGCTACATCTGCACATGTTCAGTGACCTTCCCAGCCATAACCCTCCTCTCAACAAAAAAAAAGGAGGGGGGGAAGCCTTCAGTTGGCTTGTGGCACCATATTCTATAGCACTATTTGCAACCTCTCTCACCAACTCATCTTACTTTGGGCATGTACAGGGTTGCAAATGGACCAAGGTCGGTGCACCGAAAGGCCTTACTGGAGGCTCTTGCAGAGGAACTGTCGGTTAATACAGTCCGTTTCTCTTCAAAGCTAACTTCAATTGAAGCCCAAAAACAAGAAGACTCTTCCATTGCAGTTGTACGTTTGGAAGACGGAACTGAAATCAAAGCCAAGGTAATAAAAAACAGTGTGAGATTAGCCTGTGTTGATGCCAATGAATAACCCAACATTCCAAGTTTCAGTATTTACATCTTGCTTAGAAATGTCTGTATATAATTTTAATTTAGACAATAGGTGAAATCACATCGTACAAAATCAAATCCCTTAAAAAGTAATGAAGCAATTTCAAATTTAGCATATTATTTTTTTGTAAAAGTTATTGGTGATTACAGGTTTTGATAGGGTGTGATGGGGTGAACTCAGTGGTGGCTCATTGGTTGGGACTTGCTGCGCCAGTGCATTCTGGTCGGTCGGCTGTGCGGGGGTTAGCAGTATACCCTGAAGGCCATGGATTTAAGCATGAAGTCCGGCAGTTTGTAGATGTGGGCAAAAGGGCTGGTTTTGTTCCTCTCACTGATAAAGAGCTTTACTGGTTCTTGGCTTGCAAATCTAGTTTCAAAGGTTAGACTCTTCCTATCACTATGCCACATATAATAAGCACAATATGCTATTTTGTTGTTAGCTGACTAATCTAAAGATTCAAGTATGTAATGGTTTTTAAAGAACAAGAGAACAACATGAAGAAAGAAGTACTTGATGGTTTTAGTTCCCCAAAACCTTGCATTTTAATGGGATACGATCCAAATCATCCAATCAATTATATGAAAGCTTTGAATTAACACACACACCAGAACATGTAAAGAGAGAATAAACAGGGAGTAGAATCAGATCCTTCTATTCCTAAGGATCAGATCATACAAAAAAAAAAAAAGGAGTAGAATCATAGACTTCATTTAGCAATAAAGCAGTAGCAGCACCATTAGTTTGACAATCCACATAATTTGCTTCTCCCGTGCGCCCACCTAAGTTGCGGAAAATCGTAGTTATGTTCAGCCCAAGACAGTCCCGCAGAAGTGCCAAGAGTCTCTTATTCTTGATGCTCCTGCAAAAAGCATAATAGACAATCCTTGAGTTCTTTGCCATTATTAGGTGTTAGACACCCTGTTTCAAAGCTATCACAAAGCCCTCACGCACAACCTAAAATTCTGCACATTTATGCATTCCAAATATTTCTTGCCAAGGCAGTGCACATATTGCTCTCCTCTCTCAAATATTACCACCAATACCAGCCATGTTTGGGTGCTTCAAAGCACCATTCTCATTGATTTGTTTTAAAAATCAGAGGCTGCCTTAATATGGTTGGAGCCTCCAAATGACATTCCAGGGCAAACAAGGCAGGTGAGGGGAATTGAAATCTAGCAATATGAGGGGAATTAAAATGCATATTTGAGCCAATAATAGATTGATGTTAAAGTAACTTTACTTTCAAAGTAAATTTCCATATAGGCTGGTCTGGAATTTGAAATGTAGGAATATGAGTACCCCTAATACCATATATAATATCAGGAAGCCGCCATGATTCCAAGAGTCTAAGATCCCGCTTGAATTGGGGCAATCTGATAATGTCCTTTACATGAAGCAAATTATGAAAGCAGCAAAATGGGCCCAGTCACATCCTTCTATTATACATCCCCCACCGTCTAGAATGCTAGGTATTGACTTCCTTCCCATCTTCTATAATCCATTGGATCCCGTCTTTTAAGTGAGATAGATTTGCATGGATGCTTCTACAAGCCCTGGAAGCATGACGTCCAAAGTAGAATGCAAGACATCCTAGTGGGGATAATATTACATTTAAACACTACAAGCCATAGAGAGTGAGGATCAGTCAATAACCTCCATCCTCTTTTTATTTGAGAAGCAACATTCAATAACTTTAAATCCCGAACACCTAGCCTCCCCATTCTCTTAGATTGATAAACCACTTTTCAATTCAGAGGAGATGGTCTCTGTTCTGTAGCCTCAACATTCCAAAGGGATCTACTTGTTGAACTCACTCATCGGATTAATACGGAAGGAAGATGGCTGTTGAATAAAACTCTCATAGAAGAAGGGGTGAACATTTCATAATACAATCAATCTATACCGGCGGAACTTTGTAACCGTGAAGGAACTCCATAATAAATTAAAGGCCATTCCAATTTATTGTAAGCTTTTTCTGGGTTGAGTTTAAAAGCCATAAAACCCAACTTCTTTCTATGTTTCCTTGTCATGGTATGTAGAAGCTCATGAACTATAAGAGCGCTATCGTCAATATGTCTAGTAGGAATGAAGGCATTTTGAATGGGGGCTATAAGTTTGGGAAGCAGACAGTTCACAATTATTGATGTACTGAGCTTATAAATAGTGTTACGAAGGCTAATAGGCTGGAAATGAGTGACTTGTGAAGGATTATCCTGCTTAGGATTGAGCATAATGATCGATTAGGCTCTTGCCAAGCTTCCTTCACCATCTTGACATAATCTTTGTGGAGGTTCCATGCATTGTCATTTTGAAAAATACCACTATATGACTTTCGAATTCTCTCAATAGCTAGAAGCGAGGGTGAATGATCCGATGTGCTCACGGCTAAATGAGATACTTTTTTATAAGGGCACTGAGACACTCATCTATGATTCGTGAGAACCGAATCCAATCACTCACATATAAAACTAGAACCAAATCTTTTATTACTCATGAAAGAGGGTCGAGAAAAACTCAAATCTATAACATCACTTGCATCCACTTGCATAGCAGGACAATATTCACTTTGACTTTCTTCTTAATTTTTTCTTAACATAATACACCAATCATAAGCATCCTTCTAAGAGGGAACACAAAATGTTTCAATAAAGAGGTGACAAATAGCAGTTTTATTTATAAAGAACTTCACCTACAAAACTGTTAAGAGAAAAGAATAATGATACTCATTGGTCCAGATATAAAAATCAAGTTATCGGCAGTGCACTTATTTATTGGCTGGATATGTCAAACAAGTGGGGAAGCTCATTAATCTTCCTGAGCACTATTTAAAAGAATGCTTGAGTTCTTGGTTTTATTCCCTTAACTTAGTTTGCTGGCCAATGTTGAGGGTAATGATATCTTGTCATTGCAGTGGCTCTATTTATATCTTTGTAGTATAAGAAAGAAAGTGGCATCAAACCGTCTCTAAATGGGACAACACCATTGTCCATTTTAATTATGCTTCATTTTGTTCTAGTAAAATGCAAACTCCTTATTGCAATTTCAGGAGAAGATATGGGAGGAGACCCAGAACTGATACAAAGAGATGTACTCGAGAACCATGCCAAGAACTTCCCTCCAATGTACTTGGACGTCGTTCGTCACGCTGATCTTTCTAGCCTTAGTTGGGCTCCACTCCTGTTTAGGTACCCATGGAACGTACTATTTGGAAATGTAAGCAAAGGGACAATCACTGTAGCTGGTGATGCCATGCACCCCATGACCCCTGATCTTGGCCAAGGCGGTTGTTCAGCCCTAGAAGATGCAGTTGTCCTAGGTCGGCAGATTGGAGAATCCTATATACGAAATAGGATGCTTGTGGTTGGAGAGGCCACCAAAGCTATAGAGAGTTATGTCAAGGAGCGGAGATGGCGTGCAGCAGGATTGATCACTGGTTCATTTATTTCAGGGTGGGCGCAACAAGATGGGTCTGGATGGTTGATGAAGTTCATTAGGGATGTGATATTCTATAGGCTTCTTCTCAAGAAGATGGTGGATCTTGTACGATATGATTGTGGAAGGTTACCTGAGGTTTCCTTCTCATGCGAATCAGACGACCAGGGACACTAATGTTTAAGAATCATATCTTTTGTATGGAACAGTTGAAGAGCTTCTTAACCTTCAACAAAATAAAGTGAGTTTTACTCAAATCACTTTCCTATTTAGTTTGTAGTATGTAAAAGCTATTAACTACTGTTGTTGTTGTTCTTCTTCTTCAGCCCTTTAAATAAAGAAAATTGTGTTTATAAGGGGTTCAAAGGACACCTAGGAAAATATATACCCACCACTGTAATTCTACATCACCACCAAGCAGTTTACCTAGTGTGGTAATTAAAAACCATATCTATTAACAATGCATAAGCCAACCTAATAACCTGTCCATAAAATCGTTATATGAAATTGCAGCAAATTTTCTCACCAAGTGTGAACAAGGGCCAATATGTTCATGGACAATCATTCTTCCCACAAACATTTGTAATTACCTTTGTTAAATCCCTATCTTATAGTCTAATATATTGAGATTGTGTTTAGTTTGATATACACACTCAATTATTAGGAGAAAGTGGAAATTGATATTGAAGCTATTCAAGGGTTTAACTTTTATTTGTAAGTTCTACTAACACTTATTATTTCAATAATCCTTGAAATGTGGTGTGGATAATTGTAGTGGCGACTCCGGGAATTTTTGTCAGGGGTGTTATTCAAAAGCATAAATTTTACAAATTAAAAAAATTTACTCTAACAATATCCATTACATATTCCAGTAAATTGACAAGCTAATTTAAACTTCTCAAATTATAAATAAAAGGTGATTTTCATACACTGATACTATTATTTTATCCACAAAAAAAAAAAAAATGTAAATACATGAACTTTACAGTTGCCTTGGACGAGACTTCATATATTGAAATTGTTGCATAATAAGTTTATTGTCAATACTATTAAATACATCATTTTTAATATATGTAATCAAACAATCATTCATCGATTGAACTCTCATTTGATTACACAAACAGTGCTTTACAAATTTTATTGTCAAAAAAGCTCTTTTCACGGTTGTAGTTGCGACGGGTAAAAGTAAAGCTAATTTTACAAGCAAATAAACTAATAAATATATGATATCTTTCTTTGTCTCTACTACTTTCTAGCAAGATCACCAATTCCTTTGAGTTTAAAAAACTCGTTGTTGCGGCGCATATCAACAATGTAGTTTATGAAGTTGATTGTTAAGTGTCATAAGATCTATCGTAGAAAAATTCGATGGGTAAAACTCAGCAAGTTAGATCAATATTTGCTTATCAAAAGCAAAAAATAAATCATTAGGGTTCAAGCAAACTACACAAAGAAGCAATTCTGCATTCACCTTGATATTAGAATAACTACTAGGTTCAAGATCAATATCCAAGGGATTTAAAGGTTCTATAAAAAAAAATTACAAAATTTTACTCAATAAATTTTTTTTTCCAGGGGTTCATCTGACCCCTCTGGTTATAGGGTAGCGTCGCCCATTGATAATAGTACTCAAACCAATAACGAAAATTGGAATAAATGATTTAGCTGGAAAACTAAATAAGTAAAAAACTACTTCAACTAGTTGGATCAAGTCTATGCAAATTGCTTTACAATCAATAACCTTTTGAAACAACCTTTGGTTCAAAAGTACTACATGTAAAAAAATAAAAATACTCTGGCATTATTTTAGATAAAACATCTCCAATAACATAAGTTACAATCATCACAGAGTTTAAAACAATCGATTCATCATTTAACCCCACAACCAATCCGGTTTCAATACAATACATCCTGAGGAGGATCCTCCAAAGACTGCTCCTGCTCCTGCTTCTTAATCCTGCTCCTCTGCCTGTTGTTTATGCTTAGATTCATTAGTTAAAGCAGTCGTTTGATGCTATATCTCGCATTGCAGCTCTGCGTGAATTGTCTGAACATCATTTTTAGTCATAGCTTTGTGCTAGTATGATAGACTGCTTGTGTTGTTGCGTAGATTACTTGCGATAGTTGGTTTATCTTTGCGGTTTGAACACTGTTTTGGCTGTCCATGGATGTTATTTGGATTGTGGATGTTCCATTTTTGGCTTCTGTCTATCTCCACTATTTATTTTAGATAACCTTTGCTTGATTACTTGCTCTTCATGGTTTTGCTCTATTCAGTGTACCATTATTACTTTTATACGTCTTTTGACCTTCGTTATTTCCATGACAAAAAGGAGGAGATATTCTATGATGCTACCTTGACATATGGGGGGAAAAGTATGAGCGTATGCTAAATGTATTTTATGACACGTTGTTATATTCATCGTTCATTTCACAAGTTGTTTTGTTGAATTTGCAGGAGACTCAAGGTATAGTGACTCAAGATAACTCAACCACCTTGCTTGGTTAGGGTTGGATCGTGGCTTGAGCGACATTGACCTGTTGTAAGAAGTCAATACTAGTAATCCCTGCTTGATTATTGTTGGATTATAGTTCGAGCGACCTCAAGTTCCAATGTACATCGCTCGATCATCACTTGAGTGACAGGCCAACAGAAAGTCTCATTTGGATCTTTGCTCAATCACTACTAACTATTTTCACTCAACTCGGAATTTTGTTTGACCTAGGATTGTGTTCTTTTGTGAGACTATATAATTCGGTTCATGCTTTTTTACCAAAAAAAAAAAAAAAAAAAAAAGGTGATGCCAAAGAGAGTGAAATAGTGTATGAGGTTTTTCTAAATCCATTTCATCTTATAGTTAAACAAGAAGCACTTCTAGCGGTGAGTTGTGGATTCGAATTGATTGAGGTTTTTCTAGGTAGCCGTCTTATCGTTGCTCTTGATTATATTAATACGACATTTGACTGTATTACATTCTGTGGTTTTTCCCATAAGGATTTTCTAGGTAAAAAATTGTGCTTGTCTCGTTGATTGTGTGATTGTTTATTTCTTATTTTTTTGTAGCATGCAATTGGTAACCGAACATCTTGAATAGCTTAGCACTTAATTAAAGTTTGATAATAGGTTTAATTGATAGTAAGACCTATTAATCCCAACTCTAGGTCTCTTGAATTCCTATCCTTAACTATTTTTAGGCAACGTGTGGTAGAGAGAATGAAAATGAATGGGATGGATTGATCAATCACATTCTCTTATTTGTTTGTCTAGTGAAAATAAAATAATTGTTTTCATTCTATGTTTTGGTAATACCAATTAATAGTCTTATAATGAAGTAGAATATAAGTAATAATTAGAAAAAGAGAACTAGGTAGAGTTCTGTAACAAGTGCCAATTGGAGTTCAACTTTGAGGATGTATGGAAGGATACTTTTATATGGCAATTTTTACTCAACCAAAGTGGCTTTTTAATTATTCATCTAATCTTATTTAGGTGAATTTATTGTTAGTTGTTGGGTTGAATTGCATGAAAATTAATTTATCATATGAAACCAATTCCTTTTGATTTTTTTAATGTTGAGAAAAGTGAAAAAATATGGATATGAATTATTCTTTGCCCTGAGCATGAGCAGACACAGTTTTTCAAAACAATTACAATTAGAATTTCCACAATAATTTCCAAAATAGCACTTCGATATTTTGAGTGAATATCTTTTTTATTAGGACAATTACTAATCTCCTCTGAGGTTTCCGACAAATAAAGGTAGACCCCACCTGGTTTCCGAGATTAACTGTGCCCCTCAGATGTGTCAGTCAAACAATGTTAATGGAATTGAGTCCTTTATAAAGTCCTCTACATACTTATTTTTCATCACAGTCACTTCCTCATCTTTTAAACCCATTACCTTCCACCCAGCATCGGTGCCCCCCATCATTGCCGATGTCACAGTCCTGCACTGTGTACTGGATCCGGCCATCCCCATCCCCATCCCCACCCCCACCCCCACCCCCCCCACCGTCGAACCACCCCTAGCTATCTCATCCACTATTTCTCTCACCATCTCAGCCCCCGTCACGGCCTCCTAACCCATCGTGACCCAAATCTCAACCGAAACCCTTCTCTCTCTCTCTCTCTCTCTCTCTCTCTCTCTCTCTATATATATATATATATGCATTTCCAATAAGAACTTTTAGGTTGGGTTCCGAATAAAGGTCGAATTTGTAAATGTTCTACACTAATTGGGGGCGATTGGATCAGTGATGGTGGTTCGGTTTGTGGTGGTGATGATGGGTGACCCTGTCAATTATTTGATGGCATGTCTGATTTGGATCTATGATTTTGTTGATTGTTCTGGAAATTGATTTGGCTTTGTTTCTTGTGTCTTGGAGGATACATGTGTATGTATATATATAAACACACAAGAAAAGGGAAAAAATTGTTCTGTGGGTTTTGGGTTTGAGTGTTTGATGAAGAACAGAGGAGGTGGGGCACTAGATTTGGCGGTGGGTCAGTGGAGAGTGAGTCTGGTGGCGGTGGGCGGTAGAGCTTCGGATTTGTTGATGGTGGAGTCATCTGGTGATGGGCTATGGCAGGAGAGAGTTGACTATGCTTTTAGACGAGGGGGGGGGGGGGGGGGGGGGGGGGGGGGGTGTGTGGGCTGGTTCAAATTGTTGGTGACCGGTGATGGATTTGGGTGGTGGTGAACCGTGGGGTGTGGCAAGAAAGTGGAGGTGGGGGAGGAGAGTGGGTCGAATGGTGGGGGTTACCGGAGGCAATGGTGGGTAGGTGAGGAGGTGGATCTGGGGAAGTGATGGTGTTTGATGTGAGAGAGGGATGATGAGTTTGTGGTTTTTTTTTTATTTATTTTTTATTGTTTATGATGAGTTTGCTGTTTGATCTGTCTTTGTTTATTTTTGGGGGTTGATGGTGTTTTGGCCTAAGTTTTGGTGTTATTAAAAATTTATTGGTTTTATTAATTTAATAAGATTTATTGATTTTATTAATTTATTAGTTTAATTTGATTGTAATTAATTTAATAACGGTAAAATTGGTATTTTATAAATTTAAAGCCTGAATACATAAAAGCAGTTAACCGCTACCACTATTTAACGACGACAGGGAATCTGTTACAATGTGAAAAGTATTTTTTTATATTTTAAATTTTTTTTAAAAGTAATCAGTGTAATTTATTTAAATTTAAATTATGCCTTTTCAAACTATATATTTCGTCTTTCTCAAAACTAATTGTACATCCATCAACGGTGACCTTCCACTAAAAGCAGTTAACCGCTATTTAACGACGAGAGAGAATTTGTCACAAACTTTTAACTTTAAAAATAAAAGAGAGTATTAATAATTGTCAATATGTAAAAAATATTTTTTTATATTTTAAATTTTTTTAAGAGTGATAAGTGTAATTTATTTAAATTTAAATTAGGCCTTTTAAAACCATATATTTTGTCTTTCTCTAAACTAATTGTACATCCACCAACGGCTGACCTTCCACTATCATCCTTCCACTATCATCGGCAAGCTTCATTTCCGGTGGAAACAATGCCACTATCACGTACCATTGGCTACTCGGTATATCGGGTTCACTCCCAATCTCTTCCAAGTTCATATCCACGAGATTATAATCACCATTGCTCCTATTATAATGGCCACCACACCTACTAGTGTTTTATATTTTTCATTCTACGAGGAATGAAATAGTCATTTTTATTTTTAAAAGAGTGAATGATAATTATTCAAAAATTGATATTTAAACCTTAAATAGTAATACTAAACAAAGGAATAAGAATAAAAGTGGAATAATTATTATATTATATTTCATTCTCTTAATTTGTACCAAAATATAGCATTACTGTCTAATCAACTATTGTTCAAACATGCATCTTACATTAGTAACACATAGATGTACTGTTATGCATGCGATGCATGATGTTGGAAGAAATCTAACTTTGTCTCTACATGTAAGTATTCCTAACCGGTATAAGAATGACATAAAGAGAGGAAAACCTTGATCCAACTATTTCTAGAGCTCAGTAATATTATACAGAGGATTGGAAAGATAAAAAGGATAAAAGAACTTCTGTCAATTGGAAAAGGGGAGAGCCGGTAGAGGGACCAATTTCATCACTCAATGAACCCCTAGCCAGATTCCGACATTAAATCATCATAGATCAATAATGAAGCAAGGCTGCGCAACATCAAACCCTAAGTAATCATCTAAGTAATCGGAAGATATTATACGTGATGTATCGTCTGTATTTCTCATATCAACGACGGTAAAGTAACTATTTACAGTAGAAGAGTCTTCTCAATTGGTCACACCATATTCTAGAGACGAGGGAGAAAATAATAATACAAGATTCATTTAACGTTAGTTGCTCTTGCGTATTTATAAGCAGCACCAAGGGAAAGGGGCATGTCTATTAACTTTAATAGACATGTCCCATATTGTTTTACAGAAGCTTGCCATCAAATGCATTTTCTAATTATTTTTTTTTCAAGAAATGACCCCCATAATCACTGGTGGAACCAGAATTTTATGTCAAGAGGTTCCAAAATTTGAAACACAAATTTTCATCTATTGATATAATTTATTACATTCTAAGTTTTTTTTTTTTTTTTTTTCACTTTACAAAGTTCAGGCACATAGAACTAAATTTTTAGATAAAAAATACAAAATAAATCAATTTTAATTTAGCCTTAGCAAAATATAAAATAAAATATAATTATTTTTTAGTGCATTTCAAACTTAATCATCTGTTAAGTAAAAATTGAGATTCTTTTATCCGGCAAAAGTCATTTATGATTAATTTTATACTAAACTTTAGTGCAAATTTTTTTTTTCAATATACAAAATCAAATAGCCAATGAGAAAATCATTTCTCATTTTGTTACGAAGCCTAATTTTGATCACTCTATGAACAAGTCATTTGATTGTTGAATTAGTGCACAATAGAAAAACCCTACTTATTGTTATCGGTTTAGGATGTACGTGAAAAAATAGATAGGACTTATAGTCCACCTACAAAAAAATTGTCATTTTATTGGAGGGTAATACTATGCAAAATATTTATACATAATGATATAATTGAGTCATAGCCTTTTACTTTAAAATAAAATACATATCATGATTACTCTTAATTACAAAAATATATTATTCTATCATTAAGATTTAATTTTTCGTACAATTCTTTTACAAGAATAGCATTTTTATTTAATAGATTAGGACATTAAGAAGGATTTTAAATTATTTATAGGGGGTGCCCCCTGCCCATAATAAGTAAGTGCACCGAACATCTTATCCCATGCACAAAGGCCAAAACAAATAACCTCTTATATATAAAGACTGATCATAATTACCGTAGTTAAACCTAGCTAGTTATGACCACTTGCCAGGGACTAACATTCATTTCAAGTAATTACGCAGTAGGACACCAAAAAGAACAGCCAAAGAACAATCTTTCTTATACAATTGAGACCAAACAATCTTTCATGAGTTAAAAACTTAGTAATGTTTTGGGACCTCGCAAGAGATTTCTTTCTATCTCTTGTGAATCTTCTAGCCTTGATGTATATGACCTACCTTTTACTAAATCAAAAAATAATTAGTCGAGTTACGTATAAATTAGTCAAGACACTTCAAAACAAACAATGAAATGGGGCACTTGAAGAAAGGAGGAGTGCAACGGAACAAAACAAGAAAAGTGAGCAAAACATACACTGGGTTGTAGAGAAGTTCAGTTCGAAGTGAAGTGCCCCTTAAGATAAAATAGCCCCATCTTACAAAATGAAATATCTAGAAAATGTGTTCTCCTCCCCTCACATGCCGCCTAATGAGGAGGACCCCACCACTACTCCACTACTATGTGCGTGAAAAAACTTCAAGATTTTTAAAGAGATCTTGTTGATGAAAACAAAAAAATGTCCAACACTATATTACATGAACTCTTCTAAAATGTATAAAATATTTGTATTGGACACTCGACCTTTGAACTTCAACGCTTGGGTAAGAATATGAATAGGAATATGAATATGTGCTTGATATGTATTGGATATGAATATATGTCCGACAAGCATTGTTACACATTCATCTAATAAAAATGTTTAAGTAATTCAAGTTTATTATATAATAAATATGCATAAAACTCTCATATTATGCATGAAGTACTCCATAATAGGTACTTTGTAAACACTATTTTATCCTATAAAAATAAAATATAATAAGAAATATACATATGTTATCATGCTCTTGTGCTATTAGATATGAGAATTAAATGAATTCGATACTTACCCTATCCGCATCTGACCCACATGCTCTAATTCATGTGACAAAGCTTCTACGCACAAACAATGGTAATGTATAAACAAGAATATAAGTTAAATAAGTTGTCAACTATCACACTATAGTTGAGGATGATAAAAAAAACATAAAATGGTTTTGTGTATCTTCCACCATATTTGATGCGGACGGCTGTGTCAAATGCATGGGAATTCATGGGATTGATGGGAACTTGATTATCTCCTTCAGTGACAACAAATTCCTAATTTTCTTCGGGAGCTCATAACAAGGCCAGCCTTGCAGCTTCCGCTGGAAATACACTGTGCGATGGATGACAATTTGAGCAAAATCAGTAGGATGATAATGGGGCGGGTTTGGGTCGAAGGACCCTTATCCCATTCCCGCTCTGTCATGATAACCCCTCTACTTGCCCCAGCCCCACCTTGCTTAATCTCACCCCCATACCCGCCTAGTCCCGCCCCTCCTCTTCTTTTATGTTAATATTTTTTTCAAACACTTCATGGGAAAAGTAAGGAGCAAAATCGCATAAATAAGGAAAAAAAATCACTATATAAGTTTTAACATAATATTTATAGATAAAAATTGCACATTTTTCTTGATCCTGACCCCGATCCCGATTAGTATCATAGCATACCCTTCTTATTAGGGCCGGGGCAGGCAAAGACCCCATATGTTAGGTTGTTTTGCCATCCCTAATCAGTTGCCATGGTCTTTTTATGTGCACGTGTATGATACTAATCGGTTGCCAAACAGTAGGTTCGTTAAGCAGTAAAAATGCATAATTGACGACTCGGCCTATCTAAAAGGGGAATTGGCCTGATCATACTCTATAGCCATGTATGGTATGACTATATTGGCAAATTCAATATACTTATTGGCCTTTCTGTAGAATCTATACATATGATTAATTTTCACATAATCAAAACTGTTCAGTGTCCTCCGAATTTGATGCTCCATTGTCTAGCTAGGAGCCCCATTCTTCTTTTTTTCACAGAGTTTAAGCATGAGAAATAGGCGCAAATTAGATTACCAATTAGACCTATCGAATAACAAATAAGGGATCAATCTTTATAGATGTCATGTAATATGTAAGACAGATAAAAAGGCGGGAGAGGCCAAATTAAAATGACACTCAATGAGTTTCTGAGACGTAACCCAAAATTTTTCGGTGGATTTTGGTAAAGATCAAAGATCTTGAGAAAATAATTTGATAAAAAGCAACTCAGTAGATAAAGGAATATTGTCAATTTTACAATGGCATACCAAGTTCAAGAACCATTTGAATATACAAAGCATTCTGGAAAGGTTTATTTCTAGCAATTATATGGAGCATTTGGATAGCTAGGAATGAAGCAACATTGGGATCTAAATTAGCAGGATGGGATGAAATTGTTGAATCTGCCAAAAACCGGGTCTTAATTTGGCTTCAAGCCTCGATTCAGGAGGGATCTATCAGAACTTCTGATTACTACTTGCATATTGATGTAATTAAACAGCTTGATTTTTCTCTTTTGGTGTAAACTTCCTTTTTGGTTGGGAGCTCATGGGTTTCAGTCAGTTGAAGGCTTACCAACTGCTCGTGTAGGTGGTTGGCTGGTCTTCCCTAATGTCTTCAGGGCTTGTGGATTCTAGCTCTCCTTTTTATAATATAAAACTCTTTTGCTGTTTAAAAAATATATATATATATATATATATGTATATACAAAGCATTCTGAGCATATGGCCTCTTCCAGTAGGAGGCCCATTTGCAGCCAGCAAGTTGGGATTGTGCCTCCATCCACTTAAAAATGGTATATATATATATATATATATCACCAAATAATATTCACATCTGCCAAATTTTTGGAAAAGACTGGATTCTACCTGCCTTCCTGTGTATCTAGGTTGCATGGACAAGTACACGAAAACTCTCCCTTGTGTTCATCTTTCCTATTTATTTAGTAGAATGTGGTTTTGACATGAGGTTGACATATACGTTAATTATGGACCCGCTTGCCAGTTTTAATTATGTAAAAACACTAAAATCTCTCTCAAACAAAAGAGAATAAAAGGGCCGGCAGGAGAGAGAGTATATGTAAGAACACGAAAAGCTCTTTGAAAAGATAACACAACGTCCGGCACAGAGAGAGAGAGAGAGAGAGAGAGAGAGAGAGAGAGAGAGAGAGAGAGAGAGAGAGAGAGAGAATATGGAGGAGGTGGAGGATGTGGTGATAGTTGGAGCAGGAATAGCAGGGCTGGCGACCGCAGTGGCATTGAAGAGAGTTGGGATTCAAGCGCTAGTTTTAGAGAGAGGGGAAGGGCTCAGAGCCACCGGTGCAGCCTTGACCCTCTTCCCAAATGCTTGGCTTGCCCTTGATGCTCTTGGTGTTGCTCATAAGCTCAACTCCTTCTACAAACCCTTCAAAAAGTAATTATTTCCTGTCTTTCTTATCTTTACAAACTCCTTTCCTTTTTTAAATACGATAACAATTTCATGTTTGGATTTTGCTTTTAGCTTAATTCTACTGCCATCAATGCCCATATAAAAGTTAAAAGTGTTCTAAGCTTGCATCAATATCCATTATGCACGTGGGACTAGTGAGTAGATCCAGGTTGTAAGTGTTTTCCTTCTTTGTGTGGTTATTGAAACTTATTTGGTCTTATTTACTCGTAACTGTTTTGAGTGTAGTTTCTTCTTTTTCTTGTCTTGAAAGGTAATTTGGAAATATTGGAATTCAATTTAAAATGGAAGTGACCTATTGGTAACATGGTAAAAATGCATATTTAACCACATCTATTTGTATAAGTTTTTTCCCTACAGAATAAAAAAAAAAAAAAAAAAAATTGACATTGAGAGAGAGAGAGAGAGAGAGAGAGAGAGAGAGAGAGAGAGAGAGAGAGAGAGAGAGAGACTACATGTAGATATTGGTAACAAATTTAGAATAAGTGACATTCTATGTTGTTTTATTCTTAAATAGATAAATATCTGAAATTTAAGGGGTAAAAACAAAGAAATCATGTTTTGTCTATCTATTCTTAAAGAAGTGCAAAAAATTAGTTTATCTATACTATTATAAAAAGCCAACACTGAAGCTTTGGTCAGGATCCGTTACGCTATTTTTCATTCCCAAACTGTTCTAAAATGTTTAAAGAATTACTACGTAACTTTGATGTTTCCACCTTCTATACGGTTACACAATCAGATAACCCAGAAAAATAATTGGGTGTACCACGTTTCTACCACTTATACAGTTACACAATTAGATAACTACTAGCAAGTAGATAAATAATTGAGTGTAGTGTAACATATGCACATAGTGTATGCCACTATTCTATGAAACTTATTAGCTACTACCATCTTGTCGACAAGAATACAACAACCCCATCTTTGGAGGTGACTCAACATTTGTGTTTGACAATAGAGAGAGAGAGAGAGAGAGAGAGAGAGAGAGAGAGAGAGAGAGAGAGAGAGAGAGAGAGAGAGAGAGAGAGAAATCCTTGACTTCTTCTACCATGGCTTTCAGATCTCGTTAGAAAGTCCCTCCCTCCAAGCTCTTCACGATTTTCACAGATAATCTTCCTCACTCTATGAACAATTTACAGCTGAGAAGGATCTTCCAAAAAATTTTTTTTTTCGGGGGGGGGGGGTGTTATGGACACTTTTGATTCTTACAAAGAGAGGTCAAGGAAAAAAGGGGTGTTTGGTTTTGTTAGGTTTAAATCCAGCCAAGAAGCTTACGAAGTTATATCGACTTATAATGGAGTGTGGTTATTGGATCAAAGATTAATAGTAAAAAAAGGCCAACTACGAACTAAAAAATGACTCAACAAAAGCAACTAATCATGCAACAGTCTCCAGACCAAGAAGCAACACTCTAAGGAGCTCTGTGGTTGACGAAAGATCATATAAAGATGCTCTCATATTAAAGAAAGATGATGGTCAATCTACACACTAAAGGATGAAGGAATTAAAATCAGTGAAGGTGGACGATACTAATGACTCATGGCTAAAGAACTGCGCTATTAGCATTGCACATGATCTAAATGTCATTGACAGCATTGAAGAAGCAATGAAAAATGAAGGTGTCTTCAGTATTGCAATAAAATCCTTGGGCGAAGGAAATGTTCTGTTAGAATTTGAAAATCGGGAAGTTAAGGAAGCTATGATGCAAGAAGGCAGGCCTTGGCAGGATAATTGGTTCTCAACGATTTATAATTAGTCCTATAGGGAGTTCAACTCCTTTAGAAAAGTTTGGATTACAGTGGAGGGGGTGCCTTTAAATGCTTGGAACATCTCAACATTCACATTTATAGGTAATCTTTGGGGAAGGGTTATATCTGTAGATGCTAGGACATCAAAAAGATAAGTTCTTGAGTGTGGAAGGGTACTAATTGAAACAGATGAAACTAATTGTATCAACGAGGTCTGTAAGCAATCATAGGCAATTTTTGGTACAAATTCAAAGTAGCGAAGGAAGGTTATTTGGCAAAAGCCTTTTATCCAACAAAAATCCCAAAATGTACCCTGTATTCTTCCAATGCTGAGGAAGATGGCAGTACCTTGACCTGGGAGGAAAGGTCGCCCCTAAAGAAGGCTTCTAAATTGGATTACTATACTGTTGAGCTTAAAGATGAAACTCAAAAAGCCATTGCAGCCCCGGTGTCCCCTTACCAGTACTAAGGAAGAAAGAAGGAAGAAGATGATGACATAGAGGATGACTTAGAAGTCATCAGCCAAGTGGTAGATTCAAATAAGTCAGAGAACATCTCAGTCTAGCTTACACACATAATCAATGGCGTTCATGGGGACTCAAAATCTTTGGAGGAAAGGAAAAGGTTCCCAAGGCAAATTACTGTGCATGCTTCTCTCATTTCAAATTCAAATTTGGAGACGTTGGCCCCTGATTCTGGCAAAGCTTTGGGCCCTAGCTGTTCCCCTAAAAGCCTAACAAATGAACTGTCAGCCCATGGCAACTCGCCAAGTCCTATTATTAGCCCAACCCACCATAACATTGCCACAAGGCCTAGTCAGGGGAAAGAAGTCATTGGTACAAGGCTCCCTACGCGCGGTTCTAGCAATCTCAAATGTTTGAAGAAGAAAAGATCAATATTTGACTTTGGCTTAAAGATAGCTATGAACCAGAAGCCTAAACTTTGTCTCCTTACCAAAGGAAAAATGGTTCCCATATTTCGCAATCGTCCCTCTCAACTAGGGATTTCTATAAAAGGAATAAGATTATTATTGATGAGCTCGGGAAGCACTGTGAGGAAGAAAATCCTCAAACAATTACGATAGGCAGAGAATTAGTGATAAATTTTAAAGGAAAGAAGATGAAATCAAGAAAAGATTGACTTCATTGGAATTAAGAGATTATGAACCATGGATGCAAGATAGGGGAAGGATGGGGGGAAAGTGATACACTGGTTGTTGTTTGAAAGGTGGTTACTTTTTTATGTCAATGAAATTGCTATCCTAGAATATAAAAGGATTATGAAAGGAGCAAAAAAAGAAGATGGTGAAAAAATACGTAAAAGGTAGATCTGTTGATATGACATTCTTTTAGGACACTAAATGGAAAGATTGTAATACTAGGAAAATCAACTCGTTGTGGGGAAGGAAAGGTGGAGTATGGGAGTCAGTTAAGACACAAGAGCTCTTAGGAGGCCTGCTCTGCATTTGAGAGAAAAATTTCTTTAAGCTTGATTTTAGACTTAAGGAGAAAGACTTCATCATGCTGGTGGGTGAAATCAAGAGTAACCTTAAGTGTGCATTCATCAATGCATACGCCCCATATAATGAAAAAGACAGATAATCCTTAAGGAAAATGTTGCTGCACCTGAGAAATCATTATAATATCCCATGGGTCTTTGGGGGAGGGGTTGTGGGGACTTCAACGAAATCCTAAAAATAGGGGAAAGGTCATCTTGCTACAGAGTAACAAGAGGCATGAGATCCTTCAACTCGTTTCTTAGTAATGCTAATTTAATAGATTTGGCCATGGGTGGAAGATCTTTCACCTGGTCCAATCTTCAAAAGGAGGAAATTTGGAGCAGGATTGATAGGCTTCCCATTAGCAATGATTGGAATCTGCAGAACAATCTATCCTAGTGGCGTTTGTAGAGACTTCTATCTGACCATTGCTCCATCCTCCTCATTGATAAACAAGCAGATTGGGGAACCAAAACTTTCAAAATTTTTGAAGATTGGTACAAAAAAAAGCCTTTCAAGCTCATTGTCAAGGAAGAATGGCTCTCCTACAAGGTCTCTGGACGGGCAGCTTTTGTAATGTTTAAGAAAGTTCAGAATCTCAAGAAAGTTTTAAAGGAATGGTATAAAAAGAAGGTTGTGAACTGAGAGCTCAAATCAAAGAACCTTGAAGGAGATCTACGCAATTTGGATCTTCAAAGGGAACTACACCAATTAGAAGACCTAGTTCATGGATCAATGGAGATCAAGCAGAAACTATGAAGCATTATATTAGAGAGGAATCTGCCTATAAACAAAGGTCAAAGAAACTGTGGATGCAATTAGGAGACAAAAATACAAAGTAATTTCAAGCTTCAATGAGATCTAGATTTATGAAAATTTTTATTGGTCACCTGGTTTTCAAAGGAAGGGTTATCCATCAGCCAGAGCAGATCAAGGAAGCAGTACAACAGCACTTTGAATCAAGTTTTTGTGAAGACTTCTGGGATAGGCCTATCTTAGATGGAAACATTGAAAGGAAGCTGAGCTTGGGCTAATCAATTGGCCTTAGAAGAGAACTTTGATAAAATGGAAGTTTGGGAAGCACTCAAAAGTTAGAATGGGTCAAAGGCACTAGGGCCAGATGGTTTCAAATTATATTTTTAGCAAAAATTCTGGACTTTGACAAAAGGAGATATCATGCAATTTATGAAGGAATTCTATGCTAATGGTAAACTAGTTAAGGGGGTTAATGGTTTCTTCATAACTCTAGTGCCCAAGAAGGAGTCCACTGACTCTCTTAATGGATGCAAACTTATCTATCTTCTGTCATCTATATACAAAATTCTTCCAAATCTCTCTCCTTGAGATTGAGGAAGGTTATGGGACATATAATTAGAGAAAATCAGTTGGCCTTTGTTAAAGGAAGGCAGATATTAGATGGTATTCTAATAGCAAATGAAGTCATTGAGGATTGGAGAAGAAGGAAGAAAAGTGGTTGAGTCATAAAACTTGATTTTAAAAAGGCATTTGATAATGTCAATTGGGTGTTTCTTCAGCAAATGATGACAAAAATGAAATTCGGATCAAAATGGATCAAGTGGATCATGGAATGCCTGTCAAGTGCCTAGATTTCAGCTTTGGTAAATGGATCTCCTACTAAGGAATTCAAAATGGAAAAGACTGAGACAAGGTGATTCCTTGTCACCCTTTCTTTTCATTATAACCTCAAAAGGGTTGAATGTTCTTCTACAAAGAGATTTTGTTTCAAACATCATTAAAGGCAGCTCAGTAGGCTCATAAGGTATGCTTATCTCTCATTTGAACTTTGTTGATGATACACTATTGGTTCTATGTTGCTGAGTTAGGAGAAGTTATCAATCTTAAAAGAATTTTGAGATATTTTGAGATTCTTTCTAGGATGAGAATTAATTTTCAGAAGTCAACTGTTTGTCGGGTTGGGGTGAATTATAGCTTATCTATAAGGCTCAAGAGATCTTTAAATGCAAAACTCTACTCCTCCCTATGAAATATTTGGGACTCTCCCTAGGAGTAAATCCAAGGAATTATTCTTATTAGGAAGGGGTTCTGTCTAAGATCAAAGCTAGATTTGCCTCCTAGAAAAAAAGTCTCCTATCCATTGAAGGTAGGTTAACACTCATAAAATCCACTCTTGCCCATCTACCCATTTACTACCTATCAGTGTACAGGGCTCCAGTGAAAGTATGCAAGGAAACAAACAGAATGCAAAAGAGATTATTGTGGGGGGATCAAAATGGAAAAAAAGGGATACACTATGAAAAATGGAGTAACATTACTAGGAGTAAACAAAAACGTGGCCTTGGTTTAATACCAATTAGAGTCAAGAACATGGCTCTATTGGGCAAATGGTGGTGAAAATTCACAAAGGATAGAGATGCCTTTCGAAGAAAAGTGGTATGCCACAAATACAAGTGGCAAGAATCTAGATGGCTCTTTCTAGAGGAACAAAAGGACTTATCAACCATGATGAAGGATATATTGATGATTAAGAAAGATCAGCAGCCTTTCAAAAAGGTGCTTCTTGAGAATTTAAAGATATCCATTGGAGTTGGGAACTTTACTTCTTTCTGGCATGAACCCTGGGTGGGAATTCTCTGCTAAAAATCAGTTTTCCTAGACTATACTCTCTTTCTATTCAAAAAGAGGCTAGCTTAGCTGAACTTAAAGATGATTTAGGGAGCTGGAACTTCAAATGCAGGAGGAAACTTTTCTCTTGGGAGGAATTCAATTTGGAGGATCTAAAACTTAAGGTCAACAGGGTGGCAATCAAGGAAGTTGAAAAGGACTCAATTTATTGGATTTCGGGCTATTCAGGAGCTTTCTCTACTAGCTCTTTCTGCTAGGAGGTGGAAAAGATGGAATTCAAGCACTTGTCTACCTCATAAGGATTTGGAAATATTAGGCTCCTCTCAAAATTCAAATTTTCTGCTAGCTAACCCTACAGAATAAAATTAAAACCAAAGATTTTTTGAGGAGAAGGAAAGTTTTGAAACCAATTGAATGTCATCTGTGCTTATTCTATAAGGAGGAAGTGGAAGCCAACCACCTGTTCATGGCCTGCAATTTTTAGTAACAAAAAGGTTTTTTAGGAAGAAATTGTGGAGTCAATGAAGCTGAATGTTTGGCTTTGGATTCAGGCAAAAATTGGAAGTGGCGTTTTTAGTTGATTCAATTTCTTTTATTCCATTTATAATGTAAAATGCTTGGGTCCCTCCGTCTGCTAGGTAGTTTTGGTTGAATCCTGCTCAACCACTTTCCTCTTTTTGAGGGCCCTGCTTTGTAAAGCCTTTGTGTCACAAGCTGGCAGGCCGGGCACCACATGGTGATAATAATGCGACCCGCCATGATCATATGCAGTGGAATTAATCCGTGAGACGACTATGCACCAAGCAATAGTCCCGCCAAACTCAAACATCTAGACACAAGAATATGCGCTCATCTAGGATCCATCCGTAATGTTCCGCACATTATATTAAGCTCCGTCCTTCGATGCTCAAGCCATACGGCTTACCCAAGCTATAGGCGATAGCAACGCCATTCTCAAATGCGCGCACACATGACAAGCAATGTGCTTAGCGCTAATCTCTCTCGAAACACAAGCAAGATACCAATGTGCAACTGGACATGCGCGTGAGCCAAGGATCACCCGTTAGGCACGACACCTCCATCCATGAAGCTCCTAGCGCCCCACATCAAGGTTGTTGCTCGCAAGGATATGCACAACTGATTAGCAACCAATAAGCCCATAACATAGTGCCACGTGACACCAATGCTAGCCATACCAAGTAGCCGTGTGTACAAACTTGAACCCAACGTGCAAGTGCACACGAGACACACGACATGTAAGTGTGTACACCGAGGCCCAATCCGTCATGAGCATAAGCCTTGGTACGATGTGAATGCGGCATAGTGGGTGCGAATGTCACAACTCCATCCTCGACGCCAATGCCTAACATCTGCCCCACCGGACACAATGCCGCCCATGTAGCCCCTTGACTAATACGAGGACTGTAGCCATGTGCCACAGCCGGCCCCCAAGTCTCGCCCACTCCCTCGGGAAACTCACTTGAGTGTTGTCCCTTTCGGTAGGACCAAGGGGTGATAGAGTCAAAACTAGGACCCTCCTTATAACAGCATTCTGATCCATCTCCAAACTGATATAAGGAAACATTCTACCCTCTCGAGGAGTCATAATTCATAAATCCAATAAATGTGAAAAATACAAATTACGAGATTGCCATGCCACCGACCAACCATACTCAGACATGCCTCACGCCAAGGTTCCTTGCGGCCCAGACGTACCACGGGTGGCATCCCGTGACACTTTGGCTTGCAAAGCTTCCCCCTCTCTCCTCTTTTTTAATCCAATTTTCTCTTTGCTGTTAAACGAAAAAAAAAAAAAACTATCAATACATAGTGGGAGCAAAATCTTAATCTTTTGTTCAAATCAAGAATCTTACTTATGTTAAAAAGAAAACATCAGATTATACTAGTCATAACTAATACATATGCTACAGTTGGTGAGAGTGAGGGAGCTGAATAGTCTTGAATTGGTTATATATATTACGAAGGAGATAAAAAAAAACCATTTGAAAATATTGATGAAAATGAGTTCCGTTTCTGATGTGTGAATATCAAGATACTACTAAGCTTACTAATATTTTTGTTGTATTTTTCCTTTTTTTTTCTTCATGTTTTTTCTGCTGGTTGTTTATAGGGGATTCACAACCAACGTTGGCAATGGAATAACTCGAGGATTCCCTATGGTCGGAACGGACAGGTGAGTTCTCCAACAATGATCCTCTACTATATAGAGATAACAATTTGATCCGAAAAATTCGAAGCCTGCTTCACCCTATCTCTAATAGTACAGGTTTGGGGTAAGAATAATGGGTTAGGGGCAGATTACCAGAAAGAAAATAAAATCCGAAGCGAGTTTGGGGTGGGGTAGGGTTTAAGTGACCCAACCCCGAACTCGCTCCAATTATTTGTGAAATATATTAAATACCACTATTATATACTCATAATATATATAATACCCTTTGTTTGTATAAGTAAATATTAGATTTTTTTAATTTTTTTTTTTTTGGAATTTAGTTTTTTTTTCTTTCTTAATTTTATATTGTATTTATACTTCTATAACTTATATTATTTTTAATTTTGGATAACAATTTTTATTTTGAGTTTTCATGCAGTTTAACTTGAACTTGATTAGTTTAAGTGGAACAAGAGCAGAGCGAGAATTTTCAAACAGTAAAAATTTGGTGCAAGGAACGGGTGAAAATTTTCTATTAGGGCAAGGTCAAATTTAGCCAAAGCCCGTATCCAACTCACACCATTGCCATCCATATGCTTTGTTCTCTCAGACGTGTGTGTGATTGTTGACATTTTACAATAACAGGACTGGGACGAGGGCAGTGCACCGAAAGGCTTTACTGGAGGCCCTTGAAGAGGAACTACCCATCAATAGTATCCGTTTCTCTTCAAAGCTAACTTCCATTGAATCCCAGAAACAAGAAGGCTCTTCCATTGCGGTAATACGCTTGGAAGACGGAACCGAAATCAAAGCCAAGGTAATACAAAACAGCATCACATTGCAAGTAGTTTTAGTATTTATATTTTTGCATAGAAATGTATGCATTTTTTTTTCTCATCTAGACCACATATATACACGTAAAATTACTTGAAAGAAGTAACTGAACAATTTCAAGATTTAGCATAATATTGATCAATGGGGAATTACAGGTCTTGATAGGGTGTGATGGGGTGAACTCGGTGGTGGCTCGTTGGTTGGGACTTGGTGTGCCGGTGGCTTGTGGCCGGTCAGCTGTGCGAGGGTTAGCAGTGTACCCTGAAGGCCATGGGTTGAAGCATGAAATCCAGACGTTTGTAGAAGTGGGGAAAAGGGGTGGTTTTCTTCCTCTCACTGATAAAGAGATTTACTGGTTCTTGGTTCGCAAATCTACTTTCAAAGGTTAGGTTTCTTCCTATCACTACGCCACAAATAACAAGAACAATAAACAATTTTGTTATAATCTAAGGATAATGCAAAAATAAACAAATAAAAAATTTAATGGTATTGCTATACAACCATGTACTCTATACAAAATTTATGTATAGAATACGTGACTAAGTTTCGAGTCTTTCACTTTTACAACAAAGAATCTATCAAAATGCATTTTAATTAAAAAAATGTAAGGGAGGGGGGCGGCTTATGAGTTTTGCTGGTATCTTACCAGCATTCCTTAAATTTGATGTTTTGGACTTGTTCTTGGTTTGGTGTGGATCTACTTCTTGGTCCATGGCCTTGAGTTTTTTGATCCTATCCCTTGCTCTGTAACCTTACATTTCATCAATAAAATTGTCCTTTGTACTGTCGTCAGAAAAAAAAAACAAAAGTGATATTATACAACCATAAAATATATTCTTATAAAATTTTTATACATAATGATGTGGTTAAATGAAAGTATTTCACTTAAAATAAAACATCCCTTATGATGGCTTTAAATTATAGAAAAAAAGTTAAAGCCACATCCTTCTAGCAAGATTCTTTGTATAAATTTTTGAGAAGAATAACATTTTTTATTAAAAAATTGTCATTGCCACATTACTGTGGTGTAAAATTTTATATAAACTTTAAGAATAGCATTTTCCCTAATCTAAACATTCAAGTATGTAATGGTTTTTAAAACAAAAGAAAACAATAAGAAGAAGGACGTATATAATGGTTTTAGACTTTTAGTTACCCCTAGATCCTTGTCTTTTAATGGGTTAGAAATTCCTCCTATCCGGGTTATAGGAATTCTTATTACCCCATACGTGTGGCAGCACACTATTTTGCTATGTCTATATATTTTTATTTTATTTGAATACCTTTTGCAAATTGACCAAACCGTGAATGATGCCAAAAATTTAAGCGAGCAAAAATAAATTAACAACACAGCTTTAAAATGTAATAATTTGGTTCACTGTCAGCGACAAGAATTTCTCCAACTTACATGATCCATTTTCTTAGGCCCATCTAGACAGAAGAGAGTGGGTCCACGTGAATACGAGGCACCAAACGAACTCTGGATAGGCCTACCCCATTGAACATTTTAATTAAGAAAACACTATACAAACAGGAAAGTCATATACAATTTATCATCAAAATAATGTGATTAATTGACATTTATTCATTTAAAAACAAAATACACATCATGGTAGCTCTTATTTATAAAATTATCGTTGTCATATTACTTTGGTGAAATTTTCTGTGTAAATTCTCTATAAGAAATAGCATTTTCCTTCTAGTTATCCTTTATGTATTTCAGGAGAAGACATGGTAGGGAATCCAGAATTGATACAAAGAGATGTACTAGAAAACCATGCCAAGGACTTCCCTCCGATGTATTTGGACGTTGTCGGTCACTCCGATCTTTCTAGCCTTACTTGGTCTCCGCTCCTGTTTAGGTTCCCGTGGGATGTACTATTCGGAAATGTAGGCAAAGGGACAATCACAGTAGCCGGTGATGCCATGCACCCCATGACCCCTGACCTAGGCCAAGGCGGTTGCTCAGCCCTAGAAGATGCGGTGGTGCTAGGGCGGCAGATCGGAGAATCATTCATTCAAAACAGGATGCTTGCGGCCGGAGAGGCTGCCAAAGCTCTAGAGAGGTACGTGAGGGAGCGGAGATGGCGGGCGGCGGAACTGATCACGGCTTCGTATCTGTCGGGGTGGGTGCAACAAGAGGGGTCTGGATGGTGGATGAAGTTCATTCGCGATGTGATATACTCTAGGCTTCTCTCCAACAAGATGATGGATGTCATACGCTATGACTGTGGAAGGCTGCCTGAGGTTTCCTCCTCAAGTGAACCAGACAACCATACAGACTAATAATGTTGAAGAATCAAAACTTTCTTATGGAAGAATAGTTGCAACCCTTAAAAACAAAATCAAAATGACTTTCAATCACTCAATCGCTTTCTTATTTATTTTGCAGTTATTGCTTTTGTTTAACCTATCTAGTGATAAGCCACATAATTAACTGTTCTTCTTCTTATTGTTTTGTCTTTAAATAAAAGAAAATTGTGCTTATTTGGATTCAAATTTCCACCAGGGCAAACATATAATATGTACATCACATTGTCCTACCTCCAGAGTACAGAAGTACTTCAAACCACAACCAAAGGAAGCAGAAGCTCCATGAAACCATCTTTCTTTACTCCATAAATTAATATTGTAAAGGACTAGAAAATGATTGAGTAGCATATAATAGGGATGACAATTTGCCGTCAAATATCGGAGACCCGCCCCAATTGGGATGGAGTTGGGACGCATTCAATCGGTAGTGGTCCCATATTGGGGGTGTTGGAGATGAAGGCATATCCTCTACCTCTTATTTGTGCTCCATTCTTTGCCCTATTTATTCTATTGGACCATGTCATTAATATGATAGCATATTAATGAATATTTCACTTGTAAGTATTAGATTAATAAATATGACAATTACCATGAATAAATGGAAACAAATCAATGTAAGAGTTCTTTCTAAATCAAAACTCCTCTCTCTAATTTCATGAAAATCTTATGAAAACCCTAATCTGCTGTCTTTCTTCAATAGCCAGCCATTAACGAGTAGCAACGAAAATGTAGTAAGAATAATTGAATTTGCAAAAAGAATAATTGATCTTGCTCTATACAGTCAGAGACCTTGTTCCAGACTTCAATAGAGTAAATGGACAAATAAAATTTAAAAGGGGCACAAGACAAATGGAACATGCAAAACTATATCTAGGCACTGCTATAGAATTTGCAGAAAACAGGGTGCTCTGTTTTTCTGCTGCCATAACCTTTCCTGCATGAAATTTCTTAATTTTGGACTGATCTTGGAAGGTCCCCACAAATGATTTAACAAGTGAGTTTAGTGGTCTACCTTCATGTCCAGATTGTTAGCATGTAAATGTTTTTTAATAGTAGGGTTGGGGAAGTTTATGTGGGGAATAATGCAAAAAATTGTGTTAGCACTTTCAAGTTCACAAGAACTATGTGTTTCCTGAGTTAAAGAAGAGGAGAATTTGTTGAAGTAGATAATGACAATGGTTTGCAATCTTTTACATAGAAATGATATTGGTTTAGGAATCTACAATCTTTTTCAAATTTGTTGTTTGATTTTGTTAGCTATTTTAGGTTTCATATTTATCTTTTCTAAATACTAAATGAAATTTTTTTAGAATTGATGACATGACCCAACAGAATAAATGGGGTAGAGAAGGGGGCACCAATAGGAGATAGAGGATCCGCGTTCGTTGGAAATGGGGTTGAAGAGAGTAACTCGCAAGCAAGGGAAGAACTACCCTTTTAGTAGGGGGTGTGATGTCGTATAACCATGTCATTGGACTACATGGAGCACTTGGACCAATCTAAGGACAAATTAGATAGTTTGTGAAATTTGACAGGTTGATAGAACACGCAATTTTAGGAATAATTCATAGTGATAGATGGTGAAACATGGAATTTTGGCAAATTCCATCATTTAGGGCCTCAAATAAGGGATTTTGCCATTTAGAGCAATTTTTAGATTCTTTATATCTTTTTCTATGGACGTCAAAGCTGTTAGTTTTGACATGTTTCTAGTGTCTTAAATTTGAGGTCTTCGGTTTTAGTTTGATTTTGTCATTTTTGGTAATTTTTTTGAAATTTCTTAATTTTGCACAATTAAGAGTCCTGTTAGGGTTTTAGGCCTTTTGTTATATGTTAGGTCATATGTTAGTTGTTTAAATTCCGTAGACTAAAATAATTTGCTTGTATCTTGCAATTCTTCCACATAATCATAGTTAAATGCTTAGAGGAGATGTAAGTCACAAGAAATCAATACTAGTACATGAATTGAAAGTGTTTAAATGTCTATTCATTCAAGCTCGTGCTAAGAGATGTTTGGATGATACAAAGAAGTGAAGTTTTCATTCTTTGTAGGATCTCAATGGACTTCGCTAGATCTCGATGGAAGAAACAAAGAGGAGTCTCTGTTTAAGTTCTTTGCGGGACTTCACAAGACCTCGATGAACCTCGCAGGAAGAGGCAGAGAGGGTCTTTGCCCCCGCAGACACATGCGAGACTTCGATAGATGTCGCAATCTCCTGTTGGAAGAGATAAAGAAGACCTTTTCTGGTAGTATGAATCTTGCGAGACCTCATGGTCGTGAGATGCATGAGTTTTCTTACCTAAGGAAGCAGGCTATGAAGCTTTTTGACCTACTTATTGTAAGAACCCCATTTTTGCCAGCTCGGCACCCTCCAGCTTGACCGGGTCCAGTTTTCAAACACCTTAGCACATGCAAGCTCGAGATGAGCCATTCGATCTCCAATCCAACCAACTGGTCGCTTCTCGGGCCCACAAGGGCCTGCTGGAGCCATAAGCACCATCATTCCAAGCAGTTTTCCAAACCAGGCGATTCTAGAAACCAACGCCATCCAAGTAGCCTCCCGGGATCGAGCAATCTCGGGGACCAGCACCTCATCAAATTTCAGACGGTTTACTTCTGGCGCCTGCTAGCCTGCCAATGTAGAATGCGGGTCATTTGGTAGTTCTTCGAGACCGGGCATTCTCAGAGACTAAAACCACTCCTCCAGGTAGCTTTCTAGGACCAGGTGTTCTCAGGAACCAACACTACCTCTACAGGTAGCTCTCTAAAAATTGGGCATTCTTAGAGACCAACACCGCATAGGTAGTTTTCCAAGACCGGGTGGTCTCGGGAACCAACACCTAGCTCAACACCGGCGCCTGCTAGCCTGACTCGTTGAAAAATAACCAAACCTGCCCCTAGGGCCTCCAGGCACGTTTTAAGAAAGTTCAAAATCTCTCAAAATGATAAGTCCATCCTTCCAAGATGCTGTTAAACCATTAGGCGTCCCCTGCGCACCATTTGGTCTAAATCCGGTCCTATTCCGACCCACTCCGGTCAAAATGACCGTTTTACCCCTGAACATCTCAGTACTGCACAAATCCAGTCAAATGGTAAAAGATTCCCCCAAAACCATCCCTGAACAACCCTACATGCTTAACACAACACACCAAACCATTCCTAACCGTTTTCCAGCCAATCCTGTCCAAAATGACCATTTTTCCCTAGCAATCCAAACGTGCCTCGAAACAGCACCAGTCCTGGGATTTCAAGCAAAGGGTTTCACCATATACCCTTGTTTAACCCGAGGAGGACCCTACGACATTAAACACACACGACTCGATCAAAGTTCCCCGGAGCGTCTTGCAGACGCTCCGCTTAAATTGTCTTTTCTCCCGATTTCTTGATTATAACGCACCGTTAACTGACTTGAGAATACGTAAATCAGGGAATTCTCGAAAGCTCATTCATAGATCTTTCTATCGATACGGATTGATCGAATAGATCGCTTCCCGAAGCCGTTCATCGTATAGCTCAAATCCTGTTACTTTTGGCAACCCCTGGAGCGTCTCGCAGACGCTCCGCCAAGGTTGACTTGTTTTCCAATTCCCTTATTAAAACACACCGTCAAATGACTTGAGAAATGCATAACTCTAGGAATTCTCAAAAATATTTCTAGAGTACCTTCCATCGGTACAGTCCGATCGAAGAGGTCACTTCCCGAAGGCTTCGATCACACGGCACGAAAATAGCCACTTTTGTACACCTTCGGAGAGTATCACAGACGCTCCGCAAAAGTGTCCTTTTATGCACGCTTCCTGAGACGATATCTCATGCTTCCAAACACAATTCAAACTTTCTAAAAACATGAAAGCTCATGAGAAACCTCAAGAGAACACCGTGGGTGCAACCAATTCCCTTGAAACCTCTCCGGTTGACTCAATTATCTAGACAAAGTTTGGACTAACCTTCCCGGTGATGGAGTGTATGTTACATGCGCTCAAATTTTGATTAGATCGACCAACTTTCGATCAACAGTCGAGATTTAACCAGTACACAGGGTGCCACGTGTCATTTTGGCAATGGAACGGTACCTGCGCATGTCCTACATGCGCCAGGCCTGTTCCAAATTGCTTATAAATACCAGACCACCCCTTTGCATATTCCATCTCCGAAATTAATGCGAAGCTCTGCTGAAACTGCTTCAGAATCTCGAATCCTTACATATATTCTACCCCTCTAACACTTAGGCTAGATTTTACCTCTCTCAAGCCTATACACTTCACTTATACGGCCTTATACGCCATTACACACCCCATTCCAGCCCCCCAAGCCTTCTTGAAGTCATTCAAGCTCTAATTAAGACATCCATTGAAGACTACAAGTGTATTGAAGGCAAAAAGTGGTATCCCTTTTATATTTATGTCTTTCTCCACTCTTCTCTTCTCCCTTCTAGCCTATTTAGGCTATTGAGGTATGCATGGTTATAGTACTGGTTGTGTGGAATAGAGCATTAATTGACCTTCAAAAGTTTGCGGTGGTGGTTGAAAGGATTGTGTGGGTTGTTGGAATGGTTGAGGGTTTTGAGGACCCTTTTGTTTCCACCCAAAATTATGGCGATTCCTCCATCTCAGGTCATATGTATTGGAGTAGGGATTATTCCCACTCTTCTAGTTTTGGCACCCCCCATGAAATTGACCAACCGCATTTACTTGGCCGTGAAGTGCTTCCCTTACCCTTGGTATAATTGGACATGATGCAGTGTCATGATCCAATGTGTCACAAACTAAGTATAGTGAGGGTGTCTCAACTGGTACGGAAGTGGTGGCCTTAGAAGTTTCCAAAGCCTCCAATTTATGCATGAGTGATGTGACTCTAGCTTGTAGGTCTTCTACTTCCCCTAATTGGTGTTTAACTCCGACATGTGAGGTAGTGGGTTTGTTTATGTGATTTTGAGTCCCCGTATTAGCCCAATCTTTTGCCAAGTTGGCTAGATAGTTAAAGTAATTGTATGCCTCTGTGGGGTTTTTGTCTGGATAGGTTCTCGCGCACATGGATTCTACAAACATTTTCAATTGAGGAGTCAATGAAGAATTGAACGTGTTTATGATGTGCCATTCTAGGAAACCATGATGTGGACATGCGAATAGTAGGTTCTTAAACCTCTTCCAACATTGAAAGAAAGTCTCACCACTAACCGATGTAAATTGAGAGATGGCATGTCGTAGTGCCTCAGTGAGATTTTCAAGGAAGAACTATTTCAAGAACTCCCCTTGAAGTGTATTCCATGAATATATGGAAATAGGTTGTAAAGAATTAAACCACGTTTGAGCCCTGTCCTTTAGAGTGAATGGAAAGAGTTTTAAAAGTAAAACCTCTTGAGGACATGCGTTGTCTTGAAAAATGAAGCATGCATCCTTAAAGTCTTTGATGTGCATGTATGGTTGAACTAAATCAAAGCCATGAAACTGGGGCATGGCTTGTAGCATTTCTGGTTTAAGATTTAGAATGGTTTGATGTGCAGGAAGTACTATGACAGATGTAGGTGTTTGCCTTAAAGGGTTCATGTAGTCCCTCATAGTATGGTTTTGGGCTTCTCTGTCCTCGACCTTGCTTCCCCTTTCATGGCCATTGTTTCTCCCATTGTGCCCGTTTTGTCCGTTGTTTTCACTTTTTGGGACATGTCCCAGTGGATCATCAATGTTTTCCATAGGTATGGATCGTGAAGCAACCAAACAAGTAGGTGATTGAGTTAAATAACCCAGTGGGAGGTTATGTAAAGGGTCGACTCTACAAAGATGATAGGTTTGATCTCTAAAGAATAAGGACATACAAATGAAATGCACACATAAATCAAGTCAAGTCCTTCTGAGCCTCCAATCTCCACAGAAAATATCAGCTTTGTTGCCCAAAAGAAATTTAAAAGCAACCCACCCGATTCTCCAATCTCCGTATACAAGGAAAAACCACCAATAAACACTTAACACGTAGTCTAACTGCCTCTAATTCTACCTCCAAATTACACTATGCCTAAACCCCTAAAAAGAAGAAAAACAAGTAAAAATCCTAAGATTCTAACATTGCAAAAAATGGAACGAAGTCACCACATGGCCTTGGCTGACGATTCCTCCATGGTTATAGGTTGATGGTGAAGTAGTTCACTAAATTTCGCATTAATTGAGGTTCGTGTTCTAGCACGCCTCTTGTGGTCACTTGTGCGAAAGCAAGCTCCCCGGTAATGGCACCAAAAACTTGAATTACACCAAACGTGTGCTTGAGATAATCCCAAGTGTAGGATGGCGAAGTAGTATATACTCGGAGTACGAGATCATTCCCACAAGGAGTAGTTTACACAGGACCGAAAGAATTAGAACAATCCTCTCAATCGCTCATAAAAATCTAAACAAATTGCTTCTAAAAGAAAATAAAAATCTGATTGTTTTGAAATAGGTTTGATTATCTAAACTAACTAGCAAGCAACGATAAATAACTTGAATAAGGTTTGATTATAAAGTAATGAGAACAAGTCTCAGAATTAATCGATCCAACCAATTGTGTCTCTTGAAATTCCAAAGGAAATAATTTTATAACTAAAATTCTTCAACTACATCGCGAGTCTCGGATTCGGAAGATTTACCGATAAAAACCAAGTGTTTTTCAAAACTTCAACTTCTAGAATAAATCGGGTTGTTAGATTCACGGATGAATACTATTGATTCGTGCAGCGAATATACTGAATATAGACTCATGCATAAACGTTACCGAACATAATCAAACATCCAAGTTATCAAAAATTTCTAGAACGAAGAAGAAAAAGAAAGATAAAAACAGAAAATTTAACTTAGAAACCCAAAATCTTAGCTCTTTTGTTCATCCAAGACCTTCAATTGGTCTTCACAATTAATCCCGAGATGAGAAGGTTTAGCTACTCGTCTCCTTTTATGAAAAACTCAAAATAATTGAATGAAAATTGAAGATATTGATTTAATGCAAAGAAACAAAAGAAATCTGGAATTGAATGCAAGGAATCTAGAAAAGTTGTATTGAAACTTGTATTGAAGTGAATCCAATTACAACTAAGCAACAACATAATAAATCTAAGGTATTTTAGTGTAAAACATGTAAAAACCCTCTACAATGGTAGCGCTCTTCGAACATAAACCGAGTTGGTATTTATAGGGATCACAGTCCAAACTCTAGATTGAGTCAGAATTTTGCCTTTCTGTTTGAACGGCAAAATTGGCATTCAAACACCTTTGATAAATTTTCTTCACCGTTCGAACTCTTTAGGCCAGCTTTCGAACGCCAGCCTAAAATTGGTTTGCATGCTCTCTAGCCATTTAGCCATTCGAATGCTCCATTGAGGCGTTCAAATGCTAGGCCATTTTTTTTTCTTTTTGTTTATGCTTTTGCCTCTTTCCGTTCAAACTTTGCTTTTTGACATTCAAAAGCTGAACTCTTTTTTCACCCTTTTTGGTTTCAACTTGTTTGAGTCTCTTGGAGTCAGAATTCGGCGACGCTCATTAGACGCAAATATGTGTAACTTAAAGAAAGCTTTCCAATGACATATCATTCATCCCATTTTGAGCTACGAATAAAAACTTGCCCGTTTCCCAAGATAGTGTCCTGGCAACGTTTCTCGACAAGCCATGCTTGCGGACTGAATTACTTCGTTGACTCCAAATTAACTCCCTTAGCTTTAAATATCTGAAATATGATTAAGTATGAGGTTAAATATAGTATATAACAAAGAGAGTATAATTAACCCTAATCTACGGCTAGCAAAGATTGTTTAGCGGCGATAAACTACACTTATGTAGTCTAATCACTAACCTATTACCTGAGGTGAATTTTGGCGCCTACCATGTACAACTGTGAGATTTCGCATAATTTAGAACTCTGTTCTCTGTGGATCAATTTTGTTCTTACCAGATTATTTTAATTGCTAATTTGCACATGTAATTGGGTGTTTTAATTCCTACAATCTGGGCATAGACAAACCATTTTAGGACCGTCATCCCAAATGCCTGGCTTGCCCTTGATGCTCTTGGTGTTGCTCATAAACTCAACTCCTACAAACCTTTCAAAAAGTAATTATTTCCTATCTTTCTCATCTCGACAAACTCCTTTTTCTTTTTTTACTATGATAATAATTTCATGGTCGGATTTTCTTTTTAGTTGAATTCTACTGCCATCAATGCCCATATAAAAGTTAAAAGTATTCTAAGCAACAAATAATAAAAACCCAAAAAAGAGAGTAAAATTAATAAAGAAAAAGCAGATGACTTTCCTGCATCAATCCATTAAGTGAGACTAGGGAGTAGATCCTGGTTGTGAGTGTTGTCCTTGCTCCTATCCTTATTGAAACTTATTTGGTCTTATTTACTCATAACTGTGTTGAGTGTAGTTTCTTCTTTTTGTTGTCTTGAAAGTAGTTGCAAATTTTGGAATTCAATTTAAAATGGAAGTGACCTATTGTTAACAGTTAGTAATATATGGAATGGTAAAAATGCATATTTAAGCACATCCATTTGTATAAGTTTTTTCCCTACAAAACACAACGAAAAAATTGACATTGAGAGAGAGAGAGAGATAGAGAGAGAGAGAGATCAAAATGAGTACAGACATAATATGGATATTGGTAACAAATTTAGAATAAACAACATATAGAATTAATGACATTATGTGTTGTTTCATTCTCAAATAGACATAAAACTATAATTTAAGTGATAAAAAAAAATTCATGTTGTCTCTGTATTCTTAAAGAAGTGCAAAAAATTAGTTTATTAGTATAATAGTATCCCATTTCGTATTTTAGCTATCAATACATACTGGAGCAAAATTTTAATTATTTGATCAAATATCACATTATACTAGTCAAGACTAAATATATGCTACACTTGGTGAGAGTGAGAGAGCCAGATAGTCCTTAATCGGGTTATATATACTACGAAGGAGATTAAAAAAAAAAGACCATTTGAAAGTATTGATGAAAATGAGTTCCATGTCTGATGTATGAATACCAAGATATTTCTGAGCTTACTAGTATTTTTGTTGTATTTTTTCTTTTTTTTTTTTCATGTTTTTCTGGTGGTTGTTTATAAGGGATACACAACCAACGTCGCCAATGGAGTAACTCAAGGATTCCCTATGGTCGGAACGGAAAGGTGAGTTCACCAACAATGATCCTCTACTATACTTAGGAATGACAATTTGATTTTAAAAATTCGAAATTCACTTCATCCTGCTCTTAATAGTATAGATTTGGAATATTAATACATAGGTTAGGGGCAAGTTACGGGCAAAAACAAAAAAAAAAATTTGAAGTAGGTTTGGGATGGAATAGAGTTTAAGTCATTCCACTCTGAACTCGCCCCAATTATTTGTAAAATATATTAAATACCACTATTATATAATAATAATACAAAATACCGTTTGTTTATAAAAGTAAATATTAGAGTTTTATTGTTATTTTTTATTTTTTTGGGATTTAGCTCCTTTTTTTTCTTAATTTTATATTGTGCTCATGCCTATATAACTTATATTATTTTTAATTTTGGAGAACAATTTTTATTTTGAATTTTTATATGCGCTTAAACTGAACCCGATCAGTTTAAGTGGGACGGGGGCAAGGTGAGAATGTTTAACCCTTCATGGGTTTAGAGTGGGTATGAGATAAAGATTTTTTATTAAGGGCGAGGTAGGATTTACTTTAATCCGTCTCCAACATGCCCTGTTGTCATCTGTAATGATTTTGTTGCCATTCTACAATGACAGGACTGGAACGAGGGCAGTGCACCGAAAGGCCTTACTGGAGGCACTTGCAGAGGAACTACCCATCAACAGAATCCGTTTCTCTTCAAAGCTGATTTCCATTGAATCCCAGAAACAAGAAGGCTCTTCCATTGCAATAGTACGCTTGGAAGACGGAGCAGAAATCAAAGCCAAGGTAATACAAAAGCAGCATCACATTGCAAGGAGTTTTAGGACTTATATTCTGCTTAGAAATGTCTATATATTATTCTCATTTAGACCATACATAGGTAAAATCCCTTAAAATTGTAATAATATTGATCCGTGGAAGTAAATGGTGAATTACAGGTCTTGATAGGGTGCGATGGGGTGAATTCGGTGGTGGCTCGTTGGTTGGGGCTTGGTGCGCCAGGATGTATTTTAATTAAAAAAATATAATGTTATACAATCAGAAAAAATATTCATACTATTTTTTTTTTATATAGAATGATATAGTTAAATGCGAGTCTTTCACTTCAAAATAAAGAATCTATAACTATGACTCTAAATTACAAAAATGTCATAAGCATATACTTCTAGTGAATTATTTTCTATAAATTTTTGAGAAGAATAGTATTTTTCATTAAAAAATTACCATTGCCACGTTACTGTTGTGTGAAATTATATATAAAAATTTTGGAAGAATACGATTTTTCCCTAATCTAAACTTTCAAAGTACACAATGGTTTTCAAAGCAAAAGAAAACAAGGAGGAAGTATACAATGGTTTTAGACTTTTGGTTACCCCAAGACCCTTGCCTTCTAACGGGTTAGGAAATTCCTCCGACTTGGGCTATAAGAATTTCTATTACCTTGTTTACATGGCAGCACATCATTTAGCCATGTCTATATATTTTTATTTTTTATTTAAATATCTTTTGCAAATCAAGCAATCCCGTAAGTGATGCCAAAAATTTAGGGGAGCAAAAATAAATTAACAACATAATTTTAAAATATGACAACTTGATCTGATATCATATACACAGGGCAACAAAAATTTCTCCAAAGGTTAGAGGAAATCCTTGTTCTTTTGCTAAATGATACACATGATCCAATTTCGTAGTCCCATCTAGACATAAGTGAGTGAGTCAATGTGAATAAATGGCACCAAACCAACTTTGGACGTGGTGGATGCCATTGTACATTTTAATTAGGAAAATACTATTTTTACAAAAAATTTCATGTAAAAATACTTAGAAGAATGATGTGGCAGTGACAGTGATAGTTTTGTAGTTAAAAATCATCATGATGAGACTTTTATTTTGAATTGAAAGGCTGTCATTAAGACACATCATTTTGTATGAAATTTCTATTTATATAGCATTACCCTTTTAATTATGCTTCATATTTCTCTATACCAGTATTGCTACACAAATAGAAAATTCATACAGAATTTTTGTACAAAATGATGTATTCAAATGAGTGCTTTTCATTTCAAAGCAAAACATCTAGTAATCTACTATAATGACTTTTAATTACAAAACTGTTACTAGCACATCATTTTGGAGCAAGATTCTGGAGAAAAACTCTATAAGAATTAGTGTTTTCCTATTCTGGTCTATAGTAAAATGCAAACTCCCCATTTGCAATTTCAGAAGAAGACATGGCAGGGAACCCAAAACTGATAGAAAGAGATTTGCTCGAAAACCATACCAAGGACTTCCCTCCGGTGTACTTGGACGTCGTGGTTCGCTCCGATCTTTCTTGCCTTACTTGGTCTCCACTTCTCTTGAGGTTTCCATGGGATTTACTATTCGGAAATGTAAGCAAAGGAACAATCATAGTAGCTGCCGTGATGCCATGCACCCCATGACCCCTGACCTACACCTAGGCGGTTGTTCAGCCCTAGAAGGCGCAGGGGTCGTATGGCAACGTATCGGAGAATCAATCATACAAAATAGGATGCTTGTTGATCGCTCAAAAAACGTGCAATAAATAATTGTCATTGTACGACCGTGATATAGTAATAATTACTCAGTGAAATCTGAAATCGATCCACAAGGAAGAGGGTTAGTACATTCAGGAAAACTCACATTGGTTCAGAAGTTTCATAAAAATACTTGAATAAAATAAAAAGAAAATAGTGTTGAGATAGTTTAATTATTCTAAGCTAAAATATGAAAATGATTATAACTTAGTCAAAACAAGTCTTGAAACTAATTGATCAAATTAATTACTTCATCGGGATTCCAATGAAGGCTTTTGATAACTCATATCATTTACTGCGTTGTGAGTCTTTGGTTCGAAATATTTAGCGATAAAATTAATTATTTTTTAACAATCAAACCTAGAATAAATCAGGTTTTGATTCATAGATGCATACCATCGACTTGTTGCTAAACATAATCAAAAATCTAGGTTTTCGTAAATATCTACTCTAAATTGAATCAATTTTAGAATCTAAGATGCATATGACTACGTGATCCCGCAAGCGCACAGTTTCGCATTGTAGTTTACAGGTTAATTTTCAACTATCGTTCTTTCAATGGGATTGATTCAAATATAAAAATGGGCAAACACTCATAGTCAACTTACTTAATTCGGATTACAAATTGGATGAAATCAAATCTAATAGTAACAGAAATAGACCAAAAAACTTTTGGGTTTTGATGATTGTGGTTTCTAACTAACAATTATACTAATGCAATTATAAGTAACAGTTAATGGCTATTAAACTATTAGTGCAAAATAGGGGAATCGAAATTAAAAGCAATTATAAACGGACTTTTATGCAATCAAAAAGGATTTGAGTGTAATTGTTAATATTCACCAAGTATTTCAAATATTTCAAAGGAGATTAGGATAACTCAAATCAAGAATTACTCCGTGAATTCTTGATTCAGAGAATTTCGACTATATGAACTTTCATTCATTCACAATTGAGTTTAGATTAATAATTAGTTATAGAATCATGGATTCAAGCCTTAGAGTTGTGCAATTTCTATGCCAATTGAAGAATTGTGCATACGAATTACCAATTTAGACTGTAATACCAAGTTTTCAAGAGATCTAATACTCAACTAAGAAGAATTGGATAGAAATTAAGATGAATCAGTAAATATATTATACCTCCTTTGAAATCCTTGAAATTCATAGGTAAATCTTCATATTTGCACCCAAATGGAGAATTAGCTAATGAATTCCATTGTAGAAAGCATGTAGAAGTAAATTGTAAACAGAATAATAGATTTGAACTTTGATTCTAGAAAACCACTATTTGGTTACAAAAAAAGTGCAGGAAAATGTGAGAAAAAAAAAATTACAAATATCTCTCAGTCTAAGACTTTCTCTTTATAGAAATATATTAGATACCTTTAAAAGTACTCAATCTAAGTCTCTATCTCTACTCTCCAAATCTACTCTCCCTCCCTGCTAAAATAGCCTACTCTACCTTTTATAGCCCATGTTTTCGTCCAAAGATAGATACAACAATAGATACAAAAGTTTGTTATAGGCACACTATTAGGATGAAGATGGGAATCGACCTGACGGTAATCTTTTGCATCTCGAATTGTCAAGACAGAGATTTGTACCATCTTGACGATGACTTTAAATTGCTAAAGTTGAGCTCTCTGACCATCAGGACGGTGATGAAAACTCTGATCGTTAGGACAGTCTAGATCTTTGTCCTGATGGTAGGCTATTTCTGGGATTGCCAACTCTCTGATCATCAGGAGGGTCTGGGTCTTTGTCTTGACGATGGGATTTTTGCATGAAATTCTAATTTTGCCCCTTTGAGCTCCTTTTTAGCCCCAAAAACTACAAAAGACAAATAAAACTTTATTAGCTCTAAAAACTAACTAAATTAAGCTATTTACAACTATTCTAACTCTAGTAGAGCACAAAATCAAGGGCTATGATTACACTTTAATAGTGTAATTAGCATACCATTGATTCATACAGTATATATACTAAACACCGGTTCATGTATAAGTATTATTGAACATAGTCAAACATCTAAATTTTTGTAAATATCTATATTTGATAACAAAAAATTAAGAAGAAGAAGTTTTAAACATTAAAAACTAATTTACCTCCATTGTTCATCCAAGATATTCAATTAATCTTCACAATTGATCATAAGATGAGATCTAGTTACTTAACGCCATTATAGATATGCAAAATATATATTAAAAGACTAAATCTGATTATAGGGATTGAAAAACTATGAAAACTATTGAATATGATTACAGGAATTGAAAAACTAAGAAAAAGCTATATAAAGTTCTACTCTAGTATATTACTAAAGCTCTCTAAGAAAACCTAAAACTACTAAAAGGAAAAAGCTCTCAAAATAGGTTACAAACCTAGCTTATATAGGTAGTAGAAAAATAGGAAACCCCGCGAACGATTTGAACAACTTGACTTACCATTTGAACGTATAATTGATTGTTCGAACGGTCTTCGGATGGTGCTTCGGACGTAAAAAGCTAGCTGCAGAATCTTTGGACAAGCTTCAAACCAAATTCAGACGTACATAATAGAGCTTTGAAGTTTCAAACGGGAAATTGCGTCTGACGTAGCGTTCGAACGCTATCCCGCACCGTTTGAACTCAAGATCCACCGTTCAAATGCTGATGGCATGCTAATGTCATGTGTTCAAATGCTCCTTTTGGTTGTTCGAATGCTCTTTAAGGTTATATTTAATTGAGAGTTTGTACCCAGCAAACTCCATATGAGTTGCAGAAAGGTAAGAAACCTAATGTAAAATACTTTCGAGTATTTGGGAGCAAATGCTATATCCTAAGGGATAGAGAGCAGTTGGGTAAGTTTGACTCCTGAAGCTATGAACGAGTATTCCTTGGTTATTCCATTAATAGTAAAACTTATAGGGTTTATAACTTGTATTCATTCACTATTATGGAATCTATTAATGCTGTTATTCATGATGCTGAGATTTTTACTGATGTTCCACTTGATGAGGAATTTAACGCAGGTAGTGAATCTATCATGGAATTTGAACAAGAACAAGAAGAGGTGATACTTCAAGATGAGTTTGAAAGTTGTCAAACTCAAGATGATCAAAGAACTACTTTGGAACCTTCCTCTGTAGTGAAGTTGCATCATCCATTGGATAAAGTGATTGGTGATGTCACTGAACTAATGAAAACAAGGCATCAGGTAAGGAATGAGGTAAATTATCTTTGTTATACTTCTACCTTTAAACCTAAAAGTGTGAAAAAAAACCTTAACTGATGATAACTGGATAACTGCCATGCATGAGGAGTTGGGTCAGTTTGTTCTTAATGATGTGTGGACTCTTATGCCTAGACCTAAGCTTGTTAATGTGATGAGAACAAAGTGGATATTTAAGAATAAATCTGATGAATATAGTACTATCATAAGGAATAAAGCTAGGATAGTGGCCCAAAGATATAGTCAAATTTGAGGCTATTGGCTTTGATGAGACCTTTACCCCTGTTGCAAGGTTGGAGTCCGTACGGATCCTACTTGCCATTGCATGTCATCTAGGTTTTAAATTGTACCAAATGGATGTAAAAAGTGTCTTTCTAAATGGCATTCTTCGAGAAGAGGCCTATATGGAACAACTTAAAGGGTTTGAAGATTCACATCATTTTGATTATGTGTATAAATTAAAAAATGCCTTATATGGTTTGAAACATGCTCCTCGAGCTTGGTATGAGGGACTTACCACATTTTTATGAGAGTCCGACTTCTCTTGAGGGGGAGCTGGTATGACCTTGTTTATTAGGAGAGAATCTAAACAGATTCTTATTGATCAAATTTATATGGATGATATTGTATTTTGATATACTTCTGATATTCTTATTCATAGTTTTTCTAATCATATGAAAAGTCAATTTGAAATGAGCATGATGGGTGAGTTAACCTATTTCCTAGGTCTCCAAGTTAAATAGATGGAGAAAGGAATTTTCATTTCTTAATCCAAATATGCTAGAGACCTTTTCAATAAATTCGGGTTGGAATCTATTAAGCATGCTAAAACTCGTATGAGTACTAGTACTAAACTTAGTAAAGATGCTTCTGGAGAAGATGTTGACCAAACCTTGTATAGAAGCATGATTGGCAGTTATTGTATTTAACTGCTAGTAAACCTAACATAACATTTAGTGTAGGTGTTTCTGCTAGATTCTAGTCTTGTTCTAAAGAGTCTCACTTGTTTGATGTTAAAAGAATCATTAAATATGTGAATGAGACTCTTGAGTAAGGAATTTGGTTTACTTTGAACACCAATTTTGACATTGCAGGTTACACTAATGCAGACTGGGCAGGGTCTATTGATGATTGCAAAAGCAACTATGGTGGGTATTTTTACATTGGCAACAATCTTGTTGCTTGGCATAGTAACAAGCAAACTGCGATCTCTTTGTCCACGGCAGAAGTTGAGTACATAGTTACTGGTAGTTGTTGTACTCAGCTTATTTGGATGAAATAGATGTTAAGTGATTATGGTTTTAAATAGAATGTCATGACTATATTTTGTGATAACATTAGTGATATTATTATTTCTAAAAATCCTGTCCAACATTCCTGTACTAAGCACATTGATATTCGATATCATTTCATTTGTGAGTTGGTCATCTCTTTAGAGCACATTTCCACTAAAAGCCTATTTGCTGATCTCTTCACCAAACCCCTTGACCCCCTTAGGTTTAAGTTTCTTAGGAAATCTCTAGGGGTGTGTCTTGTTGAATAATTCCTATTTGGGGTGACAACTTAGAGTGGTCTTCTGTATTTTATCATCCTCTAATGTTATGTATTTTTATTTTTTAACAAAAAATAAAATTTCAAAAAGATTTTTTTTTTGTTTTGATTTGGTTGTATTTGTCATTGACTTGAAACATTCCCCATACATTGATTGATGTAATTGTATGTTCAAGATTGACTTTTGTGTATTTCATTGATTACATTCTATTGAACCAATAGTTTTGGTGATCATGATCATACTGGTGATTCATGTTCAATTGATATATTCCTCACGAGATCTCTTAGAATATGGAATCCACTTTTTATGATCCTTCAATAGCACACATCATGGTTGAAATCTCTTGAAGCTTGTAATGAGTGGGTTGACCATGTATATGTGATTTCCTCTTTTGTTAGTACTATATCCTTGATGGAAATGGTTATCAGTGGGTATGAGTGCAGTTACTATTGCCATATGACAAGAGGAAAAGACTACCAGATCATGTATGTGAAAGCCACTATCTTTTTATGTTTTATGTTACGATACTTGGAGAGATAAGGATGGAAATTCATTGAATGTGTTGGAAGGAAGTACTCAAAAGAAAACAAAAGAATAAAATGGGAATTAGAGTACTTGAAAATTGAGAATGGGATGAAATTCCCGGCCTCTCAGAACATTCCCGGACCTTTCGAAGTCATTCCTAATGGAGCCAAGTCAAAAATTGCATAAAAGTCACTAGTACAGGTGCCCAAATATTTTGCCTTGCAGATCAACTATCAAAAGATACATTTCTTGCCACCCTAAAAACTTCTCTCAGTGGATGACACCATTAGTAGTGGCACCTATGTAATTTTAAGCCTGGCGCCACTGCAATAGGTGCCAGGTTGGTTTAAGTTGCCTTCAATACAAACCCTCCACCCAGCATAAAAGGGTTCGTAATCTCAGTCTAGAAACACTGCCTCTCTAAAAACAAAGTTCGAATCCTCTCGAAACCCTAATTCCTTCAAATCTCTTCAAGCCCTAACCTCCATACACTCTAACTTTAGTTTACACACACTCCATACAGTCAAATATAAGCCTCCAAAGCCTCCATTGAATACTCAAGGTGCTGCAATTCCAAGGTTCTCAAGTTCAAGTAAAGAAAAGACAAGGTAGGCTCTCGATTTAAGTTTATGTAATTCCCTCCTCTCTCTTCTTCCTCGTGACCCACTTTGGTTTTCTTCTATTTTAATCCCCTATCTTCTACCTCCCTTTTGTTGCATGGTTAGGTTTGTTTTAGAAAAGTGTGATACTCAATATGATTATATTGGTCCATATTTCAAATCCATGTTGTTTTCAAAACCACAACCCTAGAATGGTTCTAATCCTTACATGGTTAGAATTGTTTTAGGGAAGTGAGATATTCAAAAGTCTATATTCAAACCTCTTTCCAAACTTGCTTTTCAAACTTATTTCCAAAAGGTCTCTTCAAAAATTCACTTTCAGAAAACTCTCCTCAAACTTCTTTTCTAAAAATTCTCTTCAAAAGATTCACTTTTCAAAAACTCTTTGTCTTAAAGTTCAAGTTGAGCTCTAGATTCCATGGTTAGGAAACCCTAGTTCTATTTTCTAAAAACATGACTTTCTTTTTTACCTCAAATCATAGGCTTCTAAAAACTATCTTCTACATCCAATTTTAGGTTTCCAAAATCTCTTTTTCTAAACCAAAATCATAGATTTTCAAATCCTAGATTTCCAAAACTTAACCTTTCCAATTCTGTGTCAAATCCAATCTTCCCGTTTAGGAAACTAGATCAAATCCTCGAATTTTGGAAACGAAATCAAATCATCTATTTTTGAAAATAAAGTCCAATCTTATAGTTTAGGAAATAGAAATCAAATCTTTTTTAATTTAAACATTTCCTAATTCCAACCTTTCCTAATTCTAACATTTTTTAATTTCAAACCTTTCTAAACTTCAATCTTTCCAGATTCTAAAACTTTCTAAATTTTAACTTTTCAAATCTTTACAAAACTCTATAACCTTTTAAATTCAAAACTTTGCAAATTCAAAAACCTTCCCAATTTAAATCTTTCCTAAAATAAAACTTTCTTAATTTAAAAACTTTCCTATTTTGAAAATTTCATAATTCAAAGATTTCTAAAATTTCAATTTTTCCTAAACCATAACTCTCTAAACTCTTTCAAGTCAAATGTTCAAGTCAAATCATTCCAAGTCATTCCAAGTCAAGTGTTTTTAAATCAAATCAAATCTTTTTAAATCTTTTCTAAGTCTCATCTTTCTTAACTCTAAGTTTTCTAAACTCAAACTTTCCTTAATCAAACTTTTCAAATCTAAATCAAATATTTTCTAATTCAATTATATTCTCCAACCTTAAGTTACATAAACCTTAGTTCAACCCTAATCCCAAGTTAGGAAGTTTCAACTCCTTTCTAAAACTTCTTTCTAAACTAAAATGGTTTTTCAATTTCAATCTAAGTCAAAATATTTTCAAAACTCAATCTTTCCAAATCGAGTCGAAGTTCTTCTTTCAAGTTCAATCTTTTCAAATCAAAATCAATTTTAACTCCTCAAGTTCAATTTCAATTCCAAGTTCAATTTTAAATTAAAGTTCAATTTCAATCTTCTATTCAAAGTTCGAATCAAACCATTTTCAAATCAAATTTTTCAAAAATCTCAAAGTGTCTATTTTCAATCGAACTCTAGTCCGAACTACGTTTGACCTGATTCCCAACAAAGGGATATGTAGGCAACCCTTATGGGTGCAATTACAAATTTTTTCAAATTTTCAATTCTATAATCTATTTTAAGTTTTTAATTCTAAAATCTATTTTCAAATCTCCAATTCTAATTTCTAAAATCTTCTTTCAAAAATCAAATCTTTCTTTTCAAATATATTTTTCAAATCAAAATTTTTCTTGATGTCATGTATCATATCAAATTTCTTCTATATAGTTCTTTTCTAGAAGTGACCAGTATTGGACATTTATTAATCAAAGATTTCTAATGAGTGAAGTTAGAGTGAATAAACATGTAGGTACCATAAAGGCGGGATAGGGTGATGATCTTAGCATATCTTCCCTACACGTAACCAACCTCTGAACTTAGAATTACTGTTTTCAAAGACCAAAACGAAGTTATTTTTAAAAAGGACTTATATCTATTCAAAAGTTATCAAACAACCTATTTTTTAAAAACCTTCTCTTGAGGAAGTTTTCAAAACCTTTTCAAAAATCATAAGTGTGATCTTTAGATTATGCTTAGTTTTAGGTTACTTAACTTACATTAATTAAATTAGGTGACGACTCTAAATCTTTTTCAAAAATTCTTATTCAAATCAATTTCCAATTCAAACCTAGTTGTACTCATCCTTCTAGAAGGATGAGTTCTAATAAGAGAGTACCGCATTTTTTTCACTTGTGAGTATTTTTCTCGAGTGCAAAACATCAGAGCGCGTCAACTACTCGTGTGACATACAAAGCTATCGCCTGCACAAATTGGCTTATTTTGCGATAGATTAGAAACTCTATTTTGTTGTGTGGATGTTGGATTTGTGTCGTTATTTTGCGGGACACTATTGTTTTTATTTTGTTACATGAATTGTCATGAAAGACAATGTTTGTTTGGATAAATGTTTAAAAGGTATATTAATTAACTTTGTTAATATTTTTATAAGTACTTGGATTTGAGTGAATGTTTGTAACTTGCTATTTGGATCATGTTGAATGTATACTTTATCAAGTTAAATAAGAAATTACAAAAATAATTTATAATTTAAATGCAAAGTTGATTTTTTCAAAAATAAAATGGTATTAGCGACGGCATTCAAAACACTCGTGAATAAGTATTAAAGACGGTTTATAACCGCCACAAATAAACATTTTGCAATGGTATTGCAACCGTTGCAAAAAATTGTGATTTGGCAATTGTTTATTTACCGTCACTAAAAGAGTCTCTCGTGATTGCACAACCGTCGTTAAAAATATTTAAGGCGCTCACAATTTCGTCGCTGAAAATACCGTGCCGCTAATAACGTGTTATCTCGTAGTGCTGGCAGCGAGAATCAGAAAGATTAAAGTAGCAGTAGCCATGAAAGTGAACAAGCATTTCTGTGATGTTTGAAAAAGAGGTAAATTGAGAATAGAACCATTTATAGGTATATATATATATATAATGATGCTTATAAAAGTCTCCTTTCTTTTTTCCTGGTCTTCCACTTCTGTCTATTCATGCTCTGTAATGCATTTAAAAATGGCTCAGGAAGTCTCCGGAAATTTCCTAAGTGGTGGGGTCTTCACCCGAAGCCCAATGCTTGATCTTAGTGCTTAGGTGTATATGAAAAAAACTAGTAGCGGTGGAACTAGGAAATTAACTAGATGTTACCATTAATTACAATCTTTCAAATTTCTTTTGTTCTCAAAGTTAGATATCCGTATATATGTATTTAATATAAATAAATAAACGGCTGTTCAAAATAAAATAACTATTCAATAGGAACCATTTATAAATTTCAAGGGAACAAATTGAAAAACACTCTAAAAACTATATGAAAAGTACTTGAAAATTGAAAATTAAGACTTTGAAGCTTCATAGCACTAAAGGACAAACTCGACCTAACTATAATTGACTTCGAAATTTTTTTACGCAAAGACTCTTCTTTGGAAAAATCTAGTCTAGCGCGTCTCCCTCGCCTCATGATTGAGGTCAGGAAAGGTCAATTATAATGGTGAACTGTTTTTATGCTTTTGGGATCACTTAATTTAACAGCATCTACAATTCACCTTTAAAATGTTAAATTTAAAAGTGGGTTTAAAATTTACTCTTTTAATCCACCTTCATTTTTTAAAAATTTTAAAAAAATAAATGTGACTTTCATTTGTAACCTTTAAGTTTGAAGGTCCTTAAAAATTTTTGAAGGCCCTTCATTTTACTATTCATGTGAGACCAAATTTTCATTTAATTCATAATTTTTTACTTTATTAAATATTTTTTATTTTTTATTTTTTGATATCTGAAATAAATAAATTATTTATATTTTACTTGCTTTTATTTATCTTGAAATTATTATTTGTATATGAAATTAATTAATTCTTTTTATTTTACTAATTATTTATTTATACTAAACTTATTTTAATCTATGGAATCAAAAAATTCTTTTTTATTTTACCACTCCACCTTTTCATTTTGTTTTTTTTTTTTATAAATTTAAGAATTAATCAATCTATCTCTACCAAATTCCAATAACAATTAAAGTTTCAACATCCATTAAAAATAGAAAATAATTTCACTAATACTTAGAGAAACGTCACATGAAACAATCATATATCTTTTCCATAAATGCTTAATTAATACAGTTCGAAATGCATAATGATCCGGAAAGGGGTTTTTGTTTGTTTAAATTTTTTTAATGCAATTTAATTTATAATTTCATGGGTAGATCATTTAGTTTAAAGAATATTAAATAATTTAATTTTAATTAAATATGTGGTAAATAATTACAATTTAGATTAAAATTTGATAATAAATAATTACATTTTGAATAAAATGAAAGCACAATATGTGATTTTTGACTTTTTTTTATATAAAATAATAGTGATTTGAAAAATAAATAGTAAAAATAAATGTTGGGTGGGTTGGAGTAACAATGTGAATAAAAGAAACCGATGAACTTCAAATTTAAAGAAGATGTCAAAATAAAGATGAATTTAAAGCTTTTGAGTTAAAGGAGATGCTCTAATTAATATAGCTGCCAGGAACCCACTAAGGAATCCAAATCTGTAAGTTTTTTCTAATTGTATTGAGAATAGGATTCTCAGGAATCCTAATAGGAACCTTGTAGGAATTCTAATTAGTTGCCTAATTAGAAGCCCAGGGAAGGTTGTAGTGGAATTGTTCTCGTTAACCCTTGGACATAAACAAGTTTGTTTTGAACCATAAAAATTGTTTGTGCGTATATTTCCTTTGGTGTGTGTAGATCGGGAGTGTACTTCTGTTCGTATGCGCGAGATTAATCCTAATACCAAGATTGTTAATTATAACTCGATCCCCATTTCTTCAACCCTTTATTTGTCCATTTGTTATTTGTGCTCACATTCGCATCCAAAATAATTGCGTATATTCCTCTCAAATATGTAAATTGTCATATTTTGTTATGAATAAGTTAAATAGCTTTCAATTTCACCTGGGAACCATGAAACTACATAAAAGAACAATGATCCTCAAGACAGACTAGTGAACATAAGCAAATGAAATAAAATACACCACAACATCGTTGAAACTACATTCTCCAAGTCAATGACAGGAAATTTAATTGTTACATTCCGATTGAACGATCGAAAGCAGGAAGGAAAGCTTGTATGATATGATATCTTTGTGCCACAAACATCTGGAATGCTTATTGGCAACAATTGCAGCTTTAAGTTATTTGCACATTAATCCAACAGAAATATAAACAATAATGAGAAACTTCATATGGTACTTAGAAAGGAGACAGGACTGGGAGGTACCGGGATGTCTACTGTTCCTTCCAGCATCAAAAGGACTTTCTTCATTGAAGGACGGAGCGATGGCTCATCCTGGATGCACCAAAGGCCTACTTTAACCATTCTGTCAAGTTTTCTCTTGTCCACCTCTTCATTGCCAACCAGTTTTCCCAATTCCCTGGCCTCAAAACAATCATAAACCCAATCTTCAAGGACAGCTTCTTCCTCACATAGGCTCCACTCCAAACATTTTCGACAACATATGATCTCCAATAGCACAACTCCGAAGCTGTAGACGTCTGCTTTGACTGTAATAGGCAATTTTCGATGCCACTCAGGTGCAACATAACCCTTTGTTCCTCTGATCCCCGTCAAAGTTTTTGTCTGGTCTGGCTTCAAAAGCTTTGCCAATCCAAAGTCGCTGATTTTGGCACATCTGTACTCATCCAAGAGTATATTTTGAGGTTTTATATCACAATGGATGATCTGTGTCTCGCACTCTTCATGCAGGTAGAGGATGCCTCTAGCAATGTCGAGAGCAATTCCAATCCGTTCATCCCAATTTGGTCGGTTTTCAGGTGTGAAGAGTAAATCTGCAAGTGATCCATTGCTCATGTATTCATATACTAGAAGCCTATTAGGTCCGTCGAGGCAATAACCAATTAGCCGGACTAGGTTTCTGTGATGGGTTCTCCCAATCGCCTTTATCTCTGTTTGAAATTCTCTTTCCCCCTCTAGTAACACTTTCTCTAGCCGCTTCACAGCTACGACCTTTTGGTTGTTTGATATAATCCCTTTGTAGACAGTCCCAGAAGCTCCTCTACCCAACTCTTCCTTGAATCCATTGGTCACCATCTCTAGTTCTGCAAAAGTAAAGGCCCGTGGAGCGACATCATCACCCAATTCCACATTCCCTTTCTCGGAGATTTTTCTGTATGCCCAGACATGGTTTCGGTACATGAGCACTCCAGACGTTGCCAACACCATGAAGGCAAAAGCAATAAGTGAGATACCGATAATCAGGATGTCCACTCTATGCTCTTTCTTGGTTTTCTTTGGTGGAACAGCTGGATCTCCTTTTGTTATGGGTGCAGGGGTACCTGTACCCACTTTGACCAAAGCAACGTTTGAATCACCTAGGTCTCTTCTTCCATATCTCAATGGAAGCCTTTGTTTTCTGCACTCTCCATCTTTGAATAGCGCGGCTTCGCAGTTACAGTCCTCTAGACAGGCTCCTTCACAGTCTTCTCTAGTGTTCAATTTTAGCACCGAGTATGGAACATTTTCCCATACGGTATGGTCCAACGGGATCATGCCGTACTTGATACTCCCATCCTTGTTCTTGCAGCTTTGTGAAACAAAATTCCTCTCACACCCGGAAGTTGAATTTCCCGGATTAACAAAATCAAATCCGGGAAGACATCTGCAATCAAATTTAACATCCATTTGAACACAAAACCCATTAAGGCCGCATAAACCTTTGGGGGCACAGCTATCAGCTGAAGATGTCCATAGAGTCCACCAGTCGGCTTTCTGATCCAAAGTACGTGAATACACTCGGAAGAGACCATCTACATCAATTTTCATTCGATAGATCTTGTCCTTCTTGGGAGATTCTCCCTGGGTTAGATTTTTTATAATGACGCTTGAGTTGAGCAAGTAGAGATGACCATCACGGTCGAGATTCAGTGTTACATTATTTCCTACTCCATCGGTGAACGATGAATAATAAGAATACGGGGCCGTGTCTGGAGTTTCCACCGGATACTGGACGAGGTTCCCGTCGTTTTGCATCTTGAGACGGAATATCCCTGTTGAGTGGTCAGTTTCTGAGGCACTAGAAAACAACTCTTGCCCTGGCGAGAGGCGCTGGCCGGGTAGAATTGTGTCGGTTGGGTGATCAAAGCTCTGCCAAACTATCTCCTGATTGGAATTATAGAGCACGAAATTGCCCGAGTCAAGCATGGAAGCTGAAGAAGCAGGTTGTGAAACGGGATCACTGATGTATGTGTTTTGACCTTGAGCCGGTTCCAGGACAAGCCTTCCATCACTGGTTAAGAGCAAGGTAACGTTGCTCGGAACTGGGGGATCGTCTCGGTTGGCCGTCCAAACTACAGCCTTTTCTGGAATTCCGGCAAGAAAAACTCCAACGGCATAGCCATTGCCTTGCTGGTAGAATCCAAAGGCATAAAGACCGGAGCGCGACAACCAGGAGGAATTGGTGGTGGGCGTAAGAGAAGAACCTAGGCTTATATTTGAATGTCTTTGTTGAGCTTCTACCGTGTAAAACGCAGAGAGAAGGAGAAAGATTAAGGGAGCAGCCATGAAAGTGAACAGACCTTTCTGCTGCTTCATTATGGTTGCTGATCGTTTTTGTTTGTATTAAAGCCCCAGTTTGTAGTCTATGGAAGAAATGAAATGGTGGACCGACGACGACTCTGGTGAGTCAACATATAGGCTCTGTTTGCTTCAAAAAAATTAATATCAGGTAAGAAATGTACCTAGGTCCGATTACTATGTTATATTACCCACGGATTCATTTAAGATGAGTTGAACAAAACCGATGTTTTCCTGCCTATTCTCCGGAAAACGGAATCCCAAAAAAGCGTCACTCATTTTGTTATAAAACTAAATAAATATTACAGAAGTAAAATATTCAAACACAACATATAATAAAATTAATTTTTTTTAAACTGTCAAATAATAATTAAATAATTCTTCTGAAACTATAGGGATAGATCTTCTTGATTATCCAAGTATGTATTTCTTTCATAAGACAAAATATAAAGACAATAGAAATTAAATAGTTTACCTATACTATTTGTTTTTTTCTTTCTTATCTTTTTTCTCGTCTTCTTCCTCTTCATTCTCTCTCTCTCTCTCTCTCTCTCTCTCTCTCTCTTATTTTTCTCTACTCTCCTTTCTCTCTTTCCTCTTCCATTTATATAGGCAACCAATAGTGGTAGGTTGCAAATCATATGTTCGAAGGTTATCAACCATTCAACTCTTTCATAACACTCCCCATTGAATAACCGCTATAAGAAACTTCATAAAAACTATAGTGAAAGAAAAATGGGTGCGCTAAAAAACTGTCTCGTTAAAGCCTTGCCACGAAAAACCCTATAGAAAAATAATTGTTGGTGAAGGGAAAAGAGTATAGTCTACGACTCCCCCTTATTCATACATCTGGTATGAAGTTGAAGTTTATAGCTTTAATTATTCAGAGCTTTAAGACTACGCATGCCAATATTGTGTATCAATTTTTCAAATGCTGCAGTTGGGAGTGCTTTAGTAAATAAATCTGCCAAGTTGTCAGTTGAATGTATCTGTTGGACATCACTATCATCGTTTTTCTGGAGTTCATGTGCATAAAAGAATTTTGGCTATATATGTTTGGTTCTGTCACCTTTGATGTAGCCTATCGTTGAGGTATCTTTGATCGAGGATAGTCCGCAACTATCTTGAATTTGTTGGATTATAGATTTCAACCAAACGCATTCTCAATTTGCTTCATGAATTGCAATGATCTCAAAATGATTTGAAGAAGTTGCAGTTTATGTTATTGTTTTTTAAGTTTATTGTCATCTTGTGTAATGTTTTTCTAAGCATGTTTCTTAAATGAATGTTTTCGTTTTTTTATAAATAAACAATTTTAATATTTTGTATAGAGACATGAAATCTACCAAAGCATTAATAGCTTCCAAGATGAACGATGGAGATATATGTTTAGTAAACAATACAACTACTCATATAATTCTTCGAGAGAAAAAAAATATTTTGTTAGCTTAATGTTAGCTGAAAATAACATTAAGACAATATCTGGCAGTACAAAATTAATTGAAAGTTCCGGAAGAGCCAATATATTGTTATCAAAAGGAACAAAACTCTATACTAATGATGCTATGTATTCAACTAAAGTTACAAGGGATTTCCTCAGTTTTAAAGATATACATAGTAATGAATATCATATAGAAACAACAAATGAATAAATAATAAAGAATATCTTTACATTACTTCTATTGTTTCATGCCAGAAGCATATATTAGAAAAAATTATTATCTTCTCTTATGGATTATATTATACAACTACAAGAATTTTGGAATCACTTGAAGTAATGCACCAGAAGTGCTTTGACCTAAAGAATTTTATACTTTGGCATGATCGTCTTGGTCATCCGAGATCAATGATAATGTGTCGAATAATTGAGAATTCTTATGGGCATTCGCTAAAAAACCAGAAGATTCTTTTGTCAAGTGATTATACATGTCCTGCTTGTTCACAAGCGAATTAATTATGAGACTATCCCCTTCAAAAGTAATAGTTGAATCCCCAACCTTTTTATAAAGAATTCAAGGGGATATATGTGTGCTGATACACCCACCACGAGGACCATTTCATTATTTTATGATTTTAATAGATGCATTCACTCGATGGTCACATTTTTGTTTGCTTTTTACTTGTAATGTTGCATTTGCTAGGCTTTTTGCTCAAATTATCAGATTACGAGCACAGTTTACAAATTACTCGATTAAGTCAGTACGACTGGATAATGCTGGTGAGTTTACATCTCAAGCTTTTGATGATTATTTCATGTCCATAGGAATTGATGTTGAATATCCTCTTGCACATCATTAGTCCGTGTCCGACCCACTGCTTATCACGAATATTCACCATTATAACTTATTTTTGGTCAATAACCAAATATTTCACATTTAAGGATTTTTGGTTATGCTATATATGTACCAATTGCGTCACCACAACGTAGTAAGATGAGTCCCAATGTTGACTTGGGATTTATATTGGTTTTGATTCTCCATATATTATTAGATATCTTGAACATTTAACAGGGGATGTATTCACTGCACGTTTTAAGGATTGTCATTTTGATAAAACACTTTTTCCACCATTAAGGGAAGACAAAATGCAACCGGAAAAACAACATGAGATTACTTGGAATGCTTTCACGGTATCTCATCTTGATCCTCGAATAAATCAATGTGAATCAGAAGTTCACAAGATTATTTATTTACAGACGATTACAAATCAATTACTTGATGTGTTTACCAACACAAAGAAGATAATAAAATCATATATATCAGCTGCTAATACCTCAACACATATTAATGTCCCTATAGGACAATCTGCTAATGTAGCAACAAATGAATCTCAAACACATATGAAGCGTAGGAGAAATATTAGTGCAAAAGACACAGTTCCTAGAAAGAGGAAGGTACAAATACGTAAGGAAGTCAGTATTCCTGAAGAAATCATAGTATCTAAACCACCAGAAGCAGGAACTCTTATTAAAAAATTCCCAGAAGAGGAACCTCCTAAAGAGATATCCCCTATAGTGGAAAGTAATGAGATCTCAGTAAGTTATGTGAATACATGAAAAAAATGGAATAGAAATAAAATTGTTGTCGACAACATATTTTCATTTAAAGTGGCTCTTGCAATTACAAGAAGTAATGCAGAGAATGAACCACGCACAGTTGATGAATGTCAATATAGAAGTGATTGGAAACAAGCTATTGAGACAAAATTAAACTCATTAGAATAACGCAAAGTATTTGGACCCGTATTCCAAACACCAGAAGATGTAAAACCGGTTGGATACAAATGGGTATTCGTGCGAAAACGAAATGAGAAAAATAAAATCTTGAGATATAAAGCGCTATTAAAAGTATAAGGTTTCTCGTAGAGACCTGGTATTGATTATGATGAAACATACTCTCCTGTAATGGATGTCATTACGTTCAGATTCTTAATTAGTTTATCAGTTTTAGAAGGACTGGATATGTGTCTGATGGGCGTCGTAACAGCCTACTTGTATGATGAATTAGATAATGATATATATATATATATATATATATATATATGAAAATTCCTGAAGGATGTAAAATGCCTGAAGCACATATTTCAAAATCTCGAAGCTTATATTCTATCAAGCTTCAAAGATCTCTGTATGAGTTAAAACAGTCTGGACGCATGTGGTACAATTGTCTCAGTGAATATCTAGTGAAAAATGGCTATGTGAATAATACAATTTTTTCATGTGTTTTTATTAAGAAATCATAATTTGGCTTTACTATTATTGCAGTCTATGTTAATGATCTGAATCTTGTTAGAACTCTTGAAAAGATGACAACAATTACTAGTTATTTAAAGAATGAGTTTCAAATGAAAGATCTTGGAAAAACTAAATTTTGTCTTAGATTACAAATTGAGCATTATCAAATGGAATTCTTATCCATCAATCTACATATACAGAAAAAGGTTTTGAATCGATTTTATATGGATAAAGCTCATCCATTGAGTTTTCCCATGATTATTCGATCACTAGATGAACAAAAGGATTGTTTTCACCCTCAAGAAGATGGTAAAGAACTCCTTAGTCCTGAAGTACCATATCTCAGTGCTATTGGGGCTCTTATGTATCTTTCAAATTGCACAAGACTCGATATTGCATTTTCTGTAAATTTATTGGCAAGATACAGTTTTGGACCAACTCAGAGACATTGGAAATGGGTGAAGCACATATTCCGTTACCTCCAAGGAACAACAAATTTGGGTTTGTTCTATTCAAAGGGACCAGAATCTTGGACATTTTCATCACCAATTAAGTGATATATTTTTCCATCATGATTTTTAAAGAAATTTGAAACATCAAGGTAAGTGATTTCTACTGAGTCATCAAAGTTTGTGAAATTCATTTTAACATTTTTTTCTTTATCTTGTGTTAATGCTAGGTAAAGATCCACTAATGGTTTAAGCGTACGACAGATACGTGACCAATACCCTTTCATACCACACCTGTAACAAACATCTTCATAATTTTTGAGAGGTTTATTCTATAAACCTTTTCCCTTTTCTTGTTTTGTTTCTGAGTTGTTCCACGACTTATTCCACGAGTTGTTCCACTGCTGTTGGTGTAGTGTAATATTCTTAACTCAAGAACTTGAAAAATTATAACTGTTATAATTGTTACCTCTACGATAACCCTCACAATAACGAAAATTATTTCTACTGCGTCCACAACCGTGACCACGTCCACGACTATGACCACGTTCATAAAATGAGACCGCATTCACTTTAGGGAATGGTGTAGAGCCGGTCGGGCGAGACTGGTGGTTTTTCATCAGAACCTCATTATTTTGTTCAGCCAGAAGGAGGCATGATATCGATTCTGAATTTTTTTTAAAACCTCGCTCTCGATATTGCTGCTGCAAGAGCAGCTTAGAGGCATGAAATGTAGAATATGTTTTTTCTAATATATCTTCATCAGTAATAGTTTGCCTACATAATTTCAATTGTGATCTAATTTTAAATAATGTAGAATTATACTCACTAACAGCATTGAAATCTTGCAACCTCAGATGCATCCAATCATAATGAGCTACGGGGAGAAACATGGTCTTTTGGTACTCATATCTCTCCTTTAAATTTTGTCATAGTACCAGTGGATCTTTTACCGTGAAGTATTCAGTTTTTAATTCTTTGTGAATATGATGGCAAAGAAAAATCATTACTTTGGCACGATTCTGCTGGGATTCGTCATTTTCCTCATTTATGGTATTTCCAAGAGCCTTTGCACACAAATGGATCTCAACATTAATTACCTAGGATAAATAGTTCTTGCTTGAAATATCAAGAGTGGTAAATTCTAGTTTTGCGAGATTTGACATTTTCAGAATGACTACACTCACAAGATAATAAAGTTTTAGAATCACGATAAACAAAAATAATATAAATAAGACATACTATAGAACTTTGATCAAATATCTGATACAAATCTCACTTATCCGAATTTGATAAATTTCATTTGTTAATAATATTCATCAATAGTAAAATCACTATTTATTACTATTGCTGCATAGTATCATATGTAATACATATATATAAATATATATTTATTATTTTTGTCCATATTATAACTTTCAATCTAGATATCAAAATATAATCAACGCACATGTCTATGGAAAGGTATTAAAATAAGGATTCCAAATCTATAAATATCATAGGCCATAAATTTAAGACCTGGGAGAAAAAAACAAAAAAAGTTTCAAAATATTACTATTCATCAACTATTTAATAAATATAAATTATGCTATGAATTGAAGAGTGAATAGTAAAGAATTCAAAATAATGATAAATAAATTAAAATATTAATGACATATAAAATGAAGTACATTCACTAATATAATGAAGTACCTTCCAGATATACGAGTACTTAGAGTTTCGTGCCGATAACATGTTAAAAAATTAAATGAATATTACACAAGTAAAATATTCAAACACAATTTATAATAAAACTAGTTTTTCTGGAACTGTCAAATAATAATTAAATAGTTTTTCTGGAACTATGGCAATAGATTTTCTTGATCACCCAATCATGTATTTCTTTCATAAGACAAAATATAAAGACAACAAAAATTAAATAGTTTACCTTCACTCTTTACTTTTTCCTTCTTATCTTTTTTCTCTTCTTATTTTTTTCTCTTCCTCTCTCTCTCTCTCTCTCTCTCTCTCTCTCTCTCTCTTCTCTATTTTTCTCTGCTCTCCTTTCTCTCTTTCCTCTTCCATTTATATAGGCAACCAATAGTGGTAGGTTTTAAATCACATGTTCGAAGGTTATCCACCATTTAACTCTTTCATAACTCATTTTTCATTATATAGAAGAAGTGCAGGATCATCATTAACAAAGTGAAACTACGAACTTGGCTTTACAAATATAAGCAAACCAAACAGAGCCAAACCTATTTAATTAGTGGGGTGAAAAGTCTTTGCAAACGTTTAGAATTTTTTCTAGTTTGCTCATAAGACCTTTTAACTCTCAAGTACTTTCCTACTGTAAATTGTACTGTGACTATGGCTCTGGCTGTGGTGATCTCTATCTCTCTCGGATTCTCGTCTACATGTGGGTGGCATTTCTAGGCACTCTCTCGGATTCTGGTCTATATTAACGACGTTGTGGGTGGCATTTCTAGGCATGTTAATTGGATTGGCCCGGCCCAGCCTGTGACCCATCGGCTTAGGTCGGGTTTTACAGGCTCCCGCTAAATTTCAGGCCGAGCCAAATTTGAGAATACTAGTTCGAAACCTTGCCCATAGCCCTAAGGGCAGGCTCAAGCTCGAGCCTTGGGCTTAGGCTTCAGGCTTGGACTTTTGGAAGGGCCTTTAGGTGGACTTGGTCATTGTTTTTCTTAAATTTTAGTTTTTTAAATTAGTAATTAATAAGTAGTAATCACTAATGATTAAAATTGTGGGTCTAATAAGAGCCAAGCTTAAGACCAAAAGGGACCAGTCCAGCAAGGTCGGCCCATGAGTGTCGACCTATTCGAGAAAGCCCATGCTAATTAAAGGTAGAAGCCCAAAGTGGCTGGCTCATGGATCCTAATCCAAAAGGTACACGGACTAATGAGGTCCATAATATAAATCATATTCCTAAGTGAATTAAGACAAATAAAAGATAAGTCCAAAGCATTAAATCGACTTTATCAACAAGGATTCCTAGGAGGAAAGTGACTCCAATTTTTAAAAGGGAACTTAGCATTCCGAAAACTATAAATATTCCCATGCACTAAAGGTGTAAAGTACGTTCACTTGAGTTCTACCTCTCTAATATTTTATTTGATTCATTGTGGTTAAGATTGCTAACTTAATCATCGAAGTGCCTTCGGCCCAAAGAAGGTTGAGACATTCTCATCGTCTTCTTCTCTTGTAGATTGTTCGTGCTTATCAATTCAGTTTCGATAGTTCAACCGGACTTTCCTAAAAATTTTACCTACAAATACTAAATTAGAGAAGTAGTCAACTTATGAAAATTATACAAACAAATATAAATGATTAAACTTGTAAAGTATTAATTAATGTAAACTTATATAAACTATTGAATATATAAGACATATATTTTTAATTAGTAATTGATAATCAATAATGATTCAACTAAGTTAGAGATTGAGTTAAACTTATAAAAATTATACAAAAATTTATAAATGATTAAATGATTATACTTATAAAGTATTAATTAATATAAATCTATATAAACTATTAATTATATAAAAATATATTATTAACTATAAATTTATAATTTAGCCGGACTTTTGGACAGGCCTTGGATTGAGTTTTTTGGCGGGCCAGACTTGGGCTACCAAGGGTAAGGCCCAAGCCTGCCCATAGGGGAATCGGGATTAGGCGAGGTTCTGGCGGAGCTTTGGCCCTGACCAAATTTACATTCCTAGGAATTTTTTACTATATAAATGCTGTTTGTACGGCAATGCTCTATAACCATAAAACAAAGAGTAATGCTAGCATTTTTCTTGAGCAATGCTATACAAACAGAAAATTTATATAGAATTTCATACATGGTAATATGTCTGAATATGAAACTTTTACTTCAAAACGAAACACTCACTATAATGAATTTTAATTACAAAATTACCAATGGCACATCAAAAGTTTAGTGGTTAAGTAGTAATGAATACTCTACAGTAATCCATGTTAAATAGTAACATGTGATGTGTTAATACATCAGCAATTTGAATTTGTGGTGTAATGGAGAAACTTTTAAGAAAAAAAATATTACATGACAAAATTTGATAGAGTGTTTCCTTAAAAGTCTCTCAATCACATCATAAATTCAGATTGTTAATGTATTAACACACCACGTGTCATCATTTAATAGTATAGAGCACTCAATACTACCTAATCACTTGACTTTTTTTTCGACAGAAAAAAGTTTAGCGATCATATAATACTAACTGTTCAGTACCCATCCTTAATAAATTGGGACAGGTAGTGTTTTATTATATCAACAACATGAATTCATAATTAATGAAGAAACTTTTAATGCAGTAAATACCACATTACAAAATCTGATATGCATGTTCTACCTGATTACTAGACTTTTTTCTCAGTGTGGTGATAGTTTCTATACATGTTTTCTATAATAATAGCATTTTGCTTTTCCCTTTCCTAAAAGAGTAATACTATACAATCATAATTCATACCGAATTTATTATTAGAATGATGTAACTAAATTGTGGACCTAGTACTTTAAAGTAAAGAGTTCACCAAGATGTCTGTTAATTACAAAACTGTTATCGCCATATCATTTTGGTGCAGAATAATGAATACTTCCATCACCATATCATTTTGGTACATAATTTTCTATAAATTTTTTTAGAAGAATAGTATTTTTCTAGAACAAACATTCATTATAATGGTTACTAATTACAAAAATACCACTGTTATATACATATTTGGTTAAACCTATCCTGCCCCTAATAAGAAACCCCACTCCACATCCCGTCCTATACCCGTGATGGGTTGAACCTCTGTACCTCGCCCCCATCCCACTTAAGTTAATGGGGATTCAACCGTAAGAAATTTTAAGACAAAAATAAATCTCTAAAAATAGAAAAATAATACAAATTATAATATCTCTAATATAATATAAAATTGAGAAAGAAATAAACTAAAATCTAAGAATAAGAAGTAAAGCTAGAATCCTAATATTTATTTAATATACTAAGGATATTTTATATAATTAAAAATAACATTACTTATTTAATTATTTTATAATATAATCGTAGCGGGTACGGGGTAAGGTGACCTAAATTCTACCCCGTCGCCAACTCGCATCGGATTTTACTTTTTTTTTTCATATCCCGCCCTTAATTTATTTATTCATACCCCAAACCTTTCTTATTAGGAGAAGAGTGAAGTGGGGTTCAGATTTTTCAACTCAGATTGCTATCCCCACTGTTATAACATTTTGGTAAAATTTTTTATAAAATTTAAAAGAACAGCTTTTTCTCTATTTCTAGTGAACTATTCAACTTGGTAATGTTCTGCCGTAGACTCGACGCCATGTCGTGTTGTTTCTTCTTCTCTGATGTAGATTCTTCTTTTCTGATGTAGAATGGGTCAAAGACGGTAATTGAGAATCATTCAGAGCCAAACAAAGTTTGAACGTTCAAAGTGATCTAACAAGTGGAATTAACGATTTCAAAGTCACTCCTGTCTATTCATATTTTTATTTTATTATTTATTGTTGTTTTCCTGGCACTCATATCTATCAATTCAGGCTTTATGATTCTCGTCAATTGTCTCCATACAACTTGCCAAACGTTGTTGTCAAAGAGTCTTCATAACGTTCCAAAAGTCTAGTCTATTCAATATTGGTGCCAAGGCCTTGCATGAACAAACCTATGGTCTCGTGGTTGAGGGATTGTTGGGATATGTTTGGTAGATGAAATAGGAATCCAGTTTGCTTGTTTTCTAAAGCAATTTGCCAACATTTAAATACTGCCTCTTCTTCGCAAAAGAAACATAATAAAGTCCATTGTTAGGATATGCTTGGGAATTATTTCTCTACATTTTTACGATGAATATTACATGTTTATTCAGAAAGAAAAATCAATAAAACTGTGGAGAAATTAAATAAAGAACTAGTGTTATCGTGAGTGTATTTTGCTGCATCCAATCCACTACAATATATTCTCTAAAAGAAGATTCATATATGTTTTTATCACATTTTGAACTGGTTGAGGTGGAATTTTGGAGGCATACAGAGAAGTTATATTGAGAAACCATGTTAAAATTGTTGGATACAGAAGAACAAAAGAAGAATATAGAGTTCATTACATTTTTCAAACATGGAGTATACACCTCACCTCACTTTGGCTCTTGTACTTTCAATTGTGATAGTAAACCCCTTACATTTTTGGTCAAGTTAATTGCAATATCACTTTCATGTGAGATGCCCTTTATTGCAGTGATAGAAAATAATAGGTGACCATTACATGTGTATTTTTCAAGGGCATAAAAGTAATTCTCTCTTTTCTTCCTTCTACATAAACATCTCTATCTCCTTTTCTTTCTTCCCCTCTAATAACCATCGGCATTGACCCAGCCCATTTCTGCAAGTCCACCCAACCTACTGTTACCCAAAACTTCCCCTTCTCTCTACAAACTCCACTCCTCTATCACCCAAACTACCTAAAAAATTAAGAGATAAGGTTGCTACCAGTCCCCAAACCACCCAGCCATATATGTATATATAACTCTATATCCCTTATAAATTTCCAATTTTTTTCCACCACCGCCTCAATTTCATTGCATTCTTATTGTACATCACCTACCCAGGATACAGATCAAAACTATGACCCGCAATATTCTCCACAAAATTCAATAATGTTGATTTGGGCTTTGCGGTCACGTCGGTTTCAATTCATCCTCGTGTGCTCAAGAAGAGACCAATTAGACTTGATTTGAGTATTGAAAAACCGTTTTATGTTTGATAGTGTTGTGACGTTTTACTAGAAGACTGGTTAGGACTATAGATTGCTGAACGGGCAAAAATAAAATGCTTGCAGTTGTCTCTTTTTTTCCATCTTTGTTTGTCAAAGTCAAAAAATGATTAAGTAACAGTCCCTTTTTTTATCACGAGTCGATCAAAGGAACTAAAATATTTGGAATTTTTAATTTTGTAAGTTGAAAACTTGCGTTTTTGGGCCTTGGGGCATTTGAAATTGATAAAAAATGGCTAGGCTGGCGCCTAAAGCACACGCGCCTAGCTACATTTAGCCTTGACGCATGCGGCTCGTATGCCAGGTTGGATTTTCTTCCAGCACACGTGCCAAGTTTGCTGATATTATGTCAGCAAACCCATGAGGCAGCGTGCGGGTTTATTGCTTTTGGCAACTTTGAGAGCTTTTGTGAGGATTTTGAAGAAAAATCAGCTGGCATTGTGGGGAAGGCTCGAATGACATCGTGTCTTCACCGGAAGTGTTTTCCATCCCTGGAATCCTTGCCAGAAAATTCGAACCTCGCCAGAAACCTACGGTGTGAATTCTTGAAATTTTGTTAATTTCTTTGCCTTGATGACGAATTCTTGCATATTGATAGTGAAACTTGGGGTTTTGGGACATTTTACATGCCATGGGCAGATTGATTTTGAGTATTGATGATGTTTGGAATGCGTTTTAATAATTTTGCATGTTTACTCTCAAGGATTTTTCCAGGATTGGGGATTTTGAAATTTTAGCTTGTTTAGCTTCATTTTTTTAGCTAGATTCTTGCTAGTTCGGTATTGGGAACATGTTTTGATTTTTTTTTTTTTTTTTTTTGGAGTCTTTGATGATTTTTTGAATTTTCTTGAAATATTAATTTTAAAAATGTATTTTTGCTTGAATATTGAATATTTTTGAAATATTTGCTTGTGCTTTGTGTATTTGTGGAGGATGGGATTGAGTTGATTGCCTTGGTTGGATTATTAAGATGCCATGGGAAGCATGGGCCTTTGAATAACTTTTTGAAAGGGAAAAGTTAAGAAAACTTTTGAAAAATGAGTTCTTTGTGGAAAAAGTTTGAAAAACCCTGGTAATTTTTTAAAGAAAGGTTTTGAAACCTAAACATTCTTTGAAACCAAACTTTTTGGGGCGAATGCTCAAAAACCCGTAAACTTTTGAAATGATGTAATTTAAGACGAAAGCTTAAAAACCCAGACTCTTTTTTTCAAATGTTATTTTTTAAGGTGTGTGCCCGTGCTGTAGATGTCTGAGTGGTGGCTTTAGCTCCTTTTTATGTTTTACCTCATTTTTTGTTTCTTGTTTGAGAAAGGGAGAAAGACATAGAGTTAGTTTGTATATAAAAATAGTTTACTTATGCGAATTCTGAAAATGCACAGGTAAAAGGGGTGAATGCATGTCATACTCTTTTTTTTTTTTTTTTTTGTGAATGCACACAGAATTAAATGTATGGCCTATTATTATTTTTTATGAATGTATGAGTTTATATAAGAGTTAAATTGAATTCATGTCCTACTTCTTTATGAATGCATGCCATGCCTTTGATGAATACATGAATAGATATAAACTACACATGAATCTAATGGATGTAATAGATGCATTATACTACACGTATATAAACTATTTACAAAGAATGTTCCAAGATTGCCCCGGGGCCCATATTCTCAGGATTCTGTTTTATTTTCAAGATTTTGCCCCATTCAGTTTTGTCCTATTCTTATCGGAGTGTGATAGTATTTGCCCCATTCTCCAGGGATCTTGGCCTTTTGGTTTGCTATCCTATCCCTACTTTTTACAGGATTACTGTTTGGGTTTTTTCTTACCTCACTTGGTTTTCTCTCTCAGATTTCCAAAACGCCACCATGGCTAGAGCAACAACTCGCATGCCTTTTGTAAGGCAATAAACAACTAAGCCCTCAATCCGAGAAGACTTCTTTTAGAACCATAATGCAAGCTGGGTTTAGGGGTTGTAAGAAACGAAGGGATATTTAGGCTCAAAGATTTTCTTTTAGTGGGTTGTTTAAACCAAAACCATCTGAGCATACTTTGGAGCATGAGATTGCCCCTGCATTCCTCCCCAGTTCTCCTTTTTTATCCTACTTGTCTTGGTATCGTTCAAGTTTATTTGGACTAAGCAATTTTTTTTATCAGAAAAGACTTTGATTTGGACCATAACATAGGCTAGATTGAAGGGTTTATGAATGAAAAGGATATGCAGGCTCAAATTTGATGTTGTTTCTAGTAGGGTTTAGATCCACACCATCCTTGGTTGGTCTTCCAGTGGGGTTTCGTCCTCTGATATCCTCCTCTAGCTTCAGCAACACATTTGGCTCATTTAGATCAAATAACCTTTTTTTCAATCGAAGAGGACTTTAACAGGGTCATAATGTAGGCCATGGTTTCAAATTTTTACAAGAAAGGGTAAAGACTCGAACCTATTGCTTCTACTGGGCTTCTTTCTTCAAAGAGTTCACCTTTTTTGTAGTTTGATCATTGACCTTCTAACGGAGTTGTCTGACATTTTTCCCCTAACTCTTGGCCTTTCTATATGTTTTTCAAGATAACATAAACATTCTCTCTTCTTTTTTTTCTTTTTGGTCTCCTACCCCTTGGCAACTCTTTTTCTTTACTTTTCTTTTTCATCTCTTTTCCTTCTCTTTATGAAACGAACAATTCTACAACCATTTTTTTTCCTTTGACCTTTTACTAAATAACTCAATCTAACCTATTGTGGGCGGTGATCCCTAGGTTGGGGTTTTCTCAAAAAAGATAAATAGCTTAACAAGTTTGGCAATGGATTGCTTTTGAGTGTATGGGAAATGAAATAAGGGTCTCTCTTCACTTTGAACTAGATCGCTTAATTCATAGAGCTTTCACGTTACTTCAGCTTGATGGTCGATGACATTCTCTACTAGGTCTTCTGCTGCCTGTCTATCCCAGTGTGGAGGGATGGTTTCGAATTGGGGTTGACAAAAAAATCTTTCACTTTATGCAACGCACTAGTGGGTTAAGCAAAGGGGATATTTTTGTGTATGGTAGCAGAATTGAGGGCCTCTAATCATTTCAAATTGAATTGCTTAGTCCATAAAGCCTTAGTATAAAATTTAGACAATATTCCTAGGGATGATGTGTTTCGGCCAGTGAACCCCCTACATATTCTATTAAATCAACTACTTCGTGCTTATCCCAATGTGGGGGATGGTTCTTGGGGAGGATATCTAAAAAGAAATTATGTATGGCTCTAGTGGGCTGAGCAAAGGGTAGTGTTTATTTGGAATAAATAGAATAATGGCTTCTCACCATTTTGAGGACTCAGCTGCCCATCGCTTAGCCAGGATATCATTTGAGTGTCGCACCTTCAATAAAATCCGCACCTTTTTGTTAAGACTGTCTTCCTTCTATCTCTCATTCTCTCTTTGTCACTCGAAGGTCTTAAACCTCTTTAAATGGGTTGCCCATGGTATCTTACCTTTCAAGTCAAGTCATTACTGAATGGGAAAGAATCCTTAAATGCAACAATTGTCCACAAGAGTATGAGACAGAAGGGATAAACTGAAAACTACCTATTTCATTTAAAAACATGATTACATGGCATGTAGTGTGTATTTAAAGAAGATATGCGAAAACTTAGAATGGCAAAAAGAAAATAAACGAATTTTATGAAAACCTCCCTTTTTTAGTGGACCTCTTGGTGGGAACCCCTAACAAGGTTTTGAAACTGTGTCAACTTCTTTGGTATTTCATTCTATGGGTGTATCACCAAACGATGAAGGGTGGATAGACAGATTTTTTGTAGCGCGTAGCATGCATTAGGAAGTTAGGGAATTCTTTTATAGTAACGCACGGATCTGACAGAACTTTGCAAATGGTGAAGCCTTCTTCTACATGAACGATGATTGTCGTGGCATGGTGTGGAGGTAACGTCTTGTAGATGGATGGTCAGTTCTTCTTGCTCCTTAATGTAGGTTTGACCTTTTCTAATACCTAGGCTTATTCTTTCATGAGTTTGAATTGGGCATAATGCTAGAGGGGTTTTCATGAGTTCGGTTGTGCTTTTTGACATTTTTCTCTTGCTTCTGTCTTTGGTTCTCCTTGTACTTGGAGATAAGGAGGGGGAGGATAAAAGACAAGAAACAAAAGAGAAGTTAGTGCCTTGATTTAAAATTTTTTATGCAATGCATGTCATAGGGGTGCCCCTACTTGAGAAGGAGACTAAGCATGATGCATTGGCTCACTTTTGGAGATAGGGGGTTTGCTCTAGTATGCAATTACCTTACCATCAAGTAGGAACCTTTATCTATTCATACATTCATCCATCCATCCACTCATTCGCGGAAAATAAAAAAGTACATTTAACTTTGGGTTTAAACTATAAAAGAATTGAAATACATTTTAATGGGGGGAGGGGAAACATTTTACTTTGGATCTCCACATATCTAATTTTACATATGAAATCTTAAACTACTCTTTAGTCTTCGGATTCGCCTTCTTTGGGTTCGATGTCAAGGAGGTCGCTGAGAGGCCTTGTTGATTGATTGCCCCTAGTCTTCTTGGTAATCATATATTCGTGAGCATAGAGGGATTGGGGCCCCTCTTATGGGATGACTTGAAATGCATACAATGATCCCTTAGGATCACGTGAGAACCCTTAGGGGTTGGGGTAGGTTTAATGCAATGGAGAGTGACCTTGGTGTCACTCTCAATAGGTTGATCATATACATAAAAATGCAATGACTTGAGTTACTTTGAAACTCTTATCTTGACATGGAATATGGAATGCATGAAAATGGATGCATAGAGTATAAGGAGAGAGAATACAATGGTAAAGTAAACGTGCATACATGAGCAGTTAGACAAGTATTATAACAGTAAGAATACAATCATTATAACAACAGGAATAAGCAGGTATAAAGGAAAATAAAAGCGGTCGCCCTTTCCTCCATGGGTTTGAAAATGGTGTGCGTGTCCTAAATCCAGCAGAGGTTCGGCTATGCAAGGTGTCTATATGAACATGACCTTAAGGATTTACTAATGCATTCTAAAAAGGCTCGGTTCCCAGATCTTCAAACCTAGGCCCACTCCCCGAGGTGATGCCATGATTGGTTGGTGATCTGAGCGGGGGAACCATCAAGAGGCCGTAGGCAAAGAAACTGACACAGTATCTTGCTCACAACCAATAGACCGTTCCCCCTTCTAACTAGAAGGGACAAATCAGGGTAAAAATGCAAATATGCATAATGCAAGTGCACGTGCAATGTGTGTGTTATTTTTTTGAAATGAAGGAAAGAGCCCAACAACTCCCATTCATCCTGTTCATTACATTTATGCATAATAGTTAATAAAATAATATTATAAACAAAAGTGCCCCTACAAAACAAAGATGCAAGAGTTAGTATATGGATGACAAGCTTAATACAAGATAATATGAATAGAGTTAAATGCATGTGTTTTTTTAAAATAATTTTGAAAATTGAAAGTGGATAAAATTGGACAAGTTAATTGAAAACTCTACATGGGTGAAGGGTGAAGAGACGTGACTACGGCCTAACCCTCTAAGTGTCCCTGGTGGAGTCGTCAGCTGTCACGCTCAGATTTTTCACGCTCAGATTTTTCAAACTCAAGTGGTACACAAACAAGCGGGAAAAATACTGTACTCTCTTGTTAGAACTCACCATCGTAGAAGAATGAGTGCGACTAGGTTTAAATTGAAAATTGATTTGAATAAAGGGGTATTGGAAAACAATTGGAGTCGCTACCTAACTTGATTAAGGTGAGTTAGGTCACTTTAAAACTAAGCCAATCCGAAGATTACACTTAGAGTTTTTGAAAAAGATTTTGAAAATACTTCCTCAAGAGAGGGTTATTAGAAAACATCTTGTTTGGCAAAATTTGAAAAATATTTAAGCCTTTTTTGAAAATAACTCCGTTTTGGTCTTTCAAAAACAGTGATTTTAGGTTCGGAGGTTGGTTATGTGTAGGGAAGACGCACTAAACCATCACCCTACCCTGCCCTTGCAATACCTACATGTCTATTCACCCTAGATTCATCTATTAGAGTCTTTAACTAATATGTGTCCAATAGTATCCACTTAAAAAGAATATTTAAAAAGAAATTTGACATGATACATGATATACAAGTGCAAGAATAAGAGAGTTTGAAAATAAATTTGAAAAGAGATTGACTTGATTTGATTTTAGAAGAGAGATTTGAAAAGATAGATTTGATTTGAAAATAAGGTTTTAGAAATTGAAAATAGATTTTTAGAATTGAAAGTTTGGAAATAGATTATGAAATTGGAGATTTGAAAAGGTTATGACCGTACCCATGAGGGTTGCCTACGTATCATTTTTGAGGAATCAGGTCAGCTGTAGTTCGGACAAGAATCCGACAAAAAATAGAAGGTTTGATTTAAACTTAGAATATAATATTTGGAAAAGGAATTGATTTGAACTTAGAATAGAGGATTGGAATTTGGAATTTAGAATTGAAAAGATTAGACTTTGATTTGGAAAGATAGAACTTGGAAGAAGGATTTGGACATGTTTTGGAAAGATTGAGATTTAGGAAACCTAGACTTAGGAAACATGAGACTTAGGAAAGACTCGAAGTTTAAGAAAGATTTGACTCGCATGTTGGACTGGGAAGATTAGGGAAGTTGGATTTAAGAAAGATTCGAATTAGGGAAACTTCAAAATAGGAAAGTATCATTTTAGGAAAGTTCCGTTTTAAAAAAGTTTTCAAATTAGGAAAGTTTCGATTTGAAAATATTTTGAGTTAGGAAAGTTTTGAAAGTTAGAAAGATTTGAAAGGTGGAAAGTTTAGAATTTAGAAAGTTTCGAATTTAGAAATTTTTGACTTAAGAAAGTTATGGATTTGGAAAGTTCTAACTTAGGGAAGGTTTCGTTTTTAGAAAGTTTTGACTTAAGGACGTTTTGGATTTAGAAAGATTTGAAATTTAGGAAGCTTAGGATTTTTAAAAAGATTCGAAGTTTGAGTTTTAGAAATTCTTGAAATTAGGAAAGGTTTGAGTTTAAGAAAGATTTTAAAATTGAGATTTGAAAAGTTAAAATTTGGAAAGGTTGGAATTAGAAAATGTTGATTTAGGAGAGATTTCGAAGCTTAAAGTTTAAGGAAAGATTTAAAAGTTTAGGTTTTGGAAACTTAAGGTTTAGGAAGGTTCGAGATTAGGAAAGATTTGAATTAGGAAAGATTTGGATTTGGAAGGTTTGAGATTCCCATTTCATAAATCAAAGGATTGGATTTTGTTTCTAAAAGAGGTGTTTTGATTTTGTTTCTAAAAACAGAGGATTGGATCTAATTTCCTAAATGGGAGATTGGATTTGGTATGGAATTAGAAAGATGAAGTTATGAAAATCGTAGATTTGGAAGACTATAGTTTTGATGTAGAAAATAGGTTTTGGAAACCTAGGATTTAGATGTAGAAAATGAGATTTTGGAAACCTAGGTTTTGAGGCAAGAGTGAAAATCATGTTTTAAGAAAGGATATTAGGGTTTCCTAATCGTTGGCTCTAGGGCTTGATTTATGCTCTAAGGAAAGAGATTTTAGAAAGTAGAATTTCCGAAAAGAAAAGGTTTACGGGAGGAGATCTTAAAAAATAGTTTTTGGAAAGCGAATTTTGAAAAGGGAGTTTTTGGAAAGTTTTTAAGGAAGTCTAGGGAGTGTTTCTAGAAAGTGAACTTTGAGGAGAGCGTTTTGGAAAAGAGTTTTTAGAAAGTGAATTTTGAAAAGGGAGTTTTTAAAAAAGCAATTTTGGAAAGGAATTTTGAAAAGAAGATTGGAGAGAGTTTTTAGAAAATATGTTGGAAAAGAGATTTTTAGAAGAAGATATTTGAAAAGAGAGCTTTTGGAAAGTCCATAAAAAAATATCTCACTTCCCTAAAGCAATTATAACTATAAGAAGGTTAGAATCACTTTAAGATAGCGGTTTTAAAAATGACAAGGATTTTGAAAATACGGACTATATCGATCATTTTAAATGTAACACTTTCCTGAAGCAACCCTAGCCATGAAAAGACTAGAATCACCCTAGCTAATAGCCTAATCCTACACGTGTACCGGAGGTCCCTTGTTTCAAGCATGCAAGAAAGGAGGGAAAGAAGATGGGGAATTAAAATACAAGAAAACCCAAGTGGGTTAGGAGAGAGAAGAGAGAGGGGGAAAGATGTGTAAACAAAAAAAGAAAGCCTACCTTGTGTCTTCTTTATTCGCTTTGTTTTACTTGCTTGCTTTGCTTCAGTCCTCGTTTCGCTTTGCTTCAGTCTTCTAGGGCTCGTCTTGATCTTCGGGAGCTTCGGATTGCAGCACTTCAAGTCTTTAATGGAGGCTTTGGAGGCTAGTATAGGAGTGTATGTGAGTATATGAGAGCTAGGGTTTGTGTATGAAGGCTAGGGTTTTTAGAAAACCTAAAGAAGACTAGGGTTTAAGGAGGCTATGAGCTTTGTAATCGAAGAGGGGAGTTTTTAGATTGAGTTTGCGGACCCCTTTCACACTGGAAAAGGCTCTGTATTTATAGAGAGAGGAATGACCTGGCGCTTGTTGCAGTGGCGTTAGGCAAAATATTACACTAGCGCGACTAGTAGTGGCGCCGTGCCATTTTTTTGGCTTGTAGTGGCGCCAGCCAATTAGGAAATGTTTAAGGTCGGCAAGCAACGTATCTTCAAAAGATTTGGGCGCCTGTACTAGTGACTACCATACAATTTTTAGCCTGGCTTCATTAGGAGTAACTCTAGAAGGTCCGGGAAGGATTTAGAACAGTGCCCTAGAGGTAGTAGTCTTGGAACACTTAGAACAGTGCCCTAGAGGTAGTAGTCTTGAAAAATGATGACAAGATGTGTTGGAAGGGTTGATCAGGCCATTAGGGGCAAAACAGTCAATTGGACCGAAAAACTACCGAGGTGGACTCGAAATGTCCCAGAAGAAGACTCGATATTTGAAAACATTACTTAGAATGTCCCATGAGGTTACCGATTGGATACCCAGAGCCGGTGTGGTTAGAAAAGGCGATTGGCTCATTAAAGGTAAAACGGTCATTTTGCACTGGGTTTGTCGGAACTGACTCAGAATGATCCAGAAAGATAACGGAAGGCCGGGAATACTATAAGAAGCATTCTTGGGAGACTGCTGGTTTGATACCCAGAGCCAATATGGATCCCGGGGCGCTCGGATGCCTTGGGGCAAAATGGTCCTCTTGACTGGAATGTCTCGGAATTGACCCGAAATTGACTAGAGGGCACCTAATCATGCCAAATTGTCTTTAAGACAATCTTGGAAATGTGAACTTACCATTCTGAGGACTTAGGTATCGTCTCGAGAAACGTGCTGGAAATAGCCGTAGGGGCAGTATGGTCATTTTTCACCGAAGTGGGCTAGTAGGCACCGGTATTGACTTGGATTTTGAGTGTTTCCATCACTCTGATGGCGATCTCGTGATATAGGGGTTTGCTAGCAGTTCCCTATATCGACCTATTTACTAGTGTTTCCGTCACTCTGACAGTTGCGATGCTTACAGGTATTTCCATTACTCTAACGGGTCGCGATCATTCTAGAGACTGCCTAATCTTTGAAAGCTGCTAGGTGGACTTAGCGCCTAAGGAATCAACTTTCTCAGAAGGCGTGCCAAAATGGACATTTCTACATTGGCGGGCTAGCAAGCACCAAAGGTGGACCGTTCTACCATCTCAGGGACTTGGGGTCTCATCCCGGTCGATGGATTTGAAGGGACTTATCGTTCCGAAGAGTTCACTCAGAAATGTGCTGGATTGGATGGTCTTGCCACCTTGAGGAATCAACTTTCTCGGAAGGTGTGCCAAATTTAATTAAAATTGAAATTGAAATTGGAAAGGGGACTTACTGTCTTTGAAAAGACATGCCTATTGGAATTGGACCGAACAATGCCCTCAAGGGCATTTTTGTAATTTTACCTCTATTTGGGTCCAAACGGCTTGCGAAGCAATCTATTGACAAGATTAGACTTGGAAAGTTGATTTAGATCAGAATATGTCCATATTAACTTGAATACAAGTCTGGAGGGATTGGAGACTGCTGAGCTGCCAAAAATGGGGTTCTTACAAGGAGATCACACCAAAAGTAACACTTACAAGACACTAAAGCTAAGCAATGCATAGCCAGACTATCAAAAAGAAGATGAGCTATCTTTCATTTTTCCAAAAAAAAAGAATGTATATGCCCTTTGCTTAACGCACTAATGCCATGCAAAAAGTGAAAGATTTCTTGTCAACTCCGATCCAAAACCATCCCCCTATACTAGGGCAAACAGATAGCTGAAGACTCAGCAAAGAATGCCACTTATCTTCCATCAAGCTGAAGCAACGTGAAGGCTTAATGCTCAAGCAATCTAGTTAAAAATGAACAGAAGCCCTTTCTATTTCCCATGCAATCAAAAGGAATCATTGTCAAACCTATTGAGCAGGTTATGTTTCTTTTCAAGAAAACCCCAACCTAGAGATCACTGCCCACAATGGGTTAAAATGAAACATTGAGAGAAAATATCTAAGAGAGAGGAATTGTAAAAATATCAACCTCACGAAAAGAATAGCGAAAGCAAAAAAGAAAGAGTTATCAAGGGACAAGCTACCCTAAAAAAAAAAAAAAAGAGAGATATGATTTGATATGAAAAAAAGGTTTAGGAAACTTATGATTTTGATGTGGAAAATAGAATTTCGGAAAACTATGAATTTGGATGTAAAAAGAAGGTTTTGGAAACCTAGGTTTTGTGGCAAAAATAGGAAGTCAAAAGTAGGGTTTTCTAATCATGGGTTCTAAGACTTGACTTGAACTCCAAAAAAGAGATTTTGAAAAGTAGACATTTTGAAGAGAGTTTCTAGGAATGGAGACTTGAAGAGTGTTTTTAGAAAGTAGAATTTTTGAAGAGAATTTTTAGAAGGGAGATTTTTAGAAAGAGTTTTTAGGGAAGAGATTTGAAAAGAAGTTTTAGAAAGTGGATTTGTAAAGAGATTTTGAAGAGGATTTAAAAAGCAATTTTGGAAAGAGGATTTGAATATGGACTTTTGCAAGTTTCTAAAAATATCTCAATTTCCTAAAACGATTCTAACCATAAGAAGATTAGAGCCATTCTAGGATTGTGGTTTTGAAAACAACAAAGATTTGAAAATATGGACCATGATAGTCACTTTTAATATAACACTTTCTTAAAGCAATCATATCTATGGAATGGCTACACTCACCTTAGGATTGTGATTTTATGAAAATAATTTTAAGGTTTATACCCAAAACTTATGTAACACTTTCCTAAAACAACCTTAACCATGGAGTGATTAGAATTATCTTAAGATTGTGATTTTTTTAAACATGTTCGGAAGAAAAAACTTTTAACGCAAGTTTTGAAAGAGATTTTGATGCAAGTTTTTGAAAACAACTTTAGAAAATGATTTTGAGGAGATGCATGAATATGATATGCACAATGCAAGAGGATCATGAACATACAAGGTTTAGGCTTCACCACATAATCAAGGGGGTCGAATCCACATGGTCTAAGGTTAAATTAAAAGAAAGCCCCCAACACGGTGACTTTTAACCATTCTTTCTACACATAAACCAGGAAGACCCTTGTTTCAAGCATGCAAGAAAGGGGTGGGAAGAAGATATGGGATTAAAATATAAAAAAACCCAAGTGGGTTAGGAGAGAGAAGAGAGAGGGGGGAATTGCATAAACGTAAAGAGAAAACCAACCTTGTGTCTTCTTTGGTTTGCTTGCTTTACTTGCTTTGATCTTCGAGAGCTTTGAGATTGCAACACCTTGAGTCTTCAATGGTTTGCTTAGAGGGTCATATAGGTGCATATAGAGTGTAAGAGAGCTAGGGTTTGGAGAGAGAGAGAGAGAGAGAGTTTCTGGAGTCAGATTGCCGACCTTTTTCATGTAGGGAAGAGGCTCTGAATTTATAGACCAAAGAGTGACCTGACGCCGATTGTAGTGGCGTCAGGCTTAAAAAATCTATTAACGCCACTAAGAGTGGCGCTAGGCCACTTATTGGCTTGGCGCTAGCCACTTAGGAAACCTTTTAAGGCGACAAGAAACGTATCTTCAACTCTTGATACGCAAGGCAAAAGATTTGGGCATCTGTCCTAATGACTACCATGCATTTTTTAGCTTGGCTCCACTAGGAGTGACTCTAGAAGGTCCATAAATGTTTCGAAACGCCAGGAATGGTCTAGAAGGGCGAAAATGGGTAGAAACCCTTAAAATAGTGTCCCAATGGGAACGGACTTGAAAACAAGGTCAGAATTGTCGATTGAGCTATTAAGGGTAAAACGGTCAACTAGACCGAAAAATCACCGGCATGGACTCAGAATAATCCATGAGTGGACTTGAAGTTTGAAACACTATCCAGAGTGCTCCAAGGGAGTGCCGGTTTGATGCCCAGAGTCGGTGTGGTTGGAAAAGGCGACTGGCCCACCAGGAGCAAAACAATCATTTTTGCACTGGGTTTACCGGAATTGACTCAGAATGATCTGGAAATGTATTGGAAGATCGGGAATATTATTAGAAGCATCCTCGGAATGTTACCAGTTTGATACCCAGGGTCATTTAGCTTCAAGTGGGCCTTACGGGCTCGGGAAGTGACCAGTAGACTAAATTGGAGTTTAAAAGGCAGTTAGAGTCTAAATATACATGTGATGTGTGAAAGTGAGCCCGGTCCGGCCGGAGATTACCGAGCGAGCAAAAATGGGGTGCTTACAATGGGTCCACTAAAGAACCATATGCAAATTCAGAATTCTCCTTAACATGATTGTCGCACCCCGATTTTGCGCACTCGAGAAAGATAGGTGAGAAAAATACAGTGCTCTCTTGTTAGAACTTATCCTTCTAGAAGAATGAGTGCGACTAGGTTTGACTTAGAAATTGATTTGATTAAGGGTTTTTGGAAAACATTTAGAGTGGCCACCTAACTTGATTAAGGTGAGTTAGGTCACCTAAAACTAAGCACAATCTATAAATTAAACTTAGGGCTTTTGAAAAGGTTCTGAAAACTTCCTCAAGAGAGGGTTTTTAAGAAGATAGGTTGTTTGGCAACCTTTGAAAAGTTTTAAGCCCTTTTTGAAAATTACTTCAATTTGGTCTTTGAGAACAGTGATTCTAGATTCGAAGGTTGGTTACGTGAAAGGAAGATTTCCTAAGATCATCACCTTACCCTGCCCTTATGCATGTGATGTTTGAAAGTGAGCCTGGTCAGGTAGAAGATCATCGAGTAGGAAAAAATGAAGTACTTACAATTGCCCCTCTTTTTATGTCTTTACTTGTTGAAGATAGAAAATGATAAAGTAAGAGTCCCATGTTAACTGCGAGGTGATAGGAGAAATTGGAATAGTTGGAATCTAAAGAATAGTTACCTCAAGCCGATGGTCAATGTCTGGAGTTTCCTTTGGTAGAATGATGCTCCTTTGGGGAAATTGATTCTTCTTGAGTCAGTGCTCCATCTAGCGGAATGATACTCCTCTAGAAAAATTGATTCTTCTTGAATTAGTACTCCGTCTGGTGGATTGATACTCTTATGGGAAAATTGATGCTCCATCCAGCAGGATGATATTCCTCTAGGGAAATTGATTCTTCTTGAACTGGCACTCTATCTGACAGAACAATACTCCTCTACAGAAATCCAAGATTCATGTTTTGAAATTGCGACTTCTTGAACGAACACTCCATCTGGTGAAACGATGCTCCTTTGGGGAATTTGAAGGTTGATGTCTTCTTAAACCGACACTCCATCTGGCAGAACGGTGCTTCTTTGGGGAAGTCCAAGGTCGATCGGGGAGGTCGAGGGTGGACCATTGCCATATTCTCTGTTTCTTGCTAGCTATTGAAATCTGAGATTTCTGAGGCGTGTACCGGTGCTGGAAATGTCTAAGATTACTTGGTTGCGGGATGGCTTTAGCCCTTTGTTGTGCTTTGCCCCATTCCTTGCTTCCTATTTGAAAGAGAGAGAGAGAGAGAGAGAGAGAGAGAGAGAGAGAGAGAAAGATAGAGGAAGTTTTGTATAAAAACAGTTTATTTATACCAATTCTAAAAATGTACATGTAATGGAATTGAATGCATATCATACTTTTTGATAAATATACCTACAAGAATGAAATTGAATGCATGTTATATTTATTGATGAATGCACATACAAGAATACACATGCAGGATTGGAATTGAGTGTATGTCAAACTTTTGATGAATGCATATATAAAAATGGAATTGAATGCATGTCATACTTTTTGATGAATGCATGCATTTTACATATGGATGAGACTGGATGCATGTCCTTCTGGGTTTACTCCAGGGTTCATGTTTAGTTATGAGTGTTGTATCCTAGAATTAGGTAGCCTTTTGAACTTCAGTTTCTATTTTAGGATTCCCCTTTTTAATTTCATCATTTTATTGTCAGGATGTGATAGTACTTGTACTACTCTTTGAGATTCAACCCATTGACTTGTTTTTCCTCCCTTTCTCTTATTGGAAGGAAAAACTTTCTTTAGTGAACCTCTCAATTTCTTCTAAGATGCTTATTTGGGTCATCGGGCTCTCTCGAGTGAAAGCCGACATCGCCCTTTGGCAAAGCAACAGGTAATTTCCTTCCTCAGTTCAAGAAGACCTTGAAAGTTTTTGAGAAGTGCAAGCAAGCCTACTTTTTGGTAGAACTATTGAACTTTTCAAATTATAGGGACCCTATAAAGACATGGTCAATCAATAAAGGGCAAATATAGATTTATGAATATCAAGATGCAGCTTAACTTGAAAAGATTAATATCAAATATGCATGAAACCACACAAAATGAGCACAATTGGTCATGAGATGATCAAGACTATATCGGTGACAATGTAGCGGTGTAAGCGTGAACTTCATTGAGACTAATGAGAAAACAGACCCTAGGCGTGATCTAGGAAGGCATACCATGTTTAATAGCTCGCGGATTAACACACGTAGAAGTCAAACCTGTCTTATCTCGTGAGCTCAAATTTTTTTTTTTTTTTTGTATTGTTTTTTTCCTTTTTGATGGAATTCTAGCCCTATCTCTCCAATGATGGAAACATTGAAATATAAAGATATGGCGGCTTTCATATACATGAGTAGGTAGCCTTCTCCTCTTGTCACATAACAATGGTAGCCCTTTTCTATAAGTGATGGGAGAGGGAATCAACAAAAGGTCAATTTAGGTGTGCAATAATCTATAAATTTATAACAATGGAGGAGCCATTTAAAATAGATCATAAAAGGAGATGCCTTATTCTAAGAAGTCTTGAGAAGTACATATTAAGATGAACATGAAACACCAATATGGTAAAAATCATCAAAACCATTGACTGATATTTATACAAATGATCATGCACGCAAGATTCAATCTTAAACAAGCATGCACATTAATGTGTTCATAATTGAATATTTATCCCAATGATTGTGCACGTGTAGGACAAACACTATCAAAAGCTTTTTTTTTTTCCAAAAGCTTTAATCATCACAGTCCTACCGATGTGTGCTAATCTTCTTTTTGAGGGTATAACTGCTTGCTGTTTTGCTAGGACGTCTTTCGAGGGTCACTCTTTAGACTTCGATGAGATATGTGATCGACCTTCATATCTCAGCCTATTGTATTTCCCCTCTCTCTGCACTTTCTACTCTCTCTCTTCCATTTTTCTAGAGTTAGAGATTGTTTTTTAATGTGGTGCTTGTGCCATCATTTCCTTCAAGTCGAAGGCATTAGAAATTAAATTCATCCATAAGAGTATGAATCAAAGGGGATAAAATAGAAATCACTACTCAATCCATTTTAGATTTATTTATAAGACATAAAAGCTCTTGGTTCAAGGCAAAAATGACAGGCAAAATATGATGCAGAATAATAAAGGATAAAAAGAAAATGGACGAATCTAAGAAACATCCGTTTTTCATCTTGGAACCTCTCAAACTTCTTCTATGCTGCATTCGCGTGATTCATCTCCTGAGTGCCAATGACCTTAGCGTCTATCAAATCCGGGATCTTGTGTTTTAAGATGAGACAGTGTTTAGTATCATGCCCTTGTCTTTCGGAATGGTACTCACAAATAAGAGCTGGGTTGAAGTTAAGGGGCAAAGGATTCGACAATGGTGGGGGCAGGTATGGGGGTCAAAAGGTTGGCTTGTAAGAGGTCATGGTAGGCCTTTGTTTAGGTGCAGGCTACGGGAAAAATGCACGAGGTCAGCAGGCCTACCTTTTAGGGCTAAGATGTTGTTGGACTGCCATTAGTCTAGGAGCAGGTGCTTGAATAGCCACGAGGGTTTGAGATTGGTATTAGGGGTGACATTGCGGTGGCTAAGCAGGCAAGACGGCAGATACTTCTCCCTCCTTTCGAACTATTTCCTATGCTGTGGGCACCTTATTTGCTAAGCTTGCAAAAAGTCCTTCTGTTTTAGCATAGGGGTTAATGATCCTCCTAGTTTTTAGGTCGTTATCTATCATCTCCTCTTACATAATCAACTTTAAGAAACTCCTCCTTATGCTTATGTAGAGCTTTTCATAGTATATGCCTTAGAAGATATGCACAAACAGTTGCACATACTCTTTTTCTTCTAACGAGGGATTGACTTGTGCAGCTGATGATTCCCTCCACCTAAGTACGTAACTTTTGAAGCTCTCTTTATCTCCTTTACTCATGGTCATCAAGGACTATCAGTCAGAGGTGAGGTCTATGTTGTGGCGATATTGGGTTTTAAATACATTAACTAGCTCGATCCAGGTTGTGATCTTCCATAAGTAAAGCCAAGCAAACCATTGCAAGGCGGACCTAGTGAGACTATGTTGGAACAATTGCATGAGGAGTTTCAAATCATTTCCATGACCACTCAATGCCCTAACATAAAGACGGAGGTGGGCAATAGGGTTACCAGTGACATCATATTTCTGAATGTTAAGCATCTTGAACTCAGCAAGTCTCGGATGGTCTAGGAAGAAGCATAGCTCATCATGGGATGCAAGCCCAAAGTTGTCATAGCCATGGAGGTCTCGCAGTGAGTCTTTTAACCCTTGAATTTTCAGACTAAGGGGGTTAGGGGAGGTTCTTTTCATAGCAGGCAAGAGCAGTATAGTCTCCACTTCTTTAGTATTGGCCCTTTTGGAATCCTCTTTGTTCCTCCCCATAGCATCAGATTGTAGCACAATCCTTGGTTAACAGGTTTAGAATCCTTGGGAAGAATCGTGGATGATGATGGGGCCAAAGCAGCATCTTTCATGGCTATGGACTGGAAGATCTTGAACATCTCATCGATCTTGGTTCTCATTTCATTGACTTTCTCATGAGAGACGAAGGATGACTCGTCAAGATTAGCAGCCATTAGTGTAACTCTTTATCAGGTAATGATGGGGTCTCTAGGTGGATGTCAGTCTTTCTTAGGAGCAATGATGGCTTTCTATGGTGTAGTTTCTGTAAAAGAAAAAGAAAAAGAAACAAAAGAAAAACAAAGACACAAGCCACAAGTTAGTTTTTGATATTTGGAAAGTTTTATGCAATGCATATCTTAGGGGTTTCCCTTTTTGAGAGGGACACTAATAATGATGGATTTGGCTCACTTTTTGGAGATAGGGGGTTTACTCCTGTATGTAGATATCTTACCGTTTGAGTGGGAATATATATTCATTCATTCATGAAAAATAAAGAAGTACATTGAACTTTAGAGTTTGAATATAACGAAATTGAAATACATTTGAATAGGGGGAGAGGGAACAATTTCCTTGGGACTTCCACCTATTTACCTTTATATTTGAAATCCTAAACTAGTCTTGAGTCTTTGGATTCTCCTTCTTTGAGTTTGATGTTGAGGAGGCCATTGAGAGACCTTGCTATTTGATTGCTCCTTGTTTTCTTGGCAACTCTATCACTGTGAGCATAGAGGGATTGGGACCCCTCTTTATGGAATGACTTGAAATGTATGTCATGAGTTCTTACGATTACGTGAGAACCCTTAGGGTTTTTGTAGGTTTAATACAAGAGAGAGTGAACTTGGTGTCACTCTCTTTGGATTGATCATATGCATGAAGATGCAATGGCTTGAGTGACTTTGGAACTCTTGTCTTAACATGGAATATTGAATGCATGAACATAGATGTATAGAGTAAAGAGAGAGAGAATGCCATTGTAAAGTAAACATGGATACATGAATAGTTATACAGGCATTATAACAACAGAAATAGACAAGAATAAAGGAAAATAAAGCAGTCGCCTTTTCTTCCATGGTTTTGAAATTGATGAATCTGGCAAAGGTTCGGCTATGCATGGTGTCTACATGAGCTTGAGGTTGAGGGTTTACTAATGCTTCCTAAGAAGGCTCGGTTCCCAGATCATCAAACCTAGGCCCACTCCCCGAGGTGGTGCCATTATTAGTTGGTGATCTGAGCGGAAGAACCATCAAGAGACCGTAGGCTAAAAAACTAACACAACATCTTGCCCAACAACCAATATACCGTTCCCCTTCTTATTAGAATGGACATATTCAAGTAGAGAATCAAGTATGCAAATGCTTGTGCATGTGCAATGGGTGTGTGAAATTTTGAAAGAGGGGAGGAAAAGGCCTACCAACTCCCATCTATCCTGTCCATTCCATATATTTAAGACATCCATGGCAATTAATATGACATAAAATAAAAGTGTGAACTAAGGTCCACCTACAAAAGTAAAGATGCAAAAAGTTAGTATTTGAAAGACAAACTTAATCCAAGATTGAAAAATTGAATGTAAGCAATGACATGTTTTTGAAAATAACTTTGAAAAGTTTGATTTTTAAAGTTTGAAGTGGATAGAATTGGACAAATTAATCAAAGACTCTAGATAAGTGAGGGTGAAGAGACATGATAACGGCCTAACCCTCTAAGCGTCCCCAGTGGAGTCACTAGCAGTCGCACCCTGATTTTTTGCACTCAAGAAAGACAAGTGAGAAAAACGCAGTGCTCTCTCGTTAGAACTCATTCTTCTAGAAGGACGAGTGCAACTAGGTTTAAACTAGAAATTGATTTCATTAAGGGCTTGTGGACAAAGTGTAGAGTCACCACCTAACTTGATTAAGGTGAGTTAGGCGACCTAAAACTAAGCACAATCCGAATATTAAACTTATGGTTTTTGAAAAGGTTTTGAAAATTTCCTCAAAAGAGGGTTTTTAAGAAGATAGGCAACCTTTGAAAAGTTTTAAGCCATTTTTAAAAATAACTCTATTTTTATTTTTGAAGACAGTGATTCTAGATTCAGAGGTTGGTTACGTGTAGCGAATATATTGTAAAATCATCACCCTACCCCACCCTTGCGGTACCTACATGTCCATTCACTCTAAGTTTACTCATTTAGAATCTTTGATTAACAAAAGTCCAATTATATCCACTTTGAAAAGAATTTTCAAAAGAAGCTTGATATGATGCACGATATATAAATGCAAGAAAAATATTTGATTTTGAAAATAGATTTGAAAAGAAAGATTGAAGTTTGAAAGAAGGTTCTAAAAATTGAAAATTGAAAATAGATTATGGAATTGGAGATTTGAAAAAATGTTGTCACAATTAGATATTTGAAAAAGAGCGAGGAAAATTAAAGATTTGAAAAAGGTTGTAATCGCACCCATGAGAGTTGCCTACGTATCTAATTATTGGGAATCAGGTCAGTTACAGTTTGGACAAGAGTCCGATTGAAAGTAAAAAGTTTTTGAAAAGTTTTACTTGAAAAGGTTTGATTTAAACTTTGAATAGAAGATTGGAAGTTGAACTTGGAATTGATTTTGATTTGAAATAGAACTTGAGGCTTTTTAAAATTGATTTTGATTTGAAAAGATTGAACTTGGAAGAAGAACTTGAACTTAATTTGGAAAGATTAAGATTTCAAAACCATCTTGACTTAGATTGAAATTGGAAAACCATCTTGGTTTAGAAAAGAGTTTTAGAAAGAAGTTGAAGTTGCCTAACTTAGGATTAGGGTTAAACTAAGGTTTGGCTTCCTAGGGTTTAGGTAACCTAAGGTTGACGCATGTACTTGAATTGGAAAAATTTGATTTAGACTTGAGAGATTTGATTTTAGAAAGTTGGATTTAGGAAATGTTCGAATTAGGAAAGGCTCAAATTTGGAAAGAGATTTGATTTTATTTAGAAACATTTGACTTGAAATGGTTGGAAAGATTTGACTTGATTATTTGATTTGAATGAATTTAGAAAGTTAGAATTTAGGAACGATTAAATTTTGGAAAGTTTTGAATTAGGAAAGTTTCAAAATAAGAAAGTTCCATTGAAAGTGCCAAATTTAGAAAGATTTGAGTTTAAGAAAGTTTCATTTTAGGAAATATTTGAATTTGGAAAGTTTTGAATTTAGGAAATATTTGAATTTGGAAAGTTTTGAATTTAGAAAGATTTAAACTTTGGAAAGATTTAGAATTTAGAAAGATTTGAAAAGTTGAGATTTAGAAAGTTGACATTTGGAAAGTTTCGAAATTAAGGAAGGTTTGATTCCTATTTCTTAAAATAGAAAACTAGATTTTATTTCCAAAAATAGATGATTTGATTTGGTTTCTAAAATTGGAGGATTTGATCTAATTTCCTAAATTGGAATATTAGATTTGACATGGAATTGGAAAGGTTGAGTTTTGAAAATCTAGGATTTGAAAATCTACGATTTAGGATAGAAAAAGAGATTTTGGAAACCTAAGATTTGATGTGAAAGATAGTTTTTGAAAACCTATGATTTGAGGCAAAACAAGTCATGTTTTTAGGAAAGAGAACTAGAGTTTCCTAACTATGGAATCTAGGGCTTGACTTGAACTCCAAGAAAAAGAGTTTTTTGGAAAAGAGTTTGTAAAGCAATTTGGAAAAGGAGTTTGAATATGAACTTTGGAAAATCTTTTGAGCATCTCACTTTTCTAAAACGATCCTAACCATAAAAAGATTAGAACCATTCTAAGAATGTGATAGTGAAAATAACATGGATTTGGAATATGGACCATAATGATCACATTAAATATCACACTTTCCTAAAATAACCCTAACCATGGAATGGCTAGAATCATCTTAAGATTACGGTATTGATGAAAAATAATTTAGGGTTTATACCCAAAATATGGACCTTGATAGTTACCATGAATATAACACTTTCCTAAAACAACCCTAACCATGGAATAGCTAGAATCACTTCAAGATTGTGATTTTTGAAAACAAGATTTTGAATGTAAGTTTTGAAAGAGAGTTTGGTGCAAGTTTGAAAAATAACTTTGAAAACAATTTTAAATGAATGTATGAATATGATTTGCACAATACAAAAAAGGTTATGAATATACAAGGTTAGGCTTCACTACATAATCAAGAGGGCTGAGCCCACACTATCAATGGGTCGAATTTGAAGAAAGCCCCTAACATAGTGACCTTCAACAATTTTTCCTTGGCATAAATCGGGGAGTCCCTTGTTTTAAGCATGCAAGAAAAAGAGGTAGAAGATAGGAGATTAAAATAGAAGAAAACTCAAGTGGGTTAAGAGGAAGAAGAGAGGAAAGGGAATTACATAAAAGTAAATTGAAAGCCTACCTTGTCTTGTTATTGCTTTTCCTGTTTTGCTTGCTTTGTTTTACTTGGACTTTGGAAATCTTGAAGTTGCAGCACCATGAGTCTTCAATGGAGGCTTTAGAAACTTGAGTTTGAGTGTATGGGGTGGATGGATGTTAGGGTTTTAGTATATGGAGGCTATGCTTTGAAGAGACTAGGGACGACTAGGGTTTGGAGAGACTTCGAGCTTTGTATTTATAAAAAAAAGAGTTTTTGAACTAAGTTTGCGAACCTCTTTCATGTAGGGGGAGGGTCTATATTTATAGGCAACTGGAATAGCTTGGTGCCTGTTACATTGGCGCCAAGGCAAAAAATCTACTGGCGCCAAGCCATTTTTTGACTTAGCACCACTACTAGCGGCGCTAGCCACTTAGGAAAGTTTTAAGATGGCAAGAAATGTATATTTTGACCCTTAGGACGCCAGGCAAAAGATTTGGGCGCCTATCCTAGTGATTACCATGCAATTTTTGGCTTAGCTTTACTAGGAGTGACTTTGGAAAGTTTGAGAATGATACAGAAGGTTCTGAGTAACTAGACTTAGCCGGGAATGGATGGAAACCCTCAGAAGAGTGTCCTAGAGGTAATGAGCTTGAGAAACAATGTTAGAATAGTTGGAAAGGTCAACCAGCCCGCTAGGGGTAAAACGGTCAATTGAACAATAAAAACACCATAATGGACTGTGAGTGACCCGTAAGAAGGCTTGAAAATTGGAAACATTATTGTGAGTGTTTCGAAGAGTTGCCGGTTTGATACCCAGAGCTAATGTGGTTGGAAAAGGGCGACCAACCCACTAGGAGCAAAACGGTTATTTTGTACTAAGTTTGCCGAAATGGACTTGGAATGATCTGGAAAGGTGCTAGAAGATTGAGAATACTATTAGAAGGATTCTCGGGAGGTTACCGATTTGATACCTAGAGCCAGTATGGTCCTCGGAGGAGATTGAAGGGGCGAAATGATCATTTAGCTTCCAGTGGGCCAGGGAAGCGACCCGTGGTCTTTATTGGAGTTTGGAAAGCGAGTTGGAGTATGAATGTGCATGTAAAGTTTGAAAGTGAGCCTGGTAAGGCCGAAAATCATCGAGCGGGCAAAAATAAGATGCTTACAATGATGCTTATGAAGATCAATCACACAGGCTTTAAAAGAACTAAGAGAATTCAAGAATTCAAAAGAATCAGTCACAAGTAGTTGGACCACTTTCACACTATAAATTTCATTATCATTTGGCTCAGCCCCTAAAAGTTTAATATTAAAAATGTTCAAGTTTGAAGTCATATTACGAAATGAAAGCTTCATATCACCACTCTTACAATTGATCAAAACATTAGATGTAGCAAGGAATGGGCGACCTAATATGACTGGAACTATAGTGCTAGCATTCTTGTGAGGAAGTGACCTCAAGACAACAAAATCAACAAAAAAAAAAAAAATTTATTCACTTGGACCAACACATCATCCACAACTCCCCTGGCTAAAGAGTAATGTTGGTAGATTTAAGTTCACTAAGACCCAATTGTTCGTATACCGAATATGGAAGTAAATTCACATTGGCCCCTAGATCAAGCAAAACTTGTTCAATTTTATGCTTCCCAATAATACATGACACGGTAGGATATTCGGGATCCTTGTATTTGAGAAAGGCATTGTGTTGTAAAATAACACTTAAGTGCTCAGGCAAAACAACCTCCTTTTGTGCATGAAGTTTATGCTTGATTGTACACATTTGTTTCAAAAACTTGCCATAAGTAGGATTCTACTTAATGGCATCCAAGAGAGGAATATTTATCTTTACTTGTTTGAATAGCTCATAGATTTCAAAATTTAAAAGCTTATCTTTAGGTTTAAGTAATCTGTGAGGGAATGGAACATGTTTCATCAAATCAATACCCTCTTCTTTAGATGCACTAGAAGGCTTTATGACCAGCTCAATACTTACTCTATCTTTCTCTTTTTCCTTTCTCTCTTGCTCTCTCTCATCCTTAATGTGCACATACTCACTCTCAACTCTGTTCCCCTCATCACTAACCCTAAGGAGGTCGTTCTTAGGTGGAATGGTTTTATTAATGACTTTTTCACTCTTAAAGATTGTGATTGCATTAACTTGTTCATGACTAGACAAAGGATCATTCCTAGATTCAATTATAAGTATTTTTCTAATCGAGTTAGGTTGGGGTTGGGCCAAAAATCTCTCCGGTATGGGTTGATTGAATGCTTGTGACATGATAGCCATGTTCTTTTAGACGTCTTATAACATCCTAGTGTGTTGGTCAAGCTTTTGTTCTGTCCTATCCGCCCTACTAGTAAGCCCTCTTTGGTCATTCAAAAGTTGTGCATGTTATCTTCCAAATACCTTTTGTAAGGGGTTTGATAAGTATTAACATCAGGTTAGAATGGCATAGGTGGTTAGGCTTGATAGGTTGCAATTGTGGTTAGAATGGTTGAGGGTTTTCTGACCCTTCTTGGAATGCTTAAAGGTTCGGAAGACCCTCATTTCTCCATTCAAAGTTAAGGTGATTCTGCCAATCCTGATTGTATATGTTGGTGTAAGCGTTGCCCCCACTCCTTTGGTCACCAAATGCACTCCAGTATTGGCCAACCGCATTGACTTGGCTATGCAAAGCCTCCTTAAATCCTGGTATGATAGAATATGCAGGAGTATCATGTTCCATTGTATCACAACACTAAACAATTCATAACCTTAGGTGGCTCACTAACTTTATTCATCTCCATGGCCTTTAACTTTCGAGTAAGTGTACTAAGTCGAACATGCAAATCATTTACATCCCTAGATTTATACCTACCCCTAAGTTGTGAGTTGGGTCTAGCGTTGGGATTTTAGGGCCCTGTTGTAGCCCAGTCTTTTGCCAAATTTGCCAGGTGATCAAAATAATTGTATGCCTCATCTGGATTTTTATCGTACAAAGTTCCAGTACTCATAAACTCAACAAATTGTTTTAGTTATGGAGTCAAAGATGAATCGAAAGTGTTTATAACATGTCATTCTATAAACCCATGGTGTGGACAAGAATGTAACAATTCTTTAAATTGCTCCCAATATTGCAAGAAGGATTCACCAATCATTGGGGTGAACTGAGAGATTTGGTGATGAATCACCTCGGTTCTATGTTCAGGGAAAAGTTATTTCAATAATTCCCCTTGTAGTGTATGCCAAGAGTGAATGGAAAAAGTTTTAGAAGTAAAATTTTCCTTGGACTAGAGTTATTATGAAAAATAGAGTAAACATCTTCAAAGTCCTTAAGATATGTGTAGGGGCTCTCAAAATCTAGACCATGAAAGATGGGCAACACTTGGAGTGTTCCCAGCTTTAGATTTATTGTGGCTCGATACGCAAGAAGTACTATGCATGATGTTAGTGTTTGCCTTACGAGATTTATGTAATCTGTATAGTTCTACTAGGGACTCCTAATTCCCCTAAATTACTTCATCTCTCGGGATCTACCCTATTAAGATCGTCATTAGGGTTAAGACATGATGGAACCACCCCATCATTAATGTTAGCCGTGGGAATAGGTCCAAGATCAACTACTAATGGGAAGGACGGGGATGACGTTCCACTGGGAGAATATGAGAAGTAGTTCGAAGGAAGGTTTGTGTAAGGGTCAATTTTCACTAGACAGTTATGACTATCCCGAATGTAATGTGCCATACATATGCAATGCACACATAAGAGACTGTCGGCACCTCTGCAACAAGTAATTCACAATCTTTCCTTCCTTCCCTCCAATCTCCTCAGAATATATACTACTGATTCAATTTCAATTTAAAAACTACCCAGCCAAACTAGTAATCTCCACATACAAAGCAAAACCACCAATAAGCACTTAGCACATAAGCCTAGTCACCTCTAGCAATCTGCCTCCTAACTACAATATGCCTAGACCCCTAAAAAGAAAAAACAATAAAAACATAAAAGTCCTAATTCTAGCACGTACAAGGGATGGAACGAAGTTACCGAATAGACTTTAGTCGATGATTCCTTCGCTGTTGTATATGGTGATGAAGCAATTTTCTTATTTTACATTGACTAAGGTTCGTGCTTTGGCACGCCTCTTGCCGTCAATATTGTGCAAAATGTCCCCAGTAATGGCGCCAAAATTTAACTGCACCAATCATTGTCCTTGGACGTGACCATAAAGGTTGTGGAAGAGATTAGTGGAGCAAGTTGGGGTGAAAATGACTACAACATATGGTGTTTGGCAAACACACTATTATTGTTTGATGATTTGTGAAGCAATGCTTTTATCTTTTGAAATTCTTTGATTTTAGGATTTTCATGGAGAGATGATACGGGCAAGTGCTTGGAGTGAGATCAGAGTTATATAGGGAAACTAGTGACTTTGATTTTAACAATTACAAGCTTTCACTAACATGGAAGCTCTAGATGAATGGAATTGCATTTATGGACTTGTAAGGAAAATGGATTTTTTTTCATTTCTCAAAAACTAAGGCTATTAATGTTCTAATTAACATGTATGAGAAGATTGGTTATTTAGTCTTGGGTTGTTCGAAGGCAATATAAAAGGCTTATTAAGGTGTGAAGGGAATAATTTGAGAATGATGTATGGTGTATGATGACATTGAACTTGGGAATAGATTGCAAAGAGATTGTTTGCTCTGAACCATCCAACTCTTGAACTTTATAACAAGACACCAGCAAATATGATAGCTTTCTTATGATTATTCACTCCAACAAATGGTGCAAAAGGCCTGTAATCTCTATTTGTCCTATAAGTCGTGTCAAAACAAATTACATCTCCAAACTGATCATAACCTATCCTCATCTTGCATCTATCCAAAATTTATTAGTTATATGATCATCAATATCGAATTGTAGTGAATATTGGAATGAGGGACTTTCCAATTGTTTCTTTTTTTAATAATACAACAAGCTCCTTGTTTCTTCTAGGTTCATATCCTTCTACCACTTTGGGAACAAATAAATATTCAAATCTGAGCAAAGAAATCCAAGATTTTCCCTCTCACCTACTTGTCGGCTCATGAATTCGTAAGTTTGTTTTGGTTTTATTCTAGAACTTTATTGTAAATTAGCTTCAATACCTTGAATACAAGTCACTAATTAGATGAGTTTTACTTGGAGTAACAAGCTTGTACTTATGCTGATCATCGAAATCGCTGATCATCGAAATCGGTGACACAATACCTATTATTCTGTTGAATAGAAATTGTCATATGTGCTAAGCAACGGGTTCTTACATCTTTCTGATAATGTCTCACATCAAGGTTCTATTTTTTCGAAAGTCAAAATCCTTCTTTGGAGCAAGAATACTGTGTAGATCTTATAACATTGTCTTTATTTTTATTCATCCAATATTTTCAAACACTAAATCCTTTTAACCGCCATAATGGTTATAAAAGTAATATGCATGATCATTTGATTCAAATTTCATACCAACTTTTGTGTGTCAACAACGGCAATTTTTTGGCGTAGCAAAACATGGTTCCTCATCAAAGTTTAATCTACGTGGGGTTCTAGTTCCAACTTCCATATCCACTGCATGTAATCTGCCAATAAGAAGAAAAAATTATATATGTTACATTCAAGTCACTTAGCTCAGAAGAATAAAAAATAAAAACAGAGAGGGAGAGAGAGAATCAGATCAAGCAACTGCATAAATGATACAAAGAAAGTCTTGTTTCTGAAACAAAACATATATGCATATAACACTTATATATATTTGTCTATATTTACAGTATAGCATAGAATTAATATATACATACGATTATCAAAAACACTTTTTAGAGTTTTTAAAGAACAGTAATCCTAGTTTACTCAAGCCAAATTCAAATATAAAAAAAATCATGTCACGCTCACCTTGTTAATCCACTATTGTTGGTCAATTTGAAGGAAAAACACATAAGGGAATAGGAGAAGAAACGTTAGAGCTCTTGTTGGAAAAAACGAGAAAATGAAAAGGAAAATTATTGAAAGACAAAAATTAAAAAAGGAAATTTACTACTCATTTTTGCCTAAAGCGGACAAATTTTAATTGTAAAATGAATAAATTACAAAGACATATATGACCAAAAACAAACCTTGCCCAATTAGCTTTGGATAGTCTTTAGGGGTTAGGGCTCCTCTATCAAGTACCATCAAACCTTTTAACTTTTTTAGCCGAAGGAGTTTCATTGGACAAAGAAAGTTCATCTCATTCTTTACGAGCAAAAATTACCAAATCATCTGCAACCTATTTCATTCACGAAACTAGTGGATGATTGAGAGAGTATGGATGATTGAAAACTCTCTCTCTCTCTCTCTCTCTCTCTCTCTCATTCGGGATTGTTCTATTGTGATAATCAGAGTAATAAACTCAAGTTACGAAGAAGAACAGATGAGAATTCAGACGCTTGCAATCCCTCATAGGTTCAAACCCTACCAAACACCACAATCCTTTACTCCTCCTGACTAATGAAAAAAATAAAAAAAACAAAGGTTTTAGATTTATATTGTGGGAAATTATTTTGAAACATTTGTAATTGTCTTCTGATACCACATAATGAATATGAATGCTACAGAAATTGTAAATAAATAAAATTATTTAGAAGATTGTCTTCGAGCTTTCATATATTCCCCAATTCACTGATTTGTTCCCTTCGTATACGAATTAACATTTGTGAATTAGCCGGAGAACTCCTATTTGCCGCCACATTACATGCCACCCGAATAGCCCAAGCTTCGGCAGCCAAGGCAGAAGAGGCTCCAATTCTACCAAAATTCACATCTAAAACTTCACTAAGAGAAGTTCTAGCAATGACCGCCATACTAAAGTGTTTGATTTTAGGAGGAGCAAGGATATGCCAAATTTTCTTTCATAATTCATCAGGGATTTGCTGCGAAGGTTCTGGCCCTTTCTGTTTAGTTTGCATCTTGAGGGAATAGGCCATAGCATACCCTGACTTTACGGTATAAGTGCCAGAGGGGACGGGGTCCAAACTAAACAATCAACCTTTCCACAGACACATGGGATTACTGAATTTTTTATAACAAGGACTCGCATGTCTATTTTAGTTCTCCCATACAGATTATTTGGGACTAATCGCCCGTCAAAAAATAAGAATAACATGTGCCGACACTATTATGTTTATTCTGATTGAACTCAAATAAAATAATATCGTAAAGTTATGAAAAATAATTGATAGTGTGTAATAAGGAGGGCAATTTGCCCTCAAATATGGGGGACCTGCCCCAATTGGATGTGTGTGTAAGAGCGAGAGAGTAATCATTTTAGTAGTTGATTACTCTTTCAGATCTTCTACAATTATATATTAATTACGTCTACGACATACAGCTGTAATGACATTATAGATCCATTATCGTTACTATTATTGTTGGGGGACACAAGATATGATATACAGTGCGGTACCCCATGATCAAAAAATTGAACAGGTATCAACGGACACATGGCATTACGGACGAAACTACACATGGGAGGGGGGGTTTCATGGCAACCTCTACTTTTGTACAACCTTTTTATATGTAGTATAAGTATATTAAGTTTTTGTAAAATAGTATACTAGTGGTACTCCTCATAATTAATAACATAAGGCTCTAATTTAATAAAATATAAAAGAATTGTATAAGGCACTATGGGTTATATTTATTTTTTCTTTGTACATCCTAACCTATAAAATCAATATTTTATGAGTTTCTAAATCAATAGCTGTCTGTGAGTTGCCAATGTGTATCATCTAATAAGTGAGACTTAACATTGAATACACATAAAGAGGCCATTTAAAAAAATGCCGAGTTTCATTTTGATAGATTATTGATGGACTAAGAAATAATTAACTTATATTTTTTCTAGTTAAATAGACAACAAGTTTTATAGGACTAAGACTTTTGTATATGCCTGTTGTATAGGGATTGGCCCCTTTTAAAGTAATTTTTTTATGCATTTTAATTACTTATAAAAAAAAGTTGTCTTTTTTATTCATATTTTGCTTAGGCAGAATGGAATCTAATTTTATGTTTTAGGTACAAATTTATTCTTGTATCCTAATATATCTCATACTTGAACTTAAAAATATTTGTAGAGTAATTGTATCAATAGGCAATAATTTTTGTTTCAAGTTGGTACCCAAAAATAAAATCCTGGTTCAATCGTTGGTTGTACAGTATGAAAAATTGTGAAAATGTGTGAATCCCAAACTTCGTACAACCTAACAAATATACGCTTGCATACATGAACAGAGTTGTACAATATAAAAAATTATGAAAAAGTCCATCCCTATAATACATGCTTAACTTGTACCTTAAATGCTGCTACATTTTTAGTAGAACAATAGCACAAACAAATGTTGTTGGAATATGGATACCTGTAAGAAGGGCTTAGAATATTTCACTATATCTCAATATACACAATTACAAAGAAAGATGTACCTCAAAAAGACAGATAGAACCACGCCAAATGTTTTTCTTAAAAACATATGCTAACAAGACCTTTTTATAAGGTTAAAATAAAACATGTATCATAACGATTGTTTACTATAAAAATGTCAATACTCTATCAGCGAGAATTTCTATACAAATTTTCTAATATTTTCATTCGTAATATAGTGATGTAAGATCGCTAGTGACAATATGTCTAACAGAATACTATAGTTGGCCGCCTCCAACTCATTTTACTTTAAGCACACGGCCACGGGATACGTGTTGGTCTGAATATATAGTAGGTATATGTTAGTGTGTGTGTATATGTATATAGATATAGGAGTTGTACCTCCCACATATGAGAGAGAGAGAGAGATGGAGAAGGTGGAGGAAGTGGTGATAGCGGGGGCGGGGATAGCGGGGTTGGCAACTTTGGTGGCGCTGAAGAGAGTAGGCCTTCGAGCACTTGTTTTGGAGAGATCAGAAGAGCTCCGTGCCACCGGCAATGGCATAGTGCTGTTTCCAAATGCTGGGCTTGCCCTTGATGCCCTCGGTGTTTCTCACAAGCTCAATGCGCTTTATCCCCCTATCCTCAAGTAATACCTCCCTTACTTTGTTCCTGACTTCAACATTGTATGTTTGTCTCCTCATGCCATCAAATCATTTTTCAAATCCACCCATTTATATTTTGAACCAAAGTTCATATGAATCATGGGGTACAAGATTCTCTCTCTCTCGCTCTCTCTCAGAGTTCCTCTGAACTTAATATTAATAGTATGTGAACTTAATGTTAATAGTATGTTCTTTTCTTTCCTAGTGCCATCAAATCATCTTTCAAGATACTCACAAGTATCTTTTGAACCAAACTTCATATGACTCATGGGTTGCCAGAGAATATATGGCTCATGGTTGCCAGATTCTCTCTCTCCAGCTCTCTCTGGTACAAAATTACCTCTTCAATTTAAGATTTTTTTTAAGGGATAATTAGACTTTACTGTCTTGTAGTTTGAGCAAAAATTAGATGATACCCTTTAATTCAAAAGTGAACACATCTCTTTATGATGAACTTATTTGCAAAAAAGATAGAACTATGAAAGATTTGAGAAAATGACAAAAAATATCCTTGCAAAAGACAACCCTTTATCTTGATAAAAAATGACACAATCATCTTTTTGATCATCCATTATGAAGAAATAAAACGACAAAAATACCCCTATGACAGCATTATCGTTAATTCTAACAGTTTATATCCATTTTACAGTTAAGTCTAAACCACAAAAACTTATGTATTCACTTATGCATTTACTTTTAAACCACATAGAGGTCAAATAATTTTCACTCAAATCAAAATAGGGTAAAGCATAATTATCCTTTTTTAATAGTTTTATCTCATTTTTCAATTTTTTTAATTTCTTTGGTGGGAGTGAGGGGGAGTACTTCATCTACGATATACATGTAGTAAGTCCTTTATATGTATTCATTAATTTATTGTTGTTATGCTTTCATGAGAGTATGCATGACAACTGTTCACAACGGATCTACTAAAGAATCCCCTGCTCCTGTTAACAGGTAAGCTACACAAACTCAAAAACTCTTCCAAACTTGGTTTTTTTTTTTTTTTTTTCTTTTCATCTGGGTATGTACGGCATAAAATTTAAGATGCCAATGTTTTTCGATCTGGATTATGGTTTTAAAGAAAGAAAGATAAGTGAAGACACCAAAATGCAAAAATTATTTAATGCTCTTGGAGTATCACCATGTTGTCTTTCAGAAGTACTGAATAATTTCTCATTTATTGGGATTGAAACTGGTTGTATGCTGGCAGGACTGTATGAAATGAACCAATTCTTCCCATATGAGCATATTAAAGAAAATTAACAAATAAATAATATAATATAATATAAGAATAAAGAGAGAGTAACACTTTTCCTATATCCACGACTCACGAAAGCCCCAAGGACTACATATCTTTTTACTGATTTTTCTCTCTCAAATTTCTTTTGATTGGTTGTTACAAGTGCACGGTTCCGATATAGTTTAACTTAAGAGTATCCCAATATCATTTTCGCTCATGAAATTTGTGTCAATCTAGCAAAAAGCAACAAACACCCAATTTAATGACCAATTGAACTTAATTGCAAAACAAATAGAGAATCAATTCTAAAGTAACTAAAAATTGACCAAAAATTATTTTGGGTTTTAAGAATATGTTGATTTAATCATTAATTACTCAAATTGAAAATAAACTAGCCTTTCCTTAGACCTGGCTCAACCCAATTGAACATTCAGTTTGGGCCAGGACTGTTTGATGGATTGGAGTTGTAAGAGGCCTCAGATTTGATTATAGTTGAATAGCTAATGGCAAGCAGTTGGTTCTCCCATTAATTGAGCTGAAATCCACTTCCTTGTACCTCAATTCTGAACCAGTCTGATGAAAACCTTGCTCAGAAAAATCTTCAAGAAAAGCTTCGAAGAAAATTGGGAAAGTTCAGAGCTTCATTAGGTGCAAATCAGAGCAGATTGATTCCCAATCTGAATGGATCGAAGGTAGATTGAAGGTAGATCGGAGCAGATCCTTTCTCTTTATTCAATTTAATCCCAAATAGCAAAGGATCTCGATCTTCAATTAGAGATCTTTGGAGATCGTCCATCTCCAGATGAAGGTTTCCTTTCTCTCTTTTGCCGATTCAACTCTGGAATAGGCAATGGCCCGGTGGCCTTTCCTTATAACCTCACTGAAGCTTCTGCTGCTCATGGCTGTGATGAACAAAGAAGCTGGTGGTAGATAATGGTCTGGTGAGGTTCTCTCTGCTTAGTCTTCCATTTGTTTTTCAGCTTCAATTCTTCTCTATCTTTCTAAAAACATGTACTCTCAGTGGTTATACAAGATATTCCAGAAAGTTTGTTGTGTGGTTAATGCATTCATTCCCAACAAGGTGAAAAGGAGAAACCAAGCTAGATTTGGTTTTGTAAGGTATGCGACTAAAAGCGAAGCACTGGCTACTATCACAATGTTTAATGGGGTTGGGCTGCTAGAATATAAACTTCATGTCCAACTTGCCTTTTATGGCGGGAACAACATAAGGTCCAATAACAAAGTATCTCCTATGCCTAGTACCTTCAACAATTATTTCCACGGCTTAGAGGTAGAATTAATCCAATTGATAATTGTAAGTGGGATTTTTGGGAAGGCCTTGCCGATCACTCAAACCAATATTGATAAGCCCAAACTTTCTGCAAGAAGAATAGAAAGGTTAGAATGGGTCGACCCTCTTTGGGCCGATCACACTCCATCAATTAAGTTAGCAAGCTAAATCGAGAATTGAGTAAATAAAAGTAGCATATACTTGGAGTTAATTGTACATACCTTGCTCTTGAGGGTTTCGGTATTTATAGTGTGATCGATGGAGTGTTTTGCCCTTGGTCTTCTAGAAGGTTATCATGACCTGCTGAGTAGACTTCATCATTTGTTGCCGACTGACCGACTACAGGTCCTACCTTACCGTCGCTCAAAAATCCAGTTAATCGGACATGTAGGTTGACATCGCGTGGGGAGCCACCGGCGCACTTAATGCTGGCCGACTCCGCATTTAATGCCCTAAGACCGCTAGCGGTTTGCGCTTACCTTTCGCGATTTTGGGCCTTAGTCAGCATCAGATCAGCACACTGGGCCAGACCGTCCTTTACTATTAATTTGGGCCACCCCACAACCCAGCTTCAATTGGCGTTGATTGAGCCTAATCCAGATGGGTTGGGCCATGTACATTTATCCCATAATTGCCCCCAGCCCTTGTGTCGTTTTGAATTTCCAACTGGCCAGGGGCTGCGTTGGGTCATAATGGCACCCTTTTAAGTATACGGTCGTATCTCCGGTTACCTAGCCACGCGGATGGCGGGGATTTAAAGTTGTACTGATGGGATGTTGCCGAATCAATGGCCGATGTGACGGTTCGATGGAGCAACATGATTGCTGCCATTTTCCTGTGCGCGAATTGACAGCTCGCGTGTATATAAAAGGAGGATGCCATTTTCGGTGAAAGGCACTCCATTTTACTTCATCTAGCGTTTTCGTTGCCAATTTCAACTCCCACCACTGTAAGTTTTTCTAAGCCCATATCTCTTTCGTGCTTCTCTTTGCTTGCCTTCTCATTTTCGACGATTGTCCCCTGATGGCATCTCGTCTTAGGAAAATGTTAGACGGTTCGGTTGCCATCGCTGCTTTTAGGGCTAGATACGAAATCCCTGACGAGATCGGCTTAGAGCTAGCCAATCCTAGTGAGCACCGTATGGGGGAAACTGAGAAGGGAGTAACCTTCCTGATCATCGCCGTTGTAGAAGGGGGCCTTAGGTTTCCCCTTCATCTCTTCCTCCATAAGTTCGTTGTAAAAAAGAAGGTGTTGCCCTCCCAACTGTCGTCGAATGTATATAGGATCATTTTTGGTATACTTGAGGTTAATCGGCGCCTAGGTGTAAACCTGGGGCTCACTAAACTTTATTACTATTATACACTCTGTAAGGTCGGGGGGGAGTTCCAAAGTCTATCTTCAGGCCGTAGAGCAGGTAAGGGAATTAGTGAAGTGTATGCCCTCCTCTGGGAAGGGCATTAACAATGTTAGGGTTTAAGTAACTGGGCCTTGGGAGTTTGGCGACCTTCCAGAGGGTGAAAGACAGGCGTTCTGATGCTCTAGAGTTCCCCTTGAAATAGGTTTGATATCGACCTTTCATCTTGCGTGTCTGATTTGTTCTTAATGCGTGTCTGAATGTGGTCATGATATTTTGCAGAAAAGAAGAAGTAGTTGATGTCGCGAGACTGGCTCGTTAACTTCACCGATCTGAAGAAGGCTCTTGACTTCCGCAGTGAAGGCAGATTGAGGGACGTTGCTCGGTCCGCCCATATTTTGCTAAATTATCCTCTCCACTACTCGACGTTTACTGCCAACACGAGGATCCCATAGAGCGTCCTTGCGAGTTTCGCTAAGGAAAGCGCTAAGGGAGACTTCGAGGAAATTCCAGTCGGGACTGCTATCGAAAGAACTTGTGCCACTATAGGAGTACCCGTTGTCGTCTCTCCTCTGTCAGAGCCCATTATTGAAGAACTGTTGAAACACGAAGCCCGCTCTAAGTCGAACAATTCGGCCTCGAATTTGACGCCACTTACAATCCCGGACTGCCGAGTCAAATTAACTGCCAGAACACAAGAATCCACCCCATCTCCAGACGAGGAAGACGAAATGAATTTGAGGGAGATGATGTTTGCCGCAACGGGCAAGCCACTGAAGAATACTGCCAGGACCTCTGTTGATCCTCCGAAAGCTACTTTAAAGATTGCCCCAGCAATGGAAGTCGCCTCTATTCAAAAGCAGCCGGTGACCCGGTAACAAAAAAAAAAGGTGCCTAAGGTTGCCGCATCACCTCCAACTCCTAAGAAGCTAAGGGTCAGCGCTAGCAAAGCTACAGTGGAGGAAGTCGGAGAGGTGGTCACCATTACACCAGATATTTTGGGCCGACCTCTAACAATGGCTAATTCGATGACTGACCAAGCCGAGGTCACTTTAGGCATCATTAAGAGCATCCTCCAGAAGGACCTTACCAAGTTGGGGGCGGCAAGCGATAGTGGCATCTTCATGGGGGCCTTTCATGATTCTCTCTTGGTAAGTCGACATTATCTTTCAATTCGCTGAGATTTCGCTCACATTGTTTTAATGCAAACTTTGCTTTTGGTGTAGGGTTGTCTGAATTCACTAGAGGTAATGAGCCACTTCCAAAAGCTTGTTGAGGAGCATGAGCACCTTATAAAGGTGCATAGTGGCTTAAAGAAAGAGTGGATCGATGCTAAAAAAGATCGAATCACTTTCAGGAAGGAGGACGAGCAAGCGATTGCCAAACTTAATATCGTGAAGATGGACTATGAGAAGAGAGACAAGGAAGTGGCCAACCTTCAGAAACGAAATGATGTGCAGTCCGTGGAGCTGTACAAGGCTAAGTCAGAGATCGAAGCTCTTCAAGCCGAAGTGGCCAAGTTGAAGGCGGAAGAAGAGGCCATTATAAAGAGGAGCGAAGATAGGGCGGCTAGGGACCTGACCATTCATGACGGATCTAAGCCGTAACATCTTCCGACAGGGTTGGAATGGTGCCCTTATCTTCACCAATATGGATAATTCCTCCAATGTCTGGCACTTGTGCCCTGACTACTTCGACATTACTGAGGACGGTGTTGTCGATCCAAAAAAGGTGATAGCCAATACTGAGCATAGCAGACAACTTGCTTTGGAGGCTGCTGTTGAAATTGTTGAGTCAATGCCTTGATTTTGATGATAAGAAAACATGGTTTAATGATCTAATAATTCTACTTAGTGTACAGATAAATTATTAATTAGATCTTGATATCAAGCTTGTTATAATGGAGGATTTGTGATGCAAAGATTTGAATAAAGAATGAAAAGCATGATGAAGTGATGTATTCTACAAAGCTGATATTATAAGAAGATAAAGGAATCTCAAGTTAATGAAAATCTTAGATTGAAGATTGATACTCATGAAGGAATGACATATTCAACAATGGTGATCTTATAAGAGAATGAAGATGATGGATATCAAGGAAGAAGAATGAAAATGCTAAAAGTCTTGATTGAAAAGATTGAAAACTTTGAGGACTTGAAGATATCTTGCAAGAATGGAAGAAGAAGAGACCAACTCAAAGATATGGAAACTCTCTTAGAAGATTCGAAGATCTCTTGAAGATATAGAAGAAATCACAAGACTTGGAAAGCTTTCTTGGAAGAGTTATTGAAGTCCATAGAGAAGCTATATTGATTGAAGAATTCTAGAAGAAATCTAGAAATGAAGATGTTCAAAGAAGAATAGAAAATCAGTTGAAGAAATGAAGAAGATTCTAAGTCATGGAAGCTCTCTTGAAGATCTTGAAGAAGACTTGAATAAATGGTTGAAGCATTGATGATGGAAGAGCTCTACAAGTGATTAAAATGAAGATAATTCATCTAGAATGGATTGAAGATGTTCTTGGAGTCATCTAACCTTGAAGAAGTGTTTGCAAGCTTTAAAAAGCCTATTTAGATGATTCTTGAAAAGATTGGAGACTTTGGAGAAGAATAAAGAAAAATTGCAAAAACATGTTTTCTACTAAAAAGAGTCGACCCCTCAAGTAAAAAGAGTCGACTCTTTCGAACAGAGCCTTGGAATTCTACTGGAAGCTTAAAAGAGTTGACTCCTGCTGTAAAAAGAGTCGACTCATTTTAACAGAGAACAAAAAATTCTACAAACTGCTTAAAAGAGTCGACTCCTGGAACATAAGAGTCGACTCATTTGGACAGTGACTTGAAAAATTTGCTGAAATGCAAAAAGAGTCGACTCATTGTAAAAAGAGTCGACCCTCAGACAGTAACTGCTAGTTTTCTGACAGACGGTATGGGCAAATATGCAACCAAATCTTCTCCCATACTTCTCCAACGGCTAGAATCGATCCATATCTTTATATACAAGATATATACAGTTTCAACACATAAGATTAGAGAAAATATACCATTGATATCAAGAGCTTGAAGCTGAAAACCTCCTGTACCTCACTGCCACACATTTTTGTTGAGTGTTTAAGGTTATTCATTGAATTGTATTTGTTCATATACTCTCTAGGAGAGTTACCCATTGTATAACCTTTATTCATTTCACTTAGGTGGGTTTCTAAACCTGTAAGTTTGAGTGTTCTTGGGTAAAAACACTTGTAAGTTTAAGTGAAGCTTGGACAAAATCACTTGTAAGTTTGAGAGAAGCTTGGACAAAATCTCTTGGGTTTTGAAAGCTTAAGAAGAAGTTTTTGTAAGAGTGAGCTGGGCACTTGTGGCAAAACCAGCAGCTGTGTAAGGAGTGTTACATAGTGGAATTCCTTCGAAAGGATCGAAGAAGAGAGGACGTAAGCAAGGTTGGCCGAACCTCTATAAATCTGGTGCTCTTCTCTCTTACCTCTGTTTTGCTTATTTACTCTCTATACATGCTTGCATAGATATATACTTTGATATACACTTTGGTTGCTTGATCTACACTTTGATTAATCATTGCAAAAATACATAAACTGTTTTTAGTTGCGATTCTTGATATAAATTCTATAAAACCCAATTCACCCCCCCTCTTGGGTTGCCTAATTAGGCCAATAAAAATGGAGAAGACTACTGCCGAATCATCTAAGGTTGCAGAAGAGGCCGCAGATAACTTGGCGGAGCCGTCTGTGCAGTTGGGGGAAAAGTCGGCAGAAGAATAGAGTTGTAGTTTTCTCTTTTTGGACTTCTATTTATAACCAACTTTCCTATCTTTAATAAAAGTCTTATTTTGCCTCCGTCTCGTTGTTACTTTCTCCCGGCCAATCTTAAACAGATGTTCGACTCTTTTTGATTGCTGAAAGTTTATAAAAGTTCGGTATCAAACTTGTGTTTATAAATAAATTTTTGGCCTATCCTAAATAGTCCAAGACAGGACCAAGTTTTGACACTTGGCTTTTGTAACCTTCATTGGCCGACCTGTCCAACTTTGACAAGACCGAGCTTTGACACTTGTTTTTGTGACCTTCCTTAGCTGACCTGTCCAACTTAGACAGGACCAAGTTTTGACACTTGGTTTTTATGACCTTCATTGGCTGACCTATCCAACTTGGACAGGACTAAGTTTTGACACTTGATTTTTGTGACCTTCATTGGCCGACCTATCTAACTTGGACAAAACCAAGTTTTAATACTTGATTTTTGTGACCTTCGTTGGCCGACTGGCCCAACTTGGACAGGACCAAGTTTTAACACTTGATTTTTATGACCTTCATTGGTTTACCTGTCCAACTTGGACAGGACCAAGTTTTGACATTTGGTTTTTGTGACCTTCGTTAGCTGACCTACCCAACTTGGACAGAACCAAGTTTTGACACCTGGTTTTTATGACCTTCATTAGCCGACCTGTCCAACTTGGAGAACACCAAGTTTTGACACTTGTTTTTTAGTTTAGTGCTTTGAGTAAAGTTGTCTGAACAACCTCGTATTTTATTGATCTCATAAAAGCTTTACTCACTTGTTGAGTTGTTACATCTTATGGGCACCCAATCTACTAGTAAAACTTCTTTAGGTTGTTTGCATTCCAAGGCCGAGGTAGGTGTTTTACATCTTTGACAGTTTCCAATCGGTATGCACTAACGCCGACCTGGAATGCCACTCGGGAGGGGCCCTCCCAATTAGGGTCAGGCTTTCCATTTGTTGGGTTCTTTGTTGCCCCCAGCACTTTTCGTAACACTGAGTCCCCTGGAGCAAAGTTTTTCGGACGAAACCATTTGTTGTAGGAATGTCTTAACTGCTATTGATATCTGGTGAGTCTGATCAAGGCAGCTTCCCTATTTTTTTTTAGCAAAATCCAGATCTTTTGCCAGAGTTTGGTCATTAAGTCTGGTATTGAACGTTGCCAATCTGATCATTGGTAGCCCTACCTCTAAGGGTATGACTGTTTCCGCCCATAGGCCAAAGAAAAGGGGGTTTGGCCAGTAGATCTTCTTGGGGTGATTCTATAGGACCACAGGACGCTAGGTAGTTCTTCCACCCATTTCCCTTTAGCCCTCTCTAGCGGCTCCTTAATCCCATTGAGCATAGTTTTGTTTAAAATCTTGGCTTGCCCATTGCACTGTGGGTAGGCCGGTGTTGAATAATAGTTTTTGATCCCGAGTTCTTCATAGAACGACCTAAATATGTTGCTATCAAATTGGGTGCCGTTATCCGAGACAAGGGCACAAGGTATGCCGAACCTTGTTACTATGCTTTTCCAAGCGAATCTCTTAGCGTCGATCTCTCTGATGTTTGACAAGGGCTCCGCCTCCACCCATTTAGTGAAGTAATCTGTCGCCACAATGAGGAACCTCTTATTCCCCGAAGCTCGAGGCAAAGGCCTGACTATATCTAGTCCCTACTACGCGAAAGGCCATTGACTGGTAATGGTTGCGAGATCCTCGGTAGGCTGATGCATGATTTGAGAGTACCTTTGATACTTTTCACACTTTAGGACGTACTGGGCGGCGTCTTTTTGCATATAGGGCCACCAGTATCCTTGTGAGATAGCTCAGTGCGCTACCGATCTTCCACCGACGTGACTTTTATATTTTCTTTCGTGGATTTCAAATAGGATGCTCTGCTCCTTATCCGAGTGGACACAGTACAAGTAAGGACCTGTGAAGGACTGCCTGTAGAGTTCCTTGCTTGGTGATAGCTAATATCTAAAAGCTATGTGTTTGATTTGTCTGGCTTCATTTTTGTCCTCTGATAGCTCGTCTTTGTCGAGATAGGAGATAATTGGGTCCATCCAGGACGGTCTCAACTGTTCTAAAGCCAGAGCTTGTTCTTCCTCATGAAATATGCTTGGTCTGGCTAAAGTCTCCAAGTTGATTGTTCTCTTTGACCCCGACTTTAGGGTTGTTGTTAATGTCGCCAGAGCATCGGCATGAGAATTGTTATTCCAGCTAATTTGGCGCAGTTTGTAACTGTCGAATTTGGTGAGCAACTCCTTAGCTTTTGCCAGGTACTACGTCATTCTGTCATTCTTTGCTGCGTATTCTCCTGTAATCTGGTTGACAACTAATAAGGAGTCCAAATATATGACGATCTCGGCAATTTTAGTTCAATGGCGGGGCCAGGCATTCAGATTCTTTGTTTAAGGCGGTGAACTCGAGCTTGATAGCTTGTTCAATTGCCAAACTGTATGGTGTAATGAGCATTATGCCCGATCCTGGCCCTCGATCATTGGATGCTCCGTCAACATAGAGTTTCCAGTGATCAGCCGTCTCCTAAAGGTCAAGGGGGAGGTCGTCGTGCTGTTAAGCAAGAGGTGTTGGTGGGTTGACCTCCGGTGGTAGTTCCACAAAATATTAGGCAATAAAGTAAGCAAGAACTTGACCTTTTACTACCGATCTCGGGTGGTACTTGAGGTCAAATTCTCCCAATTTGACAGCCCATTTTGCCAATCTTCTAGAGAAGTCGGCCCTTCTGAGTAGTTGTTTGAGTTGATGGTCTATGAGAACGTTAATAGTATGTGCTCTGAAGTAGTGCACCAATTTGCGAGATGCAACCACCAATGCAAGGGCTAATTTTTCAAGTGATAAGTACCTGCTTTTTGTCTCCGGGAGAGTTTTACTAACATAATAGACAGGCAGTTATTGCCGATCTTTTTGGCAGAGTAGCACGGCACTGATTGCATGTTCTGACACTGCGAGGTAGACAAAGGGTTCTTCATATTTGATGGGGGTGGAAAGTAAGGGTGGCTGGGTCAAGTATTTCTTCAAATCATCGAGGGCTTGGTCACATTCCAAAGTCCATTTGAATTGTTCACATTTTTTGAGAAGCTGGAAGAATGGTCGGCACTTGTCTGAAGAATGGCTGATAAACCTGTTGAGTGTCGTTGCCATTCTAGTCAACTTCTGCATCTCTTTAGCATTCTTTGGGGCCTGAACTCCCTGGATGGCACGAATCTATTGCGAATCCACTTCGATGCCACGATAAGTGACCAAGAACCTTAGGAACTTCCCCAAACTAACTCCAAACACGTACTTAGAGGCGTTCAACCTTATCTTGTACTGCTTCAGGATACTAAATACTCCTTTCAGATCATCCAAATGGGAGGCGCTGAGTTTTCTTTTCACCGCCATATCATCTATATAGACCTCCACAATGCTATCGATATAGTCTTTGAACATTTTGGTGACCAATCGCTAGTAGGTAGCCTCGGCATTCTTCAGACCAAAGGGTATCACTTTGTAACAAAATATACCCCTTGGAGTGATGAAAGTCGTCTTCTCCTAATCATTTAGATGTAGGGGAATCTGGTGGTACCCCCAGTAAGCATCCAAGAAGCTCATCCTCCCGAAACCAGCTGTTGCATCCACGAGCTAGTCGATCTTGGGGAGGGGGAAAGGGTCCTTGGGGCATGCTTTGTTCAGATCAGTGAAGTCAAAACAGACGCTCCATTTGCTGTCCTTCTTCTTCACCACCATTGTGTTTGAAAGCCAGCTCAGGTAGTGGACTTCCCTAATTGCTCATGCTTCCAAAAGCTTCTTGATTTCCTCAATAACGACGTCCACGTGCTGAGTTGCTGCCCTCCTCACCTTTTGAACCACGGGATGGCATTTTGGGTCGACATTCAGCCTATGGCAGGCGACCTCGGTGTCAATCCCCGGCATATTGTAAGGAGTCCAAGCAAACACCTCAAGGTAATTCATCAACAACTCAATCAGAGAGTTCTCCTCCATTTTGGACAAGGACGTACCGATAGCGAAGTACTTATCATCCTGTCAATCGATGTGATTCCACAGCCTTATTCTCCGGCGTCTGCCCCACATCGTCGATAGTAAGGGTGTCCTCGTGCAGCTCCATCATTTGTACTTTTTCAACTTTTGTCATTGTGGTGCATGCTGTTAGGAAACACTGTTTGGCAACTACTTGGTCCCATCTTATTTCTCCCACTCCACTGGGGATTGAGAATCTGATAAGCTGATGGTAGGATGAGGGGATAGCTTTCATGAGGCGTAACCAGGTTCGTCCGATGATCACATTAGAGGGGGAAGGCACATTGACTATTAGGAATTTCGTCTGCAACGTAATTCCCCCAGCAGTCACTAGAATCGTTACCTTCCCCAAAGGCCAAACCGGGTCTGAGCTGAATCCGACCAGCGAATTGAGTGATGGCTGGAGTTCGGACTTCTTGAGCTCTAATTTTTTAAACGGACTATAATATATGACTTCAGACGAACTTCCTTGGTCAAGGAGTAGCCTTCTTACATCATAATCCATCATTCTCAATGTCACAACCAATACGTCATTATGAGGGGTCTGCACTCCCACGAGGTCTTCATCAGTGAAGGTAATGGACGCAAGGCTATCGCCGACCTTAACCTTTTTGCTCAGGGGTTGTATCTGCATTACTTCCCTCAAGTGTGTAGCCTTTTGTATTTCAGTCCGGTATCTATATGGGTCGACGGTTCCTGATTCAGCCGAACCGTGTAGTATATTAATTACTCGGACCGGTCTTACTTCAATCTCCTTCTGTGGGACATCTTCCATTCATGGTTGCTCGGCCTCACTTTTTGTCTTGTCCCGATCAATAAATTGGTCGAGATGGCCAGCCTTGGCTAAATCTTCCAAATGGCTCTTGAGATGCCGACACTATTCCGTCTTATACCCCTTCTTCCAGTGGTAGGAGTAGAACCTCTTTTGGTCTCGGGATGCTGGGTCCCCTCCTGACTTCGGGGGGCACTTGAAAAATGGTTTGTCACTGATTTGGGGTAAGATTTTATAGATAGGATCCTTAAAGACTATGTAGACCCCATCATTCACCTTTCTTCCCCGGTTGTTGTCTTCTTGTCGGGGTTTCTTAGCTTCCTTTTTATTCATCTGCTCGGCGACCATGCCCACCTTTACTGAACTTGGCTAAGGCACATCTTCATCTAATCTTGCGTAGAGCTCGATTCTTAACATCAATTCATGTACGGTGAAGGTTGGCTTCTTCATTAAGGATTGTCGTAAACAATGCTCCCTGGGCAGGCCAATTTTGAATTGAGACACGGCCAGTTGCTCACTACACTCGTCAATCTCGTTGTAAGTCTCCCAGTAGCGTCGTGCGTACGCCCACAATCCTTTTCCCTCGTCTTTTCGTAAGGTTAGTTAAAAATCGACCTCCTTGGGTTGCATACTATTAGCTATGAAGCGAGCGGTGAATAGCTCGGCAAGTTGCCTCCAGTTTGACATTGACCTGGACGGCAACTTGTTGAACCATCGTAGGGCTACATCCCCCAAACTAAAAGGAAAGATTCTGCACATCAATGTTTGGTCACCGCACCATAACACCATCATTTGCTTATAATGCCGAACATGATTAACTAGGTCAACCTTTCAGTCATACAGAGTGAACTTTGGTGGGGTAAACTTTTGAGGAATTTGGTGGGACTCAATTTCCTCTATGAATGGTGTGGACGCAATCTAGTCCAAGAACTTTTTGATCAGGTCATGGGTTGTGCGGTCTTTAGTTTGCTGCTTCTTATCCTCCAGTTTTTTATTGAACCATTTTTCCCAATCTTTACGCTGCCGACCATCTTTCACCTGTGCATCGTTCTGCAGAGTCTTGCTACTTCTTTGGCACCGATCTGATCGCCTGTCCTTGCATCCCCCGATGCTAGAGGTGTAACTTCCCCTTATTCACAGCGCTAGAACATCCCGCTTCTTGCAATTCTTTCACGATTTGGGGACCCTTCCTTATCACGACTATCTCTTCCAGAGATCGCCTCTCTCATGACCCGAACCTGAGAGGTGAGGTAGGCAATTTCTTCACCATGCCACCGAATTTCCCTTTTAGCAAAACAGAGCGTATCACTGCTTGGGACGCGTCCACTAGAGGGTGGGGGGGGCAAGGTCCTAATGGTGGTTTCTACAAAAATTTTGTTTCCTGATATAGTATGGGTTTCTCCGTAATCTGTCCCGTGCTTCCTAGTGGCTTCCATTAGGGGTCTGTATTTTCGATCTAATCATTTTGCCTTAGCGCCAATCTATTAGGGTGGATTAGAAGTGCACCAAATTGGTTTGATCTTTGCTAGAGAGGGCCTCATTGCCTCATTCATTGTGATTCTCTCCTCTTCCCCTTTGATCGTTCAAACTCATCATTATCTCAGCCTTCCCACAGACGATGGCAATTGTAAGTGCGATTTTTGAGAAGCCCTGGCCCATCACACAAGCCAATATTGATGAGCCCAAACTTTCTACAAGAAGAACAGAAAGGATAAAATGGGTCGACCCTCTTTGGGCAGATCACACTCCAACGATTAAGTTAGCAAGCTTAATCAAGAATTGAGTAAATAAAAGTCGTATATACTTGGAGTTAAATGTCCATACCTTGCTCTTGAGGGCTTCGGTATTTATAATGTGATCGATGGAGTGTTTTGCCCTTGGTCTACCAGAAGGTCATCATGACCTGCTGGGTAGACTTCATCATTTGCTACCGACTGACCGACTGCAGGTCTTGCCTTAACGTTGTTCAAAAATCTGGCTGATCAAATGTGCAAGTTGACGTCACGGGGGGAGCCGCTTGCGCATTTAATGCGGATTGACTCCGCATTTAATGCTTTGAGAACGCTAGTGGTTTGGGCTTACTTTTAGTGGTTTTAGGCCTTGGTCGGCATCAGGTTGGCACACTGGGCCAGACCATCCTTTAGTATTAATTTGAGCCGCCGCACAACCCAGCTTCAATTGGCATTGATTGGGCCTAATCCAGATGGGCTGAGTCGTGTACATTTATCCCACAATAATCTATAAGCTTACAGAGATAATAAGAGTTATAAACAAGCTCTAACTGGGTCCTTCATTACTGCACAGGCTACTAACACTGGCAAAAAGGAAAAACTTATTAAAGCTGTTGATATAAACAAAGAATGGATCAGTAAATGTGTAATTGGCCTATCAAGGGATCTTAAAAGCATGTTTGGGATTGAGAATGCAATGACAAGTGAAAGAGTTTTTAATATTAAGTTAAGCTATCTTAGTGATAACAAGATGCTTATCCAATTCTACAATAAAGAGGAAAAATCTAACTTTCTTCTAAATGGCAAAGATTGACTTTATAAATGGTTCAATACTATTTATGAATGGTCTTACAAGGAGTTTAATCTCTCAAGCAAAGTTTGGATATTCATTCGAGGAGTTCCTTTATATGCTTGGAACATTCCAAATTTCGGCATAAAAGGCAAACAATGTGACGAAGTCTTGATGGTTGATGGCAAAACGTCTTCTAAAGCTAATCTAGATGTAGGAAGAGTCCTAATTCAATCAGAAGTCCCAAGACCTATTTCAAAAATTATCAAACTCAAAGTGGGGAAATTTTCATATTCAATTCAAGTAATTGAAGCTGAGCTTTCTAGCTTCTCAGCTAGCCCGTATTGTCAAAGCTACAAATTTGTGCATGAATCCTCATCCTCCAAGATTGCTGAAGAAGATGATAACGTGGGATTCTTAGCTGGGTGGCAGATTCCTAGGCTGGCAAATCTATTCCAAAACCTGACACCAATTCATTATTCCCTAACCAGTTGCAATTTCCAACCATAATGGAATGCTGCTACTTACTCCGTCAACTAATGCCATATTGGGAGAGGAAGAAGTTAACTCTGCTCAGCCCTACCACATAAATCATTGAATTCTGGGGACAAATTCGAATTCCCTGTCAGGCTGCCATCTAATGCTGGTGCCAATGCTTCATTGGAAATTGAAATAGTCAACATCAATTCACAGCATCCTTCCAAGGATTTGAACTCTATCGGACCTCTATCTACTAGGCCTTCAATTAGGCTGCAGATCTCCTCTTCAAATGGGCTGAAACATTTCCATTCATATAGTTCTCGTCACCTATGTTCTTCTTCGACTAGGCTTAGGCCTAATCCCTCAAATGGGCTTAGGGATCCTTCCTCTACTAACAGAGCCTAGCGGCTATCAAATTGCCTTCTCCATGATAGGCACCTTTCTGTCCAACCTACCATATGCAATCAATCCCATCTCCAGAGGCAGCTTTATCCTCAGGGCCAGCTCTTGAAAGATTCAAGTATAATTGTCAGCTTTAAAAGATTCTGTAGAAAGAAAAAAAATGGTCTTTTCCCTCACAGAACATGGTGATAAATCTAATAAGCATAAATCTATAAAGCCCAAAAAGCCTTCGATCAAGAGAATTGAGTCCTCATCCTCATCCTTACTTTTTGAGAACATCAGGAGTAGGAATTCAATCCTCCTAAAGGAGCTTGAAACAACAATTCAAGTTGAAGCTGATGGAACTATTGCAATTAGGAATATGCTAGGAATTAACTTTAAAGTGAATGGGAAGGATATCTGTGAGCCCATTAAAGCAAAAGAGTGGGTACTAAGTGCAAGGTTATAGGTGCTTCAAGTAGGACCTGAGTCTACTTGATCTACCTCTGAGGTTTCTGCAATCAGTTCCCATGAAGATTCTATCTTGGAATGTCAAAGGATTGGGTAGAGTGGCAAAAAGAAGAATGGTGAAGCAAGTCTATAGAAGAAAGGGTATTGATATGTTACTTATTCAAGAAACTAAATGGTCCTCCTGTGATTATAGAAAGGCCAAATCAATTTGGGGTACAGACAACAAAGGGTGGAAGGCAAAGGATTCTACAGGTCTCTCTAGAGGTCTAATTTGTATATGCAATTCAAATAAGATAAAAGTTGAAGACCAGATAATTCACAAACACTTTATTATCTTGGAATGTTCTCTTCCAGATAAGTCTAAGTGCATTATTGCAAACATCTATGCTCCTTTTGCTGATGAAGACAGGAGAGAAATTTGGAAATTATTGATAGACATCAAAAAGCTCACAAATCTACCTTAGTGCCTACGAGGAGATTTTAATAAGATACTGAAAATTGGAGAAAGGTCCAATTGTACTAGAGTGGACTTTGGAATAAAGGCCCTTCAAGCTATTTCTAGACAATGCGAGGTGTATGATCTGCCACTAATTGCTAGGAAATTCACCTGGTCTAACCTCCAATCCAAAGAAATTTGGAGCAGGTTAGACAAGTTTTTGGTCTCTGGTGAATGGATTAAGCTCTTCAAGTCCTCTCAATAGGGGCTACCTAGATTGCTGTCTAATCATAATTCAATCCTTCTGTCAGATGAATAGGTGGATCAGGGTCCCAAACCTTTTAAGGTTTTTAATGTTTGGCTCCAAAAAAAAAAAGTCATTTAGAAGCTTAATTCATAAAGAATAGGTAACAGCTAAGTTCAGAGGTTGGGCAGGTTTTATATTGCTTAAAATGCTTCAAGCAATCAAAAGTAAAATCAAGTCCTAGAGTTCTGCAGTCCTTGGCAATTCAACTGAAAGGGTAAAACTCCTGGAACACGAGCTGGAAAAAGCTAAAATGTTATCTGTAGACGATCTTGGTGTAAGCACCCCTTTTTTTACTGCTCAGCAGTCTACGCTCCGTCCAGACTTGTACTCAAATCAATATGGACGTATTCCAATCGAAACCAACTCTCTAAGTCTAAATCCCGTCTATCCATCGCTTCGCGAGCCCCACTGGGCCCAAATAAAGGTAAAATGACCAAAATGCCCTTAGGGGCATTGTCTTTTCCAATTCCAATCCCTCTCTCGAGACAGTTGATTCCTCGAGACGATAAATCTATTCCGAATCAGACATGTCTTTCCAAAAACGGTAAGTCCCCTTTTCAATCCCAAATCAGGCATATCTTTCCAAAGACGATAAGACCCCTTTCCAATTCCAATCCCTCTCTCGAGACAGTTGATTCCTCGAGACGGTAAATCTACTCTAATCAGGCACGTCTTTCCAAAGACGATAAGACCCATTTTCCAATTCCAATCCCTCTCTCGAGACAGTTCATTTCTCGAGACAGTCCGGCATGTTTTTCGAAGAAAATCCCTTCGGAACGGTAAGTCCCTTTAAATCTGTCGACCAGGACGAAACCCCAAGTCCCCTAGATGGTAGAACGGTCCACCTTTGGCGCCTGCTAGCCCGCTAATGCAGAAATGTCCGTTTAGGCATGCCTTCCGAGAAAGTTGACTTCTCAGGTGCTAAGTCCCTTTAATAGCTTCCCGAGATCAGGCAGTCTCAAGAATGATCGCGAACCGTCAGAGTAGCGGAAATACTCGCAAACATCACAATCGTCAGAGTAGCGAAAATACTCACAAACAGGTCGATATAGGGAATTGCCAACAAATCCCTATATCACGCGACCGCCGTCAGAGTGACGAAAACACTCAAAACCCAGGTTAACACCGGTGCCTGCTAGCCCACTTCGGTGAAAAATGACCAAACTGCCCCTTAGGCCTTTCCGGCACGTTTCTCGAGAACACACCTGAGTCTTCAGAATGGTAAGTCCAACCTTCTAGGATTGTTTTAAAAGCAATCTGGCATGATTAGGTGCCTTCTAGTCAGTTTCGGGCCAATTCCAAGACTTTCCAGTCAAGATGACCATTTCGCCTCTAGGCATCCGAACACCTCGGGAACCACACCAGCTCTGGGTATCAAATCGGTAACCTTCTGAGATTGCTTCTTCTAATATTATCAACCTTCCTTTACCTCTCCGAATCATTCCGAGTCAGTTCCGGCAAACCCAATACAAAATGACCGTTTTGCCCCTCGTGAGCCGGTCTCCTTTTCTAACCACACCGGCTCTGGGTATCAAACCGGTAACTTCCCAAGAATGATTTTTATAGTATTCTAAACCTCTCTTTATCCTTTCGGATCATTCCAAGTCAGTTTCGGCAAACCCGATGCAAAATGACCGTTTTGCCCCTAGTGGGCCGGTTACCTTTTCCGACCACACCGGCTCTGGGTATCAAACCGGCAACCTTTGGGAATATTCTGAATAATGTTTTAAAATCTCGAGTCTTCTTCCGGGATAGTCCGAGTTTGTCCCAGCAGCTTTCCGACCCGATTGACCGTTTTGCCCCTAATGGCCCGGTCAATCCTTCCGACACAACGTATCCTCATCTTTCAAGTCAAATACCTCCAGTACACTATTCTAAGTGTTCTTGCCATTTTTCGGCTCTTCCAGGCCAATCCCGGTCACTTAACTCCTTCCCGGACTTTCCGGAGTCACTCCTAGTGAAGCCAGGCTAAAAATTGCATGGTAGTCACTAGTACAGGCGCCCAAATCTAGTCAAAGATACGTTGCTTACCGACTTACAAACTTTCCTAACTTGCTGGCGCCAAGCCGAGAAATGGCCTAGCGCCACTCCTAGTGGCGCCAAGAGGAATTTTGCCCTGGCGCCACTGCAACAGGCGCCAGGTCTGTCTTACCTCTATATATAAAGAGCCTCTTCCAGCATGAAAGAGGTCCACAAACTTAGTCTAAAAATCCTATATTTCGATATACAGAGCTTGCACACTCCCAAAACCCTAGTCTCCTTAGGTTTTCCAAACCCTAGCCACCATATACAAACCCTAAGCCTTATATACACTTATACACACCCTATACACTTATACACTAGCCTCCAACCCTCTATTAAAAACTTGAATTGCTGCAACTACGAAGATTTGAAGACCAAAGACGAGCCCTCAAAGATCAAGACTGAAGTTAAGCGAAGACCGAAGAAAGCAAGGCGTGCAAAGCTAAGCAAGGTAGGCTTCCTATTTAAATTTTCGCATTTCCCGCTCTCTCTTCTCTTTCCTAACCCACTTGGGTTTTCTCTATTTTAATCCCCTATCTCTTCCCCCCCCCCCCCTTTTCTTTGCATGCTTGAAACAAGGGGACTCCTGGTCCATGTGTAGGATTATACTATTGGAGGGTCACCGCATCGGGGGCTTTCCTTCAGGCTGACCGGAGACCACGTGGGTTCGGCCTCCTTGATTATGTGGTAAAGCCTTAAGCTTGTATGTTCACAACCCTAAATTTGCATTGTGCATATCATGATCTTGCATCTCTCCAAAATCATTTTTCAAACTCGTTTTCAAAATTGCATCAAAATCTCCTTTTCAAAACTTGTTTTTAAAATCACAATGCTGAGGTGATTCTAGCCTTTCCATGGCTAGGGTTGCTTTAGGAAAGTATTACATTTAAACTGACTTTTATGGTCCATATTTTCAAATCTTGTCATTTTCAAAACCGCTTTCCTAAAGTGGTTCTCACCCTCTTATGGTTAGAATCGCTTTAGGAAAGTGAGACATTTTTATACCTTCTAAAAACTCTCTTTTCAAAAGTCTTTTTTTTTCTAAAAATCTCTTTTTCAACATACTTTCCTAAAACTCTCCTTTCCAAAGTTGTTTTTAAAAATTCCCTCCAAAAATTTATTTTTCAAAACTCCCTTTTTCAACTCCTTTCCAAAATACTCTCCCCAATCCACTCTCTAAAAACGCTCCCCAAAAAACTTTCCAAAGACTCTCTACAACAATCTTCTACCAAAAATCTTTCTAAAAACTCTCTTTCCAAAATCTTCCCTCTAGAAACTCCTCTTTAGGATTTCCTTCCAAAAACTTGTTCCCAAAAACACACTTTCCAAAAAAATTTTCCTTAGAGCCCAAGTCAAGCCCTAGAGCTAACAATCAGGAAACCTTAACTTTCTTCTCAAAAACATGTTTTCCAATCTTACCTTAAAACCTAGGTTTCCAAAATCTCCCCTTTTACATAAAAAATCATAAGTTTCTAAAAACTTCTTTTCTACGTCAAAACTATAGCCTTCCAAATCTAGGGTTTCTAAAAACTTCCCCTTTCCAAATCCTTGTCAAATCAAATCTTCCTGTTTAGGAAACTAGATTCGATCCTCCGTTTTTGGAAACAAAATCAAACCTTCCATTTTAGAAACGAAATCTTAATCCTTCCTAGTTTAAACCTTTCCTAATTCAAATCCTTCATAATCTTCTACTTTCCTAAATCTTAAGTTTCCAAAACTTGAACATAAAAATCTTTCCTAAATTTTAAAATTCAAAATCTAAATCTTTCCTAATTCAACTCTCTCCTAATTTCCTACCTTCCTAAACCATAAGTTTCCTAAAACTTTCAAATCTTTCCTTAAACATTAAGCTTCCAAATTTTTCCTAATTCAACCCTTTTCTTAATTCCATCCCTTTTCAAATCTTAACTTTCCAAATCTAAGTTTTCAAATCTTTCCTAAATTCAAACCTTTCCTAATATCAAGATCTTCTAAAACTCTAAAACTTTCTAAATCTTAAACTTTCTAAATTTCAAATCTTTCCAAATTCAAAGCTTTCTAAATTCTAAACATTCCAATTTCGAATCTTTCCAAAATTCTAAACTTTCTTGAACTACAAATCTTTCTAAATCTAAAACCTTTCTTAATTCAAAACTTTTCCTAATTCAAAACATTTCTAAATTCAAAACTTTCCTAATTCAAAACCTTTCCTAATTCAAAACCTTTCTTAATTCCAAAACTTTCCTAAATTCAAAACTTTCCTAAAACAAAACCTTCCTAAGATGACACTTTTCTAATTTGAAACTTTCCTAATTCGAACCTTTCATAAATCTAGTCTTTCCTAATCTTTCCAAGTCCAACGTTTAAGTCAAATCTTTTCTAAAATCCTTCCAAGTCAAGTCAAATCTTTTCTAAGTCTCAAGTCTTTCCTAAGTCCAGGTTTCCTAAACCAAGTCTTTTAAAATCAAATCTTTTCAAATCTTCCAATCAAAGTTCAATCTTTCACTCTTCCAATCCAATTTCCAATTTCAACTCCTTTCTAAGTTAAAATCTTCTATTTTCAATCGGACTCTTGTCCGAACTACGACTGACCTGATTCATCCAAAAGGATACGTAGGCAACCCTCATGGGTACGGTCTCCACATTTTTCAAATCTCAAATTTCACAATCTTTTCAAATCTCCAATCTATTTTCAAACTTCCAATTTCAAATTTCTATATCCAAATCTCTATTTGTAATTTTTCGAACTTTCTAATTTCAAATATATCTTTTCAAATCTTTTCTAAAATCAAATCAATTTCTTTCCAAATCTATTTTTCAATATTCTTTTCTAGCACTTGCATATCATGCATCATGTCTTTTTCAAACATTCTTTTTCAAAGTGGATAAGATTGAACATTAGTTAGTTGGAGACTCTCATAGGTGAATCTAAGGTAGATTGAGATGTAGGTACCGAAAGGCCAGGGTAGGGTGATGGCTTAGTGCATCTTCCCTACACGTAACCAACCTCTGAATCTAAATCATTGTTTTCGAAAGACCAAAAACGGGGTTATTTTCAAAAAAGGGCTAAATATTTTCCAAAGGTTGCCAAACAACCTGTTTTTCTTAAAAACCCTCTCTTGAGGAGATATTTTCAAAATCGTTTTCAAAAACCGTAAGTGTAGTTTTTGGATTATGCTTAGTTTTTAGGTGACTTAACTCACCTTAATCAAGTTAGGTGGCGACTCCAAATCTTTTCCAAAAGCCCTTTATTCAAATCTATTTTCAATTCAAACCTAGTCGCACTCATTCTTCTAGGAGGGTGAGTTCTAATGAGAGAGTACAACATTTTTTCCGCTTGTGTGTGTATTCCTCGAGTGTAAAAAATCTGGGTACGACACTTGGCAATGAAGAAGCTTTCAGAACAAAAAGATCACTGATTAGGAAGCTTTGGAAAGCTTACAGAGATGAAGAGAGTATTCAGAGGCAAAAATCTAGAATGATCTAGCTCCAAAAAGGTGATGCCAATACAAGATTCTTTCATGCCATTGCTGATAGAAGGTATAGAAAAAATTACATTGGCTCTATTGACTTGAATGAGGTACTAGTTTCTGATCCCAATTCAATTAAGGAGGAAGGATACCACTATTTCAGTAAAGTATACTCTGAAAATCAATTCACTAGGCCTGTTCTTGAAGGGGTCTCCTTAAGAAAGCTGTGTAGGGAGAGCAAAGCCAAGTTAATTGATAATTTCTCTAAATATGAATTCCTTGTTGCTTTAGCCAACTATGAGGGGAACAAAGCACCCTAGACCTGATGGATTCAATTTTACCTTCATGAAGAATTTTTGGAAGCTTCTTAAACCTGAAGTAATTGCATTCTTCTAAGAATTCCATAATAATGGCAAGCTAACAAAAGGTATAAACTCTTCTTTCATTACTTTGGTTCCTAAAAATGATATCCCTAACTCCTTCCCACACTATAGACCTATCAACCTAGTTGGTTCTATGTATAAGTTGCTATCTAAGTGCCTAGCAAACAGACTCATGAGTGTAATGAATGAGTTAATCGGTGAGTCTCAAAATACATTCATTAAAGGTAGGCATATTACTGATGGAATTCTAATTGCAAATAAAATACTCCATAACTGGAAGACAAAAAAATTCAAGGGTATTGCTGTAAAACTGGAGTTTTAAAAGGCATTTAATTCATTAAATTGGAAGTTCTTGCTTAATCTAATAGGGAAGATGGGGTTCTGTGGCAAGTGGTGTTCTTGGATAAGAGAGTGTATCTCCACAGCCTTAATTTATGTACTAATAAATGGATCCCCTACCAAAGAATTCAAGAGTAAAAAGGGTCTTAGGTAGGGTGATCCCCTATCCTCCTTCTTGTTCATTATTATTGCTGAAGGGTTAAACATACTTCTCAATAGTGCTCACCAGCTCAATTTAGTTAGAGGTATCAGCAATGGGAGAGATGATGTTCAAATCATGCAACTACAATATGCAGATGACATTATTTGTTTTAATGTTGTTGATTTGTCTAAGTTAATGAATTTGAAGAAAATTCTCAGGTGTTATGAACTCCTATCAAGCCTCAAGATCAACTTAAAAAAAAAAAAGTTATGTTTATGGTGTTGGAGTGGATGTGCCATTTATGAAAAATATTGCAGCTTTATTCTCTTGCAAAATAGGTAAACTGCCTCTTTCCTATCTTGGGCTACTGTTGATGCAAACCACAAGAATATAAAGATCTGGAAAGGAGTTATTAACAAGTTCAGGACCTCTCTATCAAGATGGAAGAGATTTCTATTATCTATTGGAGGCTGAATTACCTTGTTGAAATCTACCATATCAAATTTGCCTATTTACTTCTTATCTATTTTCAGAATGCTTGCCAAAGTAAGATCCTTGATTGAAAAGCTTATGATGGGATTCTTCTGGGGTGATCATATAAACAAGAGGAAAATTCATTTGGTTAAATGGGAATTAGTCCTATTAAGTAAAGAGTATGGTGGCCTTGGTATTAAGCCTCTCTCTACATATCATGAATGAAGCGCTTTTAGCTAAATGGTGGTGGAGGTTTGGAACAGAAAGAAATGCTCTCTGGAGGAAGGTGGTTTGTAACAAATATGGACTTAATTCTCTCAGATGGCTACCCCATACTGCTACATCCTCAAAGTTATCTGGCATTTAGAAGGGGATCATTCTTTTAGGAACTGATGAAAAGTCTACTAGCCATGTCCTTAAAGATAATCTTCTAATAAGCATTGGCTCTGGGAAATCTACTCAGTTTTGGCTTGATCCTTGGTTGCTTACCCCTCAGGGCCTGGTACTTCCTAACTGCAATAAGTTTCTTGCTGAATTATTTCTCAAGCTCTTCTCTTTAGCTCTAAACCAAAATGTTCTAATCAGTAAGGTGTTCCAACCTAATGAACCTGGAAAGTGGTGTCTCCATTTTAAAAGGAGTCGTAGAGATTGGGAAGCAGAGGATCTCAAATATTTACTCATTATGCTCAATTCCTTTATTCTGTCCCCATCCAAAGATGACTTTTTATCTTGGAGTACTGATTCTTCAAATTTATTCTCAATTAGATCTTTCAGCAAAGCAATAGAAAAGGTAAGGGATCTTCTTAGGTACCCTTTCCCATTGTTATGGAAAAATTTTGCCCCTTTTAAAGTCCAAGTTTTTGGGTGGTTGGCTTTGCAAAATAAAATTTGCACCAGAAACTTACTTCTCCATAGAAGAGTTATTCCTTCTAATTCTCAAAACATATGTCCTCTCTGTTCAGAAGAATCAAAAACCTATGATCATCTCTTATTGAGTTGCAAGGTCTCTTAGTTGATTTGGTCCTCTCTTCTAAATTGGTGGGGTGTGCTTTAGGTGTCTTCATTTTCCTTATCTGAGCTTGCTCATTGGTGGTATGGATTTAAGTTGCATAACCTGGAAAAATCAATATGGGAAGCTCTATTCTTTGCAATTATCTTGTTCATTTGGCTGCTAAGGAACAACATTGCCTTTAATGGAGCTGCACTAGACTGGCAACATACTATCTACTCAATGAAATTGCAGATGGCCTTTTGGATTAAAGCTAAATATGGTGTTAAGGATCTCAGCGTTTTAGAGTTCATTTTCAATATTGCTGGGGTTAGATGTCTCAAGAGTGTAGTTAGGCCCATGTAAGGGTGTCTTTAAGGTGCTAAGGGTGTTGGTTTGCTATTGTATGTTGGCTTCTTGCCAACCTCTCCTGTTTTTTTCCTCCTGGCTAGCTTGATTTGTTCTCATTTCAGTAATGGCTTCCTTTGTTCTATCATTTTCTCTGTTTAATGATATGGTTTCCTTTGTTGTTTAAAAAAAAAACAATTAGACTATGAAATCATGGCAATTCAAATCAAATAACTATATATTTAAGTGCAAATTAAGGATAATTAGATACAATTATTCAAATCCACCAATTCATGCAAGGAAAAATGAAGTGAAGATTCTATTAACTCAAATCAAGGATCTCTCCAAGGATCCTTGATTCAAATGATTTTAACAATGAAAACCTTGATTCCTTCCAAATTAAAGTTAGATTTAATGAGAAGTTGTAAACCCTTAGGAGAAAAACACAAGTTCACGAACCATGATTATAAACCCAAGATTTCTAAGGAAGAATAAACTCTAATTGAAGAAAGAGAAACAAAATCTAAAGATATTCAAGTAGATTCATAAACTTCCCTTCAATCTCCTTGCATTCTTTGATAAATACTCACAATTGCATCCAATTGGAAGGTTTAGCTTGCCATTCCCATGGTAGAAAGCACATAGAAGATTTGCGTAAACATTAAATGTAAAAGATCTAGAATTTAATTGAACAAAACTATTGTTTGAATACAAAGAAAATGAGAGAAAGCTAAGCAAAATGCAAGAAAATTAAATTTTCTCTCTCTAAAAACTTTCTAACTATTTATGTATATATAAAATAAGTACAAATCTGATCTATATCTTCTCTTTTGTGCCCAAGTCAATGTCAGCCACGTAATAAAAAAAATAAAAATCCGTAATCCGTTTGAATGGTGGCTTCAGACGATACTTCAGACGTCAAATTTTGAATATGGCTCCTCTTCAAAAGAAAAATATCGACTCTACCTTTCTTCAAACAGGAAAAATTGACTCTAGAAGATAAGCATTTGATGTTACGTTCAAACGGTTTCCCATCACGTTCGAACGCCAAAATGCTTCATTCAAACAATAAAAGTGGTGACCTCATCCGTTCGAATGCCTAAGGCATCCGTTCGAATGGTCAACATTTCACTTTAGCCCATTTCTGTCCATTTAAGCCCGAATTTCTTGCAATATGTACGAAGGCAACATTAGAACAATTTATAATTAAAAACAATAGTTTAAACCCTAACTAAGGCTAACGATCCCCTAAATAGGAGATTGTGACTATACTTATGGATTATTGATTTAAAGAAAGAAAGATAAGTGAAGACAAAAAAATTGCAAAAATTATTTAATGCTCTCGGAGCATTACCACGTTGTCTTTCAGGAGTACTGAATAATTTCTCATTTGTTGGGACTGAAATGGGTTGTATGCTGGCAGGATTATATGAAGTAAACCAATTCTTCCCATATGAGCATATCAAAAACAATTAAAAATAAATAATATAATATAATATAAGTTTATATACACACATACATCTAATGGAATAGCATTTTCCATTTCAAATATCGTCTTATACACATGCATGATTGATGATCATAGTTTTGTTCACCTCTTCCAGCCAGCCACTCCCCTTCTTCCCCGGTTTAAGGGAGACGAAAGAAAAAAAAAACATAATCAATCCCTCAAATACAATAAAATTCAAACAATTTAAGTTGTGTTTGGAATAATAATAGATCTAACAAAATGATTTTAGAAAGAGAAAATAACATGTGACTTAAGCAATTTTGTCATTCTGATAGAGTGAAATAACAAAAAGATTTTACTAAGGACAACCGCGACTATCCAACATAATCAGTGGCTATCCATCATGTTCGCGGCTGTCCGTAGCCCGTCTCGTAACAAAATAGCCAATGGCTGTCCGCCACGTTCGCGGCTGTCAATAGCACGCCTCATAACAAAAGAGAATTCATTCGGATTACCAATCGATTTGATAGAGTAAATAACGAAATAAAATTCATGGTGATTACCATGCAGAATAATAAATAAAGTCATACTTGGTGTGAGAGCATCTCCAACCAACCTTCAAATCTTTAAATTTGAAGGTAGGTTCCAAATTTGATTCTCCAACCCACCTTCATTTTTTCAAATTTTTAAAGAAATGAAGGTGGCCTTCAATTGCAACCTTCAAATTTGAAGGTCCTCCAAAAATTTTGAAGGTCCTTCATTTCACTATTCATATAAGGCCAAAACACTAATTATGTGAGACCCTTGTACTTATTGTTTTGAGCCTAAGTAATGCATTATTAATGTATTATTTACTATTTAAATATTATTTAATAAATTTTTAATTTAAATTTTTAATAATTCATTAATATTTTTTACTTTATTAATATTAATTTAATTTGGGATTTTTTATATGTGGAATAAATAAATTATTTATATTTTTCTTGTTTTTATTTATCTTGAAATTAGTATTTACATATGAAATTAATAAAATCTTTTTATTTTACTGATTATTTATTTATATTAAAATTATTTTAATCTATGAAACCAATAAATTCTTTTTTATCTTACAACTCTACCTTTTCATTTTGAATTTTTTTTTTGTAAATTTAAGAATTAATCAATCTATTTCTACCCGTTCTAATAACAATTAAAGTTTCAACATTCATTGAATGTGGTTTCATTAGTAGCTTTAGCCATGTATGAAGGAGCTGACTTACTACTTTATTAGTGCATGTAATTTTAATTTTTTAAGTCTCATTTAATGTGTTTTCATTAGTTCCGTATTTTACTTTAACTTTTGGTAAATGTATTTCATTAGTTTATAATGGGGTTTTTGTTTTTTTTAAATTGTTTAATGTAATTTAATTTACAATTTAATGGGTAGATCATTTAGTTTAAAAATATTAAATAATTTAATTTTAATTAAATATGTGATAAATAATTATAATTTAGATTAAAATATGATAATAATTAATTATATTTTGAATAAAATGGGAGCACAATATGTGATTTTTTATTTTTTTATATAAAAGAATAGTGATTTGAAAAATGAATAATAAAAATGAAGATTGGGTGAGTTGGAATAACAATATGAAAAAGTGAGACCTATGAACTTCAAATTTAAAGAAGATGCCAAAATAAAAATGGATTTGAAGGTTTTGCGTTAGAGATACTCTGAGAACACTATTGCAGAGTTTAAGCGCCCGTTTGCTATAGTTTTTTTAACTTTTTTATTTTGCTTTTTTGGTTTATAAGAAAAAAAGTTACAATTTTCAGCTTTCTTACTTTTATAAGCTAAGATTAGCAATAAATTATAAAATAAAATAAAAGGACAAAAAAGGTGAAAAAATTAGTTTTTTTTGCTTAGAAGGTAAAAAAAAAAAAAAAGTTAATTAGAAAAAGCTTAAAATTCCAAACGGACCCTAAAAATTTTAGATATACTTCTTGCTGTAAATCTGAAGACGTAAATCAAGCATAACTCTAACACATGCACACTAGATACACGCACGAGTAAGTCTTCCTCTACCTTCTTCGTTCAAAAGACAAATTTGATGAGACAAGCCACACTAATCTCTAACCGTATGGTCATTTTGGTGTCAATCAACAAAATGGAGAGGGAACCTACCCTTTTATGAATAAAAGTCTAGCCATTATTGATAATTTTAGGAACTAGTAATACTAGTCCTTGTAAGACAAAACTCTACACTTTCTATCATCACAAAAGAATATCTTGAATCTTATATTTAAGATACACCCAAACCCACTTTAATAATTAATAGAGTAGTAAATTTGTATGGTCTACCCCCAAGTTCCGTTACACAGATAGAGCAGTAAATTTGTATAGTCTGTCCCTAGGTTCCATTACGTTGTTTCGATTAACTGCGAAGGGAATCTGGATTCTTGGACACAGGTGTAATGCCTATCAAAGACTCTCCAATGGCAAAATTAAGCTTAGGAGGATGATAATACAAAGTTTTTGGCTAAGGTTTCTTTGGTTATGCGTACCTTGGACATGGAGGTTGCCTCCTTTACATCTATGGTTGTGGTCCCTACTGTGTCAGCAAGTGGTTGGTAGGGGAATGAGTGGCTACTCATCATTAGGCAATTAAATCTTTGGCAGAGTAGTTGTAGGAGTGGTTATCTCCCACACGTGGCGTCTATTGAGGCGCCTGTCAAGCTGACGATGGCGTGTGGCAGGGGAAGTGGTTGCCCCACTATGCGTCTTGTCCTCTTGGCAGTACTCAGCAAAGTCCAGTGTCAGTTGTGGTCCCTACAGACCAATCAAAGGGATAGGGTCAGCACATTCACATTCGGGATGCTCAAGTAGACTGATCAATTTTGGTTCATCTGACCACCTCCTATTCAGTACTGCCAGGGTGTTTCGTTGGGTATGGTCTCCTCGGTCAGCCTCTCAAGGCCCTAGTCGGCCTCTCATAGGGTCCTGGTCAGCACTGGACTAATCGGTTCCCATCAGTTGCCCCCAATTCCTCTAAACACCTAGAGCGTAGTCAGGGGAATTCATACGCCAGGTGTGTCCTCGTAGAAAGGAAGGGCGCATTTATAGCGTCGCAAGCACATTTATGGTGATAGCTAGCAGCGACAGGGCGCGTTGCTTCATGCCTCGTTACATGTAAGCTTCCTATTGGGTATCGTTTGGTGATGTGACCTGTCGATCTCCAGTCATTGGATCTGTAATTGACGAGTTGATCTGGGCCGTTGGTTTCAAACAAGGGGTTTTAGACTTAGTGGTTTCAGTTTTTGGTTGTCATTTTGCATTCTTCGCACTTAAGCCGTCTCTGGTTTTCAAGAGTTCTCTCCTTCGTAGCCTTCTTTGCTTCTTCGTGTATCAATGCTTGGAGGATCAAGTGTCCCTCTTCATCGGTAAGATCCCAAACAGCTACTCTCTCCCCTCCCATGCAATTCTTCTTGGGGCATTGCTACTAGTATTTTGCCAAAACGGGGGTTGTCCCTTCTTTCCAAGGATTTGTTAGGAATCCGGAGTTGTTCGAGTTTGTTTGGAAGTCGGTGGATAATAGTTTCAAGTCAGCCCGAAGATTGCACTTGGTGGGTACGATGACGGACTCAAAGGATGTGCACTCTTCGGGTTCTGAGAACACCGCATCTTAAGATCTGGTTAGGGTAGGGGGAGAAGTCCCTGATAGCGCTTCTGTGGGGCCTTTAGGGGCTTCTGGTAAGGGACCATCCCATGAGGGTATGATTCCTGGGCCTAGGGGCATGGTAGTCCCTGGACTTAGGGAGTTCAACTTTGCAGCTAAGAGAGTGTCCTTTGCCATTTCGGAGAAGGGAATGAAGAAGCTATGGAGGGATTATCAGTTTCCCCTTGGCTTGTCGTATAGGATCCTCAAGAAAAAAGAGTGGGCCTGTTTCGCTCGACCTAGAGAAGTCTGCTTTTATGAGGCTGCCTTGGCTGGTAGCCTTAGGTTCCCTATAGCAACCCCCATCAGTGGGGTTCTGAGTGCTTTGAGGTTGGCTCTTGGTCAACTCCTTCCCAATTCACGGAAGACCTTGGTAGCCTGCGCTATGCTATGGCAGGCATGCAGTGATGGTGAGGACCACCTCACTGCTGATGAATTTCTGCATTGTTACAAACTGACCGAGCAAGAGAAGGGCTGGTGGTACTTCTCAGCTAGGAGTGGTGACACAACCTTGGTGATGGAGTTACCCTCTTCCAACAAGAAGTGAAAGGACAGATTTTTCTTGGTTATTGACGAAGGTTGGGAGCACCAGCCCTGGGAGGCTGTAAGCGATGATTCTGCTCGGGTCCCCCAATCATGGAATGTCCCACCTCAAAGGGGTATGTCCCTTAGTTTTTATAGCTTTCAATTTTACTCAGCCATAGTTTTTAGATTTCTAGGACTCTGACTTAAGTTCCTTGTATCTAGCCAGCTCACGGTGCACCCATTCTGAATAAGGCCCAGAAGGCCAGAGTGAAGAACGCCAAGGACTTTGGCGTCACAGATGTCAATGTCTTGATGAACTTAGAAAATCTTAGTACGTAGTTGTTGGGCCCTGAGCCTACAAGGGAAGCTCTAAGGGTAGAACGCGAGAGGAATGAGTACAGTTCGTTCTCTATTTTTCTCTTTTGTTAATCGTTTGCTTGATGCTGATCTTTATTGTTCCTATGTAGACCAAGGGAAAGACATCTCAGACGAGGAAGGGGACATGGCCTTAAACAAGAATATTCTAGCGAAGGTGAAGCTCTCTTCAGAGCCTACCATCCCGGCCAAGCGCTTCAAGCTCCTTACAGGTTACAAGGTTGGGGGTAGCAGTAGTAAAGACATAGGGGTTGCCCAAGGGGATCTTCCTTTGCCCAAGGTCACCAGCCCTCCTCTTGTGCCTTCAGTCACTCAGGAGGCACCCCCAGCCCCAATTGAGATCGTGGACACCCTCCCTACACCAAAAACTGTGGGCTCACCTCCAACAGATGTCCCAATGAAGCCCACTTCCTACCTTTAGGAGCTTTTTGCTGAAGGGAAAACCATCTTTGAGAGTGTCGACCTGGCTTGGAGGAGGCTCTAGAGCGTGATCCACCCAGGGGATATGGAACAACTGGCGAGCAATTCGATACTTTGGCTGACTAGGGACCTTGGTCAAGACATACTTTAGGTAAATTTTACAAGTGGAATTACTCAGCTTATTCTGTATTACTTCTGACCTTGCCACTTCTGTTTGATCAGGCTGCTACCAGACTTGCGGTTCTGAGTGCCAGGATGGCCAAGAACGAGAAAGGGTTCTTGGAACAAAGGCACATAGCCGAGCAGGCTTTGGCTAACGCAGGCTCATTGAGAAAACAACTGAAGGAGCTCTCTACATAGAGAGATAACCTAAAGGGTAGAGTGTTGTCCCTTCAAGAGGAGAGCAATAAATTGGTGGGAGACTTAGCCAATAAGAAAAGTGCCAAAGAGTCTTTTCGAGAGAAGTTTCATGCTGAAAAGGCTACTCTGAAGGCTGCCCATGCCAAGATAGCTAGCTTTCCTGCCCTGGTTGAGGAAGTTATAAAGAAAGCCTTTGAGGAGTATCACCAAAAGGACTCTTATCAACTGGCATTGGGCGGTGCCTATATGCAGGGCTTTAATGAGGCGAGAGAAATGGTCGCCCAAGTTTTTCCCAATCTTGACCTCTCTACCATCCAGGCTGTCCCAGAAGACGATACGGTCTCGGTGGCTGTTGAGAAAACCAAGGCTGGGAGCAAGGATGGGACAATTGAGAAAGACGATGCTCAGTCGAAAGCCCTTGCTTAGCCTAAGGCTTCCTTAAAAGCTACGTAGCTTTTCGTTTACCTTTTTGTAGTTCTTTTATCTTTCCCTTTTCCCCTTAGCAATGACCTCTTGAATGTAACACTGCTTGGGCCCAATTTGTAAACATCACCCTTTATTAATGAAAGTAATATTCCTCCAATTTAATTTACAGCTGTTGCTTTGGCTTCCGCATAATCATTTTGGCTCTTCTCTGTTGGTTCATTCTTTTTGTTGTGAGGACACCTAGCAATGATAGGTAGGGTATTTGCTTCTTTTTTGTAAGTAGGAACACTCTAGCCTGGAGGCTTCTTGGATGGGCATTAAGCCCCTGCTCGTTCTTGGCCTGAGCAAGACTTTTTATTGGGTGGGCGGAAAGCCTTAGGCATGTTGCCTTTAGGCATAAAGCCTTTGCCTGCTCGGCCAAGGACTTTTTATTGAGTGGGCGTAAAGCCTTGGGCATATTGCCTTTGGGCATAAAGCCTCTGCTTGCTCGGCCTTGGCCTGTGCATGAATTTTTGTTGAGTGGGCGTAAAGCCTTGGGTATATTGCCTTTGGGCGAAAAGCCTTTGCCTGCTCGGCCTTGGCCTGTACAGGACTTTTTGTTACGTGGGCGTAAAACCTTGGGTATATTGCCTTTGGACGTAAAGCCTCTACCTGCTCGGCTTTGGCTTGTGCAGGACTTTCTATTAAGTGAGCGTAAAGCCTCTGCCTACTCGGCCTTGGCCTGAATAGGACTTTTTATTGAGCCCTTACAAAGAAAATGTTAGAGCATTCATAAAAACATAAGGGGGATTACGAGAGTTTATCTAGATCATCAAATTTATAAATTTTCCTTTGTTTCTACATCAGGTGTTAAAAAGAGTTGCTTACACATAGTATTTCCTAAGATACTCAGCATGCCATAGGTGCGGGAGTTCCTTGTTGTTTTGGTCCTTTAGTCTGTAGGTGCCCTTCCTAGTGAAGCCCAACACTTCGTAAGGACAATCCCAATTTAGGCCAAGCTTCCCATCTTGAGTAATTCTGGTAGATTGGTTGACTTTCTTTAGGACCAATTCCCCCAGCCTAAACTCCCTCAATCACACCCTGTTGTTGTGATACTGGCGCATTTGCTATTGATATGAGGCTACTTTGATTGTTGCCTGCAGCCTCTTCTCTTCTAGCAAATCCATGTCAATTATCAAGGCCTCGCCATTTGTCTCTGGCTTGTAGTTCTGAGTTGTGGGACTTTGAAGACCAATTTCTACTAGTATCATTACTTCTGTTCCAAACGTGAGGGAGAAAGGGTTTGTCCGATAAGGACCCTCTCAGTGGTTCTATAAGCCCACAAGATGTTGAGAAGCTCCTCCGCCTATAGTCCTTTGGCTTTCTCGAGTTTGGTCTTAATAATCTTGAGGAGAGACCTGTTGGCGACCTCCACTTGCCCGTTTGCTTGGGGATGCTCTGGTGACAAGAAGTGGTGGCTAATTTGTAGGTTCGAGCATAACCCAGTGAACTGCTTTCCTTAGAATTGCTTCCCATTATCAGATATGACCACCTTTGGGATGCCAAAGCGGCATATGATGTTCTTCCACAAGAAGTTGGTCATTTTCTGTTCTGTGATTGTGGTGAGGGCATCTGCCTCATCACACTTGGTGAAATAGTCAATGGCCACCACATCAAACTTATTTTATCCTCTTCCCAAGGGTAATGGGCCTACGATATCAATCACCCACTGGGCAAAAGGCCATGGGCTCTGTATAGGGGTCAATTCTTGTGTAGGCAGTCTAGGGATGTTGGCCAACCGCTGGCACTTGTCATATTTTTTCACAAACTCTTGGGAGTCCTTACTTATTGTTGGCCAGTAGTACGCTACTCGGAGAATCTTGTTAGCCAGGAAGCGTCCTCCAGAGTGCTTCCTGCAGATTCCTTTGTGGATCTCCGTCATGATATAGGTGGCTTCCTCGTCTGTGGTGCACTTGAGAAGGGGAGAAGTGTGCCCTCTTTTATACAAGACACCGTCGAATATTACATATCGGCTGGCCAGGAACTAGAGTCTCCTTGCTTCCAGCTTATCTTCTGGGAGAGTGTCGTGCCCCAGGTAGTCTTTGATTGGTTTGGCCCATAAGGCTTCTATTGCCAACACATTGACTTCTGGGATTTGGATGCTCAGAGAATCAAGGGTCTCCAAGGGTACTTCAGGATCAAGCTATTCTAAGGATGCTATCCGTGCCAACCTGTCAACTTCTTCGTTCTCGAGGTGGGGAATTCTTTGTAACAATTCTTTATAAAATTTTCTGACCAAACTTCTGGCCATCTGGCAGTATTCTTTCATTTTGTCTCCCCTCACTTCATATTCTCCCTAGACTTGCTCAATTACCAGCTGTGACCTTCATTTTGTCTCCCCTCGCTTCGTATTCCCCCTGGACTTGCTCAATTACCATCTGCAAGTCTACCCTAACTGTTATTTACTCTGCCTCCATTCTCTGAGCAATTTGAAGCCCAACGATGAGAGCTTCATATTTGACTTTGTTGTTAGTAATTGGGAAGTTGAAGCGTAATGCATATTCGACCTTATGGCCATCGGGGGTGACAAGAATAATGCTTGCCCCACTTGAATGTTCGATGGAGAAGCCATCAACATTCAGTATCCAATGAGTTTCGTGAGCGTTAAGCTCAGGTGGTAAGTTGGGTGAGGTTGTGAATTCTGCAATGAAGTCGGCTGCTGCCTGTCCCTTGATGGCGACTCGCGGCCTGTACTGGATGTCGAACTGACTGAGCTCTACCGACCACTTCAGGCTTGTGTAGTACTTTCTTAAGGTGCTAGTCAATCAGTACCACAATCGAATGGGCTTGGAAATAGGGTCGAAGTCTTCGTGCTGATGTGACCAAAGCGAAGGCCAATAACTTCATCTTTGGGTATCTCTCATTTGCTCCTCTTAGGGCCTTGTTGAGATCTGTGAAGTCCACGCATATCCTCCATTTTCCATTAGCCTTCTTCACTATCACCACGTTTGAGAGCTAGGTCGGGTAATGGGCTTCCTTGATGAACTTAGCCTGGATGAGCTTGTCTACTTCATCGGTAGTGGCTTCATTGCACTCTAGAGCAAAGCTCCTCCTCTTCTGCTTAATCGGCCTGGCTTTGGGTGAGATGTTAAGGTAGTATCAATGCTTGGCATATCCTCATGTGTCTAGGAGAAGATGTTAGCATTGCTTCTGAGGAAGTTTTTCAGCTCTTCCTTTAATGACTCTAGGGCCGCAGATCTGATCATGACCACTCTGGGTTGGGCTGTGCTATCATCTTAGTTTGGCCTGTTGTCCTAGGCTGGATGGTCGATCGGGACTTATTCCTGCTCTTCCACTGGCTCTCCTCTCTTGACTTCTTCCTTGTCTCTAACTTCAAGCTCTTCGATTACTAGGGTTTCCTTGGCTGTGCTCCCCTTAAAGGACGCCATGTAACAGTCTCTGGCTATGACCTAGTCACCCTTAACAGTTCCCATTCCCTGCTCTGTTAGAAACTTCAGTCTCAGATGAATAGTGGATGTGACCGCGTTGAACCGGTTCAGGGTTGTTTGCCCCAAGATGATGTTATAGGCTGAATGGCAATCCACCACTAGAAAGTTTACCAGCTTAGTGGCTTGCTAGGGGTCATCTCCCAAGGTCACCGGTAGCTTAATGGACCCCATGGGGGTAACTCTATCACCAGTGAACCCCACTAGAGGGGAGGTCATGGGCTTCAAAGCTTCCTTCTGTATCTGCAGCTGCTAGAAGGCTTCCCAGAAGATGATGTCTACTGAACTACCATTGTCAATGAGGATCCGTTTAATCTGGAAGTTAGAGATGACTACACTGACAACTAACGCATCATCATGTGGGTGGCTAAGTTCTGCGGCTTCTTCTTCTATAAACACTATGTCTGGAACATCTGAACAGTGTTTTTTGCTCGGTCTCTTAACTGTGAACACTTTTGCTTGCTTCGCTCGCCTAGTGTGGTTCTTCCTTGCTGATGAGGACTCACTGCCTCCTCCAAATCCTTCGGCGTTGACCCTTATTTCTTCGACTGGTCACTGGTGTGCTGGGGCCCTGTCTAGGCTTCTTCGTTCTACGGCACGCGACCTCTCATCCCTTGGTTAGCCACAAATCGTCCCAACTGACCTTGCCTAATTAGGTTTTCGATCTGCTGTTTCAAATCTATGCAGTCATCCGTGTAGTGGTCATGGTCCTTGTGGAATCAACAATATTTCCTCTAGTTTCGCTACTCTGGTGGACATCTTAACCTTCTGGGCCATTTCAACTCCGGGTCATTCTCGATCTCGTTCAGGACATGCCCCACTAGTGCTGTCGGGGGGGGGGGGGGGGGGGGGGGGGTGAAATTATGATCAAAACCAACGAATCGACTCCTCGTCCCTTCCATTCAGGCTCCTAGTCAGTCTGTCCTTGAGGTCTTCTTCTCCCTGTCCTCCCTACTTTTGTCTGCTGACCTTTTTTTTTTCTTGGATCGAGAACTAGCATTCCCATCTCGGTCATGCCTCACGTTCATGGCATCCTCCGCATGCATGTGCTTTTGGGCTCTGATCATAAGGTCAGCCATGATCTTTGGGGGTTCCTTGGCCAACGAGAACAGGAACTTATGGGTCCTCAGACCGTTCATGAAGGCCGTAGCTGCAACCTTGTCGTCAACATCATCTACTTCTAGGGTCTCCAGGTTAAACATGGTGACAAACTCTTTAAGCGTCTCCTCCTTCTTCTGTTTCACATTAAGTAGGCAGGTGGCCAGTTTCTTTTGCCTCTGGCCTCCAATGTAGTGTCCCACGAACAGCTTACTAAACTAGACAAAGGAGCTGATAGTGGAGGGTTGGATCCAATTAAACCACACTCTAGTAGCTCCTTTTAGAGTAATGGGGAAGGCTTTGCACATGATCTCATCTAGGACAGCTTGAAGTTACATCAATGCTTTGAATGTCTTTAGGTGGTCCAGGGGATCCTTGGTCCCGTCGAACGTCTCCAGGGTTGGCATTTTGAACTTTGGTGGTAAAGGTACCCCCATCACCGCCAGGGTGAATGAAGAATCAGTTTTGTTCACCAATTGCTTAACGGTGTTGGATGTTTTGGTCTTGACATCCTCTATGACACTTGTCAGCTGGGCTTGGAAGGCTTTAATACATTCGTCCCAGGCGAGGGGATTCTCTACCTGGTCTCCGACCACTTCTGTATGCTGGGGGTATGTCGCGCCCAGATTTTTCGCACTCGAGGAATACTCACACAAGCGGGAAAAATATTATACTCTCTCGTTAAAACTCACCCTCCTAGAAGAATGAGTGCAACTAAATTTGAATTGAAAGTAGATTTGAATAAGGGGCTTTTAGAAAAAGTTCAGAGTCGCCACCTAACTTGATTAAGGTGAGTTAGGTCACCCAAAAACTAAGCATAATCCGAAGACTACACTTAGGGTTTTGGAAAACGATTTTGAAAACATCTCCTCAAGAGAGGGTTTTTAAGAAAAACGGGTTGTTTGGCAACCTTTGGAAAACATTTAGCCCTTTTCTGAAAAATAACTCCTTTTTGGTCTTTGAAATCAGTGATCCTAGGTTCAGAGGTTGGTTACGTGTAGGGAAGACGCACTAAGCTATCACCCTACCCCGCCCTTTCGGTACCTACATGTCAATCTACCCTAGATTTACCTATAAGAGTCTTCAACCAACTATTGTTCATTCCTATCCACTTTTGAAAACAATGTTTAGAAAAACATGATGCATGATATGCAAATGCAAGAAAGGAGACTTGATTTGGAAATAGATTTGGAAAAAGATTTGAAAAGAAATTGATTTGATTTAAAAAGAGATTTGGAAAGATAGATTTGAAATTGGAATTGAAAAGAGATTTGAAAAGAGTTATAGAATTGGAAACTTGAAAAATGTTGTGGGATTGGAGATTGGAAAATGGTTGTAGAAATAGAAATTTGAAACATGTTGTGGAATTTGAGATTTGAAAGATGTGGAGGAATTTGAAATTTGAAAGAAGTTGTGACCGCACCTATGAAGGTTGCCTACGTATCCTTTTGGAGGAATCAAGTCAGTCGTACTTCGGACAAGAGTCCGATTGAAAAGATATTGATTTGGAAGAAATAAATTGAATTGAAAATTGGGTTAGAAGATTGAGAGATTGAACTTTGATTGGAATATTTGAAAAGACTTGACTTTGGAAAACTCGGTTTTAGGAAACCTAGATTTAAGGACTTTAAAAAAAAGGATTGGATTTGACTTGGAAAGATTTTGAAAAAGAATTGACTTGAACATTAGACTCGGAAGATTTAGAAAAGAATTGGATTTAGGAAGGGTTTGAATTAGGAAAAGTCCGATTTAGGAAAGTTCTGTTTTAGGAAAGTGTCATTTTAGGAAAGTTTTCGAATTAAGAAAGTTTGGAATTAAGAAAGTTTTCAAATTAGGAAATTTTTGAATTTGGAAAGTTTCAACTTAGGAAAGCTTCAAAATTAGGAAAGCTTCATTTTAAGAAAGGTTTTGAAATAGGAAAGTGTTGAATTTAGAAATGTTTTGAATTAGAAAAAGTTTAGATTAAGGAAGGTTTAGAATTTGGAAAGTTTCAAGTTAAGAAAGTTTTGAATTTGGAAAGTTTAGAATTTTAGAAAGATTTTAAATTAAGAAAGTTTTGAAATTGAGAAAGTTTTGAAAGTTGGAAAGTTTAGAAAACAAGGAAGTTTTGAAATAAGAAAGTTTTGAGTTTAGAAAGTTTTGAAATTTGGAAAGATTCAAAATTTGGAAAGTTTAAGATTTAGAAAGTTTTAGAGTTTGAATTTTAGAAAATCTTGAAATTAGAAAAGGTTTGAATTTAGGAAAGGTTTGAAAACTTAGGTTTGAAAAGTTAAGATTTGAAAAGAGGGTAGAATTAGGAAAGGGTTGAATTTTAGAATTTTAGAAAAGATTTTTATGTTCAAGTTTTGGAAACTTAAGATTTAGAAAATGAGAAGATTAAGAAAGATTCGATTTAGGAAAGATTTAGATTTTGAAATTTAAGGAAAGATTTAAAGTTTAAGTTTAAGAAACTTATGGTTTAAGAAGGTAGGAAATTAGGAATGAGTTGAATTAAGAAATGTTTGGATTAGGAAGGGATTGGATTTGGTTTCTAAAAGCAAAAGTTTGATTTTGTTTTCAAAAACGGAGGACGGGATCTAGTTTCTTAAACAGGAAGATTGGATTTGGTGTCCTAAAGGGAAAATTTGATTTGACAAGGATTTGGAAAAGAAAATTTCTAGAAACCCTAGGTTTTGAAGTGTAGAATTTTGACGTAGGAAAGAGGTTTTGGAAATGTGTATAGTTTTGGTATAAAAAACAAGAGGTTTTGGAAATCTAGGTTTTAAGGCAAGTTTGAAAACCACGTTTTTAGAAAGAAAATTAGGGTTTCCTAATTGTGGGTTCTAGGGCTTGACTTGGGCTTCTAAGGAAAGAGTTTTTGGAGAGTGCGTTTTTTGGAAACGAAGATTTTGAAAGGAAATCCTAAAGAGGAGTTTCTAGAGGGAAGAGTTTTTGGAAAGTAAATTCGAAGAGAGAGTTTTTGGAAAGAGATTTTAAAGAGAAGGAGTTTTTGGAAAGTGTGTTTTTGGGAACGAAGATTTTTAGAAGGGAATCCTAGGGAGGAGTTTTTGGAAAGTGGACTTTAAAAAAAGCGTTTTGGAAAAAAGTTGAAAAAGGGAGTTTTGAAAAAATAGATTTTTGGAAAGAGTTTTTAAAAACAATTTTGGAAATGAGAGTTTTAGGAAAGTATGTTGAAAAAGAGATTTTTAGGAGGAAATTTTTGAAAAGAGAGCTTTTTTGAAAAATGTAAAAGCTCTCACTTTCCTAAAGCGATTCTAACCATAAGAAGGCTAGAACCACTTTAGGAAAGCGGTTTTGGAAACAACAAGATTTAAAAATATGGACCATATTGGTCACTTTGAATGTAACACTTTCCTAAAGCAACCCTAGTCATGGAAAGGCTAGAATCACCCTAGGATTGTGATTTTAAAAACATGTTTTTGAAAAAGAGGATTTTGATGCAATTTTGAAAACAAGTTTGAAAACGATTTGAAAAACAACTTTGAAAACGGTTTTTGGAAGATGCAAGATTATGATATGCACAATGCAATTTTGGGGTCGTGAACATACAAGGCTAAGGCTTCACCACATAGTCAAGGGGGCCGGACCCACGTGGTCTCTGGTTAGACTAGAAGAAAGCCCCCGACACGGTGACTCTCCAATAGTCTAATCCTACACATGGACCGGGAGTCCCTTTGTTTCAAGCATGCAAAGAAATGGGGGGAAAGAGATGGGGGATTAAAATAGAAAAAACCCAAGTGGGTTAGGAGAGAGAAGAGAGAGGGGGAAGTGCGGAAATTTAAATGGAGAACCTACCTTGTATCTTGTTTATTTTGCGCGCCTTGCTTTCTTCGGTCTTCGTCTTGATCTTCGTCTTCAATCTTCAAGAGCCGCCTTCAATCTTCAAACTTTAGATTGCAACTCTTCAAGTCTTCGAAAGAGGGTTGAAGGTTAGTGTATGAGTGTATGAGGGTGTGTACGAGTGTATAGGAGGCTAGGGTTTAGTGTATGGTGGCTAGGGTTTGGAGAACCTAGGGAAGCTATGGTTTTGGGAGTGTTCGAGCTCTGTATATCGAATTATATGATTTTTGGTTTGAGTTTGCAGATCCTTTTCACGCTGGAAGAGACTCTGTATTTATAGAGGTTGGACAAACACTGGCGCCTGTTGTAGTGGCGCCAAGCCAAACTTTACACTAGCGCCACTAGGAGTGGCGCCAGGCCATTTTTTGGCTTGGTGCCACTAATAGTGGCGCCAGCCATTTAGAAAATGTTTAAGGTCGGCAAGCAACATATCTTTGACTAGATTTGGGCGCCTATACTAGTGACTACCATGCAATTTTTAGCCTGGCTTCACTAGGAATGACTCCGGAAAGTCCGGGAAAGATTTTAGAGGACCGGGGATGACCCAGAAGGTGGGAAAAGAGAAAGAACACTTAGAATAGTGTCCCGGAGGTATTTGACTTGAAAAATAAGGACAAGATGTGTCGGAAGGGTTGACCGGGCCGTTAGGGGCAAAATGGTCAATCAGGTCGAGGAGCTGTCAGGACAGACTCGGACTGTCCCAGAAGAAGACTTGGAATTTAAAAACATTATTCAGAATGTTCCCAAAGGTTTCTAGTTTGATTCCCAGAGCCGGTGTGGTCAGAAGAGGTGACTGGCCCACTAGGGGCAAAACGGTCATTTTGTACCGGGTTTGCTGGAACTGACTCGGAATGATCCGAAAGGTAAAGGGAGGTTGAGAACACTACAAAAAGCAGTCTCAGAAGGTTACCGGTTTGATACCCAGAACCGGTGTGGTCGAAAAAGGAGACCGGCCCTCCAGGGGCAAAACGGTCATTTTGTACCGGGTTTGCCGGAACTAACTCGGAATGATCCGAAAAGATAAAGAAGGGTTGAGAGTGCTATAAAAAGCATTCTCGGGAGGTTACCAGTTTGATACCCAGAGCCGGTGTGGTTCCCGAGGCATTCGGATGCCTAGGGGCAGAATGGTCATCTTGACCAGAAAGTCTCAGAAAAGGCTCAAGGGGCAATTTGGTCATTTTTCACCGAAGTGGGCTAACAGACACTGGTGTTGACCTGGGTTTTGAGTGTTTCCGCCACTCTGACGGCGGCCATCGTGACACAGGGGTTTGTTGGCAATTCCCTATATCGACCTATTTGTGAGTATTTCCGCTACTCTAACGGTTGTGATGTTTGCGAGTATTTTCGCTACTCGGACCGTCTCGAGGAATAAACTGTCTCGAGAGAGGGATTGGAAAGGGGACTTACCGTCTTCAAGAAGACGTGCCTGAATTGGAACCGTCTCGAGGAATAAACTGTCTCGAGAAAGGGATTGGAAAGGGGTCTTACCGTCTTCGAAAAGACGTGCCTGATTGGAACCGTCTCGAGGAATAAACTGTCTCGAGAGAGGGATTGGAAAGGGGTCTTACCGTCTTCGAAAAGACGTGCTTGATTGGAACCGTCTCGAGGAATAAACTGTCTCGAGAGAGGGGTTGGAAAGGGAATTAGAGAGAATAATGCCCCTAAGGGCATTTTGGTCATTTTGCCTCTATTCGGGCCTGGCGGGCCCGCGAAGCGATGGACAGACAGGATTTGGACTTAGAAAAATCGGTTTCGATTGGAATACGCCCACAATGACTTGAAAACAAGTCTGGACGGAGTGTAGACTGCCGAGCGGTAAAAAATGGGGTGCTTACAGGGTAGTGTCACAGATGTGAACTCGAGGCGTGGCTATGGGGTTCTTCTGGCTTAGCCCCTCCATTCGGGGGTGGCGCGCCGCAACTTGGGACGACGGGATCTTCATTCTCGGGGTCGGCTTCGTTATTCCTCCTTTCCTCTCTAGGTTGGACTCCAGGCTACTAGCTTCCTCCCGGAGCAGTGGAAAGTCACCGAAGCAACTCCTGATTCTGCGTTATCAGCATCTGCATGTTGGTCATCACATCAGCCATTCGCATCTCTAAGGCTGCAACTCGATTCGTATTCTGATCCTCCATAGTTTGTGGTAGATGTGAAGCGTCGGACCTGGTTAAGACCATGGAAATGACAAAAAGTCATTCCCACAGACGGTGCAACTGATAGAGCAGTAAATTTATATGGTCTGCCCCCAAGTTCCGATACGCTGCTCTAGTTGACTACGAAGGGAATCTGGATTCTTGGACACCGGTGTGGTGCCTACCAAAGACATTCCAATGGCAAAGTTAGGCTTGGGAGGATGATAATACAGAGTTCTTTGCTAGGGTTTTTTTGGTTATGCGTACCTTGGAGATAGAAGTTGCCTCCTTTTACGTCTATGGTTATGGTCTCCACTGTGTCAACAAATGGTTGGTAGGAATGAGTGTCTTCTCACGTGGCTACTCATCATTAGGTAGTCAAATCTTAGGCAGAGAAGTTATGGGAGTGGTTGTCTCCCACATGCAGCGTCTCTTGAGGCACTTGTCAGGTTGACGGTGGCGTGTGGCAGGGTGAGTAGTTGCCCCACTATGCGTCTTGTCCTCTTGGGAGTACTCAGCCAAGTCCAGTGTCAGTTGTGGTCCCCACAAACCAGTCGAAGAGATGGGGTCAACGCGTTCACGTTCGGGATGCTTAAGTAGACTGATCAATTTTGGTTAGCCCGACCACCTCCTATTCAGAACTGCCAGAGTGTCTCGTTGCGCATGGTCTCCTCGGTCAGCCTCCCAAAGCCCTGGTCGGCCTCTCATAGAGTCCTGGTCATCACTGGACTGATCGATTGCCATCAATAATAATCATATATTATAGTTTGGTTCACTGGGTCTTTCAATTAAGGTACAATCCAACCATTCTTTTTATTATAAATATAAACTCAATTAAGTCAGTCCAGAATGAGATCTAACATAATAATGCCCAATTAAGGATAAAACAAAAAAAAAAAGGCTGATCCATGATGGCAAAACAATTGAACCTAAATTATTGGATTTTCATGTGAATCTAAAGATAGTTATGCCATATATTGCAGGCATGGTGCACCATTTAGAGGGTTGCATCGTAAAGCTTTACTGGAAATACTTGAAGAGGAGCTCCCTGTCGATGCAATACGTTTCTCTTCTAAGGTGACCTCCATTGAGCTTCAAACTGTTGAAAGCTTATCAGTTGCCGCAGTAGGCATGGAAGATTGAACGATCATTAAAGCCAAGGCATGACTATATATATTTATGGTATCAGACGAGGCCTTATTGAGGGTCATTGGTTTATTACAATTTCTACAAAAAAAACAAAATCTTAGATATATCTTTGTAAATTTGCTAACCTATTGTTAAGATCGAAACATGTACTTTAACATAAAGAAAACATTTTCAAACTTGTCTATAACATTTCTCAGTAATAGCATCAAAGCGCATGCGTTTCTTCAATGAAGCCCCGTTTAAATTATACGATCGGCGAGCATAATACAAAGCTTCACTTCAATTCCTAATCTTCAAATTTTAATTTGATGTGTATTTACAGGTTCTGATAGGTTGTGAGGGGGTGAACTCGGAGGTGGCTCGTTGGTTGGAACTTAACGCTCCTATAAGTTCTGGCCGATCAGCGGTTCGTGGGCTATCGGTGTTTCCTCAAAGCCATGGAATCAAATGGGAGACCCAGAATTTTGTTGACGCAGGCACAAGGGCTGGATTTATTCCTCTCAATGATAAAGAACTTCACTGATTCATCGTTTATAAACCAAACTCCAAAGCTTAATTAGTCATTTCCTTCAACTAGTGACCTCATAGCTACCACACCATTTAGCAGTCAAGATGACTAATTTGTGACTCCTATGCATGTTTCACTTGCGCCACCATTCAATCCGATGATAAAATTGTTGGACAATATTTTATTATTGTAAACTTTAAGCCAAAATAAATATGGAGCCCACACATTCTTTGAAGTAGGTTCATAGTGCTGTGAATTTATCTCCATAAGAAAATTAATTTCGTGTATCCATATACTCAAATCCATGTAGGAGTGAACGAGATATTGACTTACAAAATGTCGAATATAACAAAATTCAATCTTATTTTTTATAGTTATTTAAATTAAATAGTTGTGACCATTGGACGGCATTGTTTGGTAGGCGATTTTTTTAGACAGACGCCATAGTGCCTACATATACTCTGTGTTCTCTGCATTTCATGGAACTTGATTTTTCATAATTTTTTATTGCATTAAAGAGAGTACAACATGGTTTTGGGTTCGCCAAGCACACAGATTACATTGCCACTTCAATGTGTGAATTGATCATTGTATATTAGATATTAGAAGGCAGACTTCCATCAACTGTTAACACCATTGTGGGAATGATTTGTCTTAAGAACATAGTATCAAACACTAATCTTGATCACCATTCCGATTATTTTTGGTTTCTAGATTATGTCAATAAATAACTAAGCAATTTACTTATTATGTATTCTGTTTATAGATTCTCGATATTCTGTAAGTTTGCTGTCTGATTTTGATTACAATATCACTTACACACATATAGTGGAATAACAAAAATTTTGTATGAATTTTTTGATTATATATAGTATTATAAATACCTGTCATGTATAATTTCAAGTGAATGCAAGGCCGTAAACCTAGAAGTGATGCAGAGAGAAGTTATTGAAAACTATGCCAAGAACTATCCTCAGGCATTCTTGGAGAAAGTCCGGCATACAAACCTCTTCACACCATAGTTATTAATCTCACACTGTGCTAGCCCGTACGCACCGCACCGACTATAAAACAATGCAAAAAAATGTAAGTTTTGTACTGGTTAAAATACTAGGCAATATCGGCAAATACCAGTCCATATCGGTTGTACCGAATGATGCCGGTTTGCACTAAATAGTACCGGACTACATCGGATTTTGTGTAATTTTTTTTAAAATAACTTGTTTTTATTATTTTTTATTATAAATTTTTATTGTTTTAATAAATACTAAACAAGTAATATGTCTTTTAAATACCTACTTGGGTTGGATTACACGTTTATATTGTGTAAAAATAATTTAGTGTTAAATAATACTTTACATAAACAATACCAAAATCCTAAAAGATAATATATCGTAAATAAATATATTGTTTTATATATATAAAATATTAATAGCGATAAACCTGATACGATGTCTGGTAATATACCGGTGCCGGTACTTACCGTACCAATAGCAAAAATAGTGCGCCGACTGATGTGATATTAACAACTATGCTCCACACTAACTTGGGCCCCGCTTACGTTTACGGTTCCACGGGATATGATATTTGGAAATGCATGGATAGGTGCAATCACAATGGCAGGGATGCCATCAGAGCCGGCCCTAGACTGAAGCAAACTCAACCCAGGCTTTAGGTCCCCCTTAAAAGGCTAAAATTTGGAGTTCTAATTGTTTAGAGATATTATATAGTGGTCCAGAATAAAGAATTAAATGATGTTTTAATAAGAGGCACAATTTCAAATAAAAGGCTCAATTTCGAATAAGAGGCCCATTCTTTACTTGTACATTAGTAGGACCTACCAAAAACCAATAAAAGTCAGAAAGAAAGTGGGAAAAAATACGGGTTCAGCTTTTTTTGTTCTTAGCGTGAAAAAAACAGGTCGGAGAAAACTATTGAACTTACAGACCTGAAGAAACAGGTTGGAGTGATGCATGAAGGAAAAATTAAAGAAGAAATTGAAGGATATACACTTTTGGGGTTTTAATCAAGCAAAAACTTCTAATAGAGGATCTCATATCTGAATTTTGATTGAAGCCCCTAAAATCTCAGGACCGCCCTAGATGCCATGCACCCCATGACACCCGATCTTGGCCAAGGTGTAGCTGCAGCCCTAGAAGATGCAGTCATCCTAGACCGACAAATCGGGGAATCGTTTATTCACGAGGGGAAGAGGCTTGTTCCACAGGAGGCAGTAAAAGCCGTAGAGAGGTATGCTAAGGAACGAAGGTGGCGTTCGGCCTGGTTGATCACTGGTTCATTTCTCTCAGGGTGGGTGCTACAGCTTGGGTCTGGATGGTGGTCCAAGTTCTTGAGGGATATCATATTTTATAGGTTTCGATCTTTTCCGCAGAATGCAAAATGTGATGCATTATAATTGTGGAAAGCTTCCTACAGTCTACTATTCTAGTGATCAAGTGGCCGAGAACAAATTGAAGATCAACTGATCACGGATCGAAATGTATGTTTTACTTCATTTTTCTTGTAAGAATAGCTAGCATCGATGGAATGGGGCTGTTTTATTGTTGCATGAGCTACATAAATATTTCACTTCTCAGATGAACGCAAATACTCTGCCAGGATATTAACGAGGAATATATGTTGGCTTCTATTGATATGCTATCTAGACAGATGAACCCTTACTTTGCCTTTCTAAATTTTTGGACAAATTTTTATTGCAAAATAGAAGAATTACAAAGATGATTTTTTTTTATATTTTCAAAAGCAAAATTTCATTGAATATGAAACAAGAGAACAGTAGGAGAGGGGCATAAACCAAAAATGAAACAACCTAAGCAGTAGCTTGATAGGGAAGGAATCTACGAACCCAAACCAGAGCAACCAAAAGACAGAGCTAAAGGGAAAACAGCCTGGTTGACAAGGGGCCAACCAGGGAAGGGAAGGGGAGAAAGCTCCTACAAGAAATTAAGATCTCTCACAATCTCAATGTTATTAGAGAAATCATGAAAACTGAAAAAAGTTTGACGATGAACAGCCTTCACCCACTGAGGAGATAGGAGCTTAATGTCATCAACCACCTGTGGCCAATCAGGCTGACTCTGGTTGAAGATTAAGCTATTTCTTGTTAGCCTTGGATAGTCTCTAGTATCCGTAACTAAATATCTGTCATTTATAATTTCAGGTGAATGCAAGGCTGTAAACCCAGAAGTGATGCAGAGAGAAGTGGATGATCAGGCTGTAAACATCCCAATTACAAAGATGAACCCTTACTTTGCCTTTCTAAATTTGAACAAATTTGTATTGGAAAAATAAAAGAGTTTCATTGAACCTTCAACACTTTTAGGCCAAGGAGTTTCATTGGTGAAACAAAATTTATCTCATTCCTTACGAGCAAAAATTGCCAAAGCATCTGCAACCTTTTTATCATTAACGAAGCTAGTGGATGATTGAAATCTCTCTCTCTCCTGGAGAATTGTTCTGATGTAATCTAAATAATCAACTCAAGTTATAAAGGGAATGGCTGCATTAGATCTCTCAATAATTAGAAGTATACGATGGTCTCCCATTAATTAGTTAACAATTTTCCCACTTCACTGAATTCGCTGCAAAATAGGGGTCTTAAATGATTACAAAATTCCTATAAATCTCTTATAAGATCACTAGTCTAAGATAATTTACTTACAACAATTGATTGTTTTATCAAGTTATAACTACTTTACCACTTCTGTAAATTTGCAACAAAATAAGAGTCTTATATGACTATAAAAAGTTACTATAAAACCCTTACAAAAGCACCAATCCAGGATATTACTTGCAACAATTGAGTTTTATTAAAATACGAAACTAAAAAATTGATAAGGTTACAAAACAAGGAACACCAGTTTCTCCCTTTGTATATTGGTATGATTAACTTAGTTTTTTTGCTTCTGTCAACAAATTGATACATCTATACATATACATTCTGAATTTTAGACCTTATACCCAATGCAATGCTGCATTATTTACACATTGAAAGAATATTCCTTGAAGAACAAAAAACAACCTTAATTTAAAGGGTATCCAAATTTCAAATAAAATTTCCTCAATGACCAGGACAATACAGTTTTTAAACTAATACAACATATATTTATTTCTTAATGTATTTAACTTTACCTTTTTTTATTGCAAGGAAATATTTGTGGAGTTTAATCAATTGAAGATTATTATCCACCTCAATTTTGGCATCATTGGTCAAATGCAAAACTATTCAGATTGCTTCCCTATTTACAAGAGCAAATATTTAGTATATACTATACACCCTGACTGCAATACCAAAAAAAAACTATGAAATCACCTATGTTCATATTTTGTACATCACAAATTTCAATTTAACATTTTTGTGGAGAGTGAAAGCATAATAATCATATAGGTCTGACCTTATAAATAGGGACGCATTTGATAATGTGAATTATGAAATCTTTCAGGCATTCGACACAAACATGAAATGGTACTCCAAACTCATTGACAAGGCAACAAACCAGACACGTCCATGCACAAATCAGAGGCATAACTTCATAAATCACCTAATGAAGTCGAAGATATATATATAGTCTTAATTTATTCGTATTTTGGTGATTGGTACTTAATTTTTACTATGGGTTCGTGTCATGAATCTTGCTCACGTTGGGACCAACGGTTTGCGGAGGTGGCGAGGTGGTGCCGGAGTTGGCGGCGTCACAGTAGCCATGGAGGATGTCATCTTCTTCGGAGGTGAAGCCGAGGGAGCCGAGCATGGCCGGCCAGCACTGGTGTTCGATGGTTCGGATGGCTCTGCAACAGCTGGGGCCGAGATAAGTCTCGCCATTGAGAAAGAATAGAACGACCTCGCCAGTGCAGGACTGGAGCTCAAACAATGAGTCCCAGCACTTGGTCGAGCCCTCCTCGTCGTTGTCTAGTTTCAGCCGAGCCATGAGGGTCGATTTGTCGTCCGGTTGGGGTCGTGCCATGACTGCAGACGCCATGAACCATGCTAGCAAAATCGTCTGAAGGAGTTTGAGAGGGTAAGCCATTCCTTAGAGAGAGAGATAGTCTGTGATTCTGTGAAAGATATACGTATGAGGTGTTCGATATATATATGTGTGTGGAGAGAGAGAGAGAGAGAGAGAGAAAGAGAGGCCCGTTCTGTTCGTGGGGAGATGAAGAGATCACAGAATGGAAAATCCAAGTGGGGAAAACCAAGAGATTCGGACGCTAGAAATTTAATTGCCTAGTTATTATATGATGAAGAGTTTATGAAACTGAATGTATGTATGCTGTATCTAGCAGCATGTGATGAGGCTGTAGCAGCAATATTGGTAGCTAGTTTAACCGGTGATGATCCTCAAGCATCAAGACCTTTATTATTTTCAAATATATATCCAAAAGGCCAGTAAACAGATGAGATGAGATGGGAGGGGAGGGGAGGGAATGAAAAGGATACAAATATATATATATATATATATATATTCACTACGTCAAGAAATTCAAACTAAGGAAATTTTCAAAAAACATTCTGTTTCTGAATTATTAGCTTGATAATATATTATTGGACTCATTTCTTACTAGCTTAATTTTTTGGGATAATTAGTGACTTAAAATGATATCCAAGTGTTGATTCTAAGAGGTCTTCAATTTAAGTCTCGTGACATATATATGCTCTCCCCTTTGTGCACTCTACTTTGTTTTTCTTCATGCATCTATGTTTGCCTTTATTCTGCTTTTCTTCGTACATCTATTATTATGTCTGTTTGCCTCTCTCTGTCAGCTGCACGTGAAAGGAATGTTATATAATTGTTGAGCCTACTTCTTGGAAGTTTAAATTTTTTAGACAATTGCTGACTTAATGTAGAACCTTCCTTACCCTAATTGAGGTAACAACTTAGGTTGTCTTGACTTTTCTTGGAAATTCCATTTTATAGGTTGAAGTTCTAATTTTTTTTTATTCTAACTACTTAATAATAAATTACAGATGCAAGTGTATCCGCATAATTCTTCTCACAAACTCTCCTTCTGAATGGATCACTAGGGCATGGAAAGCCATCAACACAAGTCATCACTTTCCAAAAGGGCGAATTTTGCAAGAAATATCATCCAACTAAATTAAAGGAAACAAAAAAGGTATATTACACATATCACTTTTATACTTTGCACCGAATTCTATTTTAATATCTCATTTTTTTTAATTATAAATGTGAACCTTCCGTCAATTTATCCATACAATGAAAATTTTTCATGAGGAGCTAAAGTGAGATTATGCATAAAGTATAAAGGTATAACCCTAATCTGTCAATTACCTTTTTACCCTGAAAATAATCACAAATAAAAATAAAATTATTGCACAATAACCCTAATCTGTCAATTATCTTTTTACCCTTAAAATAATCACATATTGCACTTGGCACCCTTATACTTTATGTATAATCTCACTTTAGCCTCTCATGAACATTTTTTGTCAACTTCCATAACAATAGTTGACGAAATGTTCACATTATGATTTGACTGTAAATATAAGGGGTAAACTATCACAATTAAAAATTAATTGACCAAAATGAGATTAAGAGTAAACTATAAGCGTAAAAAGTGTAATACTCAAACAAAGACTTTGATGTTTCCTGGCCAAGTGAGATCCAAATGTAAGTTAAGTGTCTTAATTTTAATGCATAATTTGAGATTAAATAGTGGGTTACTGAATGGAAATAAATAAGTTGGCATGATGAACTGTTATTATGTGGAAAGTAATTTTAAAAAAGAAATAGAGAAGAAAATAAGAATTCCCCGATTTCAAATCACGATACTCGACTAACTCCCCATTATGGTCGATTGGATCTTCTTCTTGTGAGAATTCTTGAAAATGAGTTTCAGGAAGGGATTTAGGACTAGATCAAGCTCTTCTTATTTTCTTTTATGATTGAGCTCGTATTAAACGTGCATGAGCTGCGTTTTTTATAAAGCTTGATTTAGGCTTTTATTTGGAGCTTGGAATTGGTTAGGGAAAAGTAAGAGAAAAAGAAAGTGACATCAAAAACGTTTTTGGCAAACATAGATTATTTCATGTTTCCCCTCTTACTTTACAAAAAAATGGTTAGATCACAAGATTTTAGAAAATGATAAGAAATCGTGTAAAATAAAACGAGAAAAGTCATCAAAAAATACAAATTTCTTCACATACTTTCCACATGTTTTCTTTTCTTCATTTTTCATGGTAGCAAAAAAAGGAAAATTGATTTCGTCACATTTTCTGTTTATATTTTTAAATTATCTTTTTCACTTCTTTCTAATTTATTGGGCTTCCTTCTTTCTTTCTTTTTCTTTCTTTTTTTTTTTCTAGTTTGCGTTACATAATGTGACGGTAACTATAATTTTAATATTCATAGTGAATCTTATATGGAGTCCACTTATACTCAAATTCCAATAAGAATCACATGTGATAATTTTCCTACATCCAGAGTTTTGTTAGCTCGTCAAGAACATCAATTTATTGCATGAAAAAATTTATTATTAATAACTTTTGTACAAAAAACAAAAAAAAAAACTCTAGCAAAATAATGTAACAGTGGCGTTTTTAAAATTACAAGCAAAAATAGTGGGTGTTTTAATTTGAAATGAAAAAACCACAAACATCCTTATTGTTTTGTATAAAAATTAGGTTTTTTTGTTTGGTTCAATGGTAAAAGATATCTTGCATGCACTTCGAGGCTATCTAACTCAGAACTAAGATATTCACAATAATTTAATCCTTCACGATCAACTCTTGCACTTGGCAAGAGACAAACTCTTAACCTCATAAAAGAAGACCAAGAATCCGGCCGACTGAACTAATCCAATTGGTTGTAAAAATTAGAGTTGTACAGCATTACTCTTTATCTCATATTTTCAGTTTGACTATGGCCTCATTTAATTGGGGTTTCTGTTTGAGTTTTTGTTTTTTTTAAGTTGAAAAGCCTAGACCCGTTTGGTATCTTGCTTTTTGGGCTTAAAATAAGTAGGCTTTGATAGATTTTTCAGCCCAAAAAGCCTATAAGTAAAAAGCCGACCGAAGGGTTGAGCTGAAAATATTGTAGTGGCACTACAGTGTTTTTAATGAAAATTATAAACAAACAAAAATGTCCTCACATATTTGACCAAATGACTCCCGTATCCTTTTATAATCTCACCACGACATGCAGCTGATCCCTCATTCCCTCTCTTATTTGTGTCTCTCCATTACTGTGAACTGGTACGAGGATATACCACAAGGCACAAGCCTTTTATCAAGTCCAGTGTCATCAACCGGTGGCTTACCTGAGTTTTGTTTTATGGAGATTTACTTAGTGGTTTGGTTTATGGTTGTAGGTATGTGTATTATGAGATGAAAAAAAACCAAGAGCTTTGGGAATTTTTCTACTCGAATGAATTCTAAGCTTCATATTTTTACAAAAATGGCTCGGAGCTTTCATATAAACACTAATTTTCATTGAGATTCTGTGTTGATTGGGTGAAAGAAACCCAAAATCTTGAGAAATTTTGAAATATATTTATTTGGATAAGTAATTCTCAAATCTACTGACATTTAGGGTTTTGGATTTTGATTAATTTTTATTGGGGCATTTGCAAAAACATGGGTTTTATTAGACATGGTGCGTTTAATGACTAAAATAAACCCAAAATACTTCAATTAATTTGCACAAACTTGACATTAGGTTTCAAACTGTGAATTGATTGCATTTGTGTATAAGTGGGTTTTTCTGGATATAAACTTGCCTATTATAGTGAATTAAACCCAAAATTTGTCCATTCATTTTGTATAAAACTGAGATTGGGCTTTTAAATTCATGTCAGTTGAGGGTGCAATTGTTATTTTATATGAATAGCCAAAAAAAAAAAGCTTTAAATTTACATCAAACGTCCTATTTCAAGCTTTTTTATCAAAAAAAAGTTGGCTTTTTTGACAGATTACCAAAAGTCCTATCCAAATTTTTTTTTAGCTTGCTTTTCTGTTGTGCTTATATTAAATAGTTTTTTGTAAAAAAAAAAAAAGATACACCAAACGAGCCCTACAATAACACTGCATTAGTTAGATTTGCACTCATAATTGGAGGTCATTATGACTTCTCTAATTCAACAATCTACAGACATATGACTTATCTAATTTAACAATTTACGATGAAAAGTCCTGTACTGAGAAGAAGAAAAAAATATTTACAGTTATGGGATTTGAATCCTGGCCTTCGCTCCACACCCGGACTAATATCACCACTAGGCCCAAGATGTCTGTCATTAAAAACAATGTATGTCTTACTTCAGCAGGAATTTTTCTTTTCAATTTTTTCCTTTTAACTAGAAAGAATATTCAGTTAGGTTACTTTATACATACGCCAGACAATATTGCCCTCAGCACCACACGGCTGCGAAAGTCCCCACTCTATTTATGTCGAGACCTAAACTTAAGTCCCCATATGTTTTAGGTAGTGAAAATTAAGTTTAATCCCATGATCTACTATATAGGCACAAACCCAAGCATCACGTGAGAAGTATATCATATATATATGCTGTAAATGTTAAGCATGAGATGTAGTCGCTAGATGGATACAAACGTGAAATCATCCAAATGGCAAAACAAAAGAACAGGCAACAACCATTATATATACATATATATATATATATATATAAATACCCACAAAACATTCATATATATTAATCCATAACAACTGGAAAGAGGGACACACCAAAAGACCGTGAAAATCCAAAACTCCAAGCCAGAAGACAACTTGAGAAGACAGACAAACATACCAAAACTGAACCAGACACTGATGAAAATTACTGTTAGCTAGCCATCCCCAACTATAGCAAACGGACAAAAACTCTTCCAGACTAAACTACCACCATTGATTTGGCCGGAGGCGGAGGCTGGTCAGCCGGACTAAAAGCAGGGCCGGAGGAAGCGTCACAGTAGCCTCGCAGTATGTTGCCCTCTTCGGCTGTGAAACCAATGGCAGTCAACATGGCAGGCCAACAATGGTGGGTGATCATAGTGATGGCTTGGCAACAGGCAAACCCTATGTCCGTTGTGCCGTTTAAAAAGAAAAGAACAATCTCATTTGAGCATGATTTTATCTCCGTGAGGGCATTCCAGCAATCGATTAAACCACCATCGGCTTCCAGTCTCACCGTCAGGTTCACCCCCTGTTGGATAGGCAGGTCTCTAGCTGCAGTTGCATTTGCCATGAAACACATGATTGCAACCAAGAAAAGTACTGTGCAATATTTGAGAGCCATGATATGCTTGAGACAGAGAGAGAGAGAGAGAGAGGAAAGTTGAAGGTAAGGAATGAATTTATAGGGACGGTCTTGCAGATCGATGTAAATACAATTATGATAATGTGGTTTTATTGCAGAATCCAAAAGGCAGAGAGGAAGATGATGGGTATCCGAAACAGTCATTGATCAAACATCTCTCATCCAGAGACATGGCTGCAATAAATTTTTTCGTGCAATTAAGGTCAAGCAATGAATTACCATTAGTGGAAGATAAACCAATATGAAGTCTTCTGTGGTGCCTAGCCATAAAAAGCACAGAAAGTCATGGCTTTGCCCTCATGAAAGCTTTTAAAAGAGAAGTAATGGAACTGTGGTTGTTTTGGTTCCTTGCACAGCCAGTTAGAGGTCACCTTCTATATTTCATTATAGAATATATATATATTGGCAACTTAACGAGCGGTAATCCTTCACACCTTTGTAGGCCGTGGCGACTCCAGAGATTTTTGTTGATGGAGTCATGTAAAAATTTAAATGCTAATTCTTAAATTATAAATAAAAGTCCTTAATATGTTGAGGTTACTAATTTTGACAAAAAAAAAAAACCTATATATATATATATATTTACAATTGTCATCATAATGTTTCATACTTTGGAATCATAGCATTGTAACTTTATTATAAATACTATCACATATATGTACTTTTATATTCCTCCTACTGTCAAAGCCAACGAAGGTGAGCCATGTTGGGCCTTTAAGCCTCTTTCGCTGTGGGCTGCTCAGGACTCTTTACTTGGAGGTTCAAAACCTCAAAGTTTAGTTCTGAGTAGGGTAGCCACGAGTCTAATAGCTCGTTTAACTTGTTCAAGCCCGTCCAACAGTTGAATAGGGTAGCCACGAGCCTATTGGCCCGTTTAGGTTGTTCAAGCCCGTTCAACGTTTGTAGGTGATAATTTTTTAGGCTCAATTAAATTAACGGGCTGACTTAGTTATAATGTTTGACTCCTAGTCCAATTAGAAATATATAATTTTATATTATCTAATATTATTTTGAAAAAAATAAATAATTTATTAAACATTTTTAGGTTAAATGGTTCGGTTAGACTGCGAATTTAATTTGTTTTAGACCGGTTTAGAATTTAATTTTTTTTAACCTAGACCAATGTTCACCCACCCAAAAAGAACAGAGTTCCGCTCTGGTAGTACGGGCACCGGGAACTAAAGTGAGCACATGTGGCCCGCAATAACATTCCCGCCTGAAAACTGGAGAACTCGCTGCGGTGGAGGGAGAGAGAGATGAGCGGAGGAATTTCGGGCGAACTGCCGAGAAAGCAGGCGAACGTGCTGAGGGGGCAGTGCTGGCGGCGAGGTTCAAAGGAGACGGGAATTGTTGCCTGAGCTGCGGCAAGGACAGGACTATACGCTTCTGGAATCCCCACCGTGGCATCCACACCAAGACCGATAAATCCCACGGCCGTGAAGTCCGCGACGTCCATTGCACCCCGTACTCTCTCTCTCTCTCTCTCTCTCTCTCTCTCTCTATATATATATATATGTGTGTGTGTGTATGTATAAAAAATTACATGATTAGACTGTTGTGCCATATCAATTTAGTCGGTATTGGTTATTATATTAGCTGTGCAAACGATTGATAAATCGAAAGATTGATTTGAATGAGTGCTTGCAACATACCCTAAACCCTATCATATTGATATTTGTAACCTTTGCGCTCCATTTGATTGGTGAGAAAGTGATTTGCGAAGGGTGGGTGATGTTCGAATTCAACACTGTAAACATTTTCAAATTGTGGTATGATCATTATTACTTGTTTAACTCGTTGGTTGGGAACATGGGGTAAGGCTTCCAGTAACTGAGTGGAATTGAGAAAAATTGTATATGTAGCATTTCAATGAAATTTTTTCTTGCGAGCGGGTTGCAATGCTATTTCAGGATAAGCTCACTTACCCTGTTGTTTTTGGTCATAAGAAGTGCAAACACTTTTAATACGGTTTCATATGCTTTTCGGACATCAACACTCGTTAAACACTTCTCGATAATGTCGAACAAGCATTTAAACGTGTCTTATTAATTTTAAATCTTTTTAGGACTAGACTTGTTTTGAATAGACACACACATCCATCAAACACATCATAAATTCAAAAAAAATAACTTGAAATTCAATAATAAAACAAAAATAATGTGAATTTATTCACTTATTAAATTATAAACTTAGTTTCACCTTGCTTTATGTTAAACGATGTTTAAATGATCAATTGGGTTGTGTTTTTCATGTTGATATGGTGTTATTTTTTTAATATTTTTGAGGATTCGTGAATATTATTCGTATATATAACAATAAGTATATATAATATAGAGCTTTTTATTATGTTCCTGTTATGTTCGTATTCTCAATTTTCTAATATGACTGTATCACATGTCCGTGCTCGTATCCATAAGTATGCACGTGTTTATGCTTTTTAGATCTTGTCAATCACCTGTTTAAAAAACTCTTTTCTCAATTATTCTAGAGCGCATTGTTTTGTTAACAAAAATCCAAAGAATATCCTAAGAAAAATCATACAGTAAGTATATCTAAACCATTTGTGTATGTCTTATAAGATAAACATCTCTGCAATGTTATTGTACTTATAGTAAAAGTAGTTTTTTTAGTACCATATTGTATCAATATGAGTATTTCTAAAATTGTAGTGTATTTTGACTTTTTGACTTCTTGACAAACCAGAAGTTTGGCCAAACAGGGTGATTTTGTCAAAACTAAAATCAAATTAAACAAATCTAGATTTCATTTTAAATTTTAATTTTAATTTTAACAGTCAGAAGAAAAAAAAGGTTGGTAAAAGTACATATGAAGTTCATTATGAGTGCGTACACTTTAAGATTGACCTTTTTTGCTTAATTACTATTGGTATGCATATTTGTTGCCAAGGGCACAGCCAAAAACAGAAGATAGCGCTAGAATTAGGCCTCCAACCGTGCTCCGTTCGAAGTTGACACTAACCATGGGTTGCTTGTCTTTTTTAATTACAGTACAAAAAATTACTTATCTATAATCATATTGTAAGAATTTGAATGCAAGTGCGGCAAAATAACAGTTAAAATAACTCAATAAAAACAGGATAAATTCATAATTAACGGAGTTTTAAATTATATAAAATGTCAAAGTTGTGGATGGTAGGTGTTATAATTCACTTCAGGTAATGTGTTAGATACTGATTATGTCATGCTAAATATAGAAGCGTCACAGACAACTTAAGTTGGAAGTTAAACCAACCAGTTCAAATTTTAACTCTTATTGACAAGATTTGGGCAAAAATTACAAAAACAGTAACCAAAGAAAAAATATTTTATTTTTAAGAGATTTGGTATTGTTAAATTAGACTATAAAATAAACAGATTAAAAATGGTCTTGAAACCAATTGATCCGATCCCATAACTTTCTTAGGGTTGAACAATACAGGTTTACCATCTGTCAATCATTTAGCTTTTTTAAGCCGCATAAACCAACATATGAGAATATTCAATAATAACTAAATATTATAATATTACGTTAAAATCATAAACACTCACTAACGATTCATAAATATTAGGTAATGCTTTGTCAGAGCATAAGTATAACAAGTATAATTAAAAACACATGTTTTCAAATATTCTAGCTAGATACATATTAAATTACTATCGAAAACTCACATCATCTATTTGCATATATTGGCTGCTTTGTCAAGGTAGAAAGTATTACAAACATAATTAAAAGTCTAAATTTTTAGGATCTAGATTTTAATTACCAAAAATATAAAAACAACCCATTTCAGATTAAGATTAAGCGTCTTATGTCCCTACCAGAAGTTTGGATATAAAAATATACCAGACAAAAAATATGTATAAAATATACAAGTCTCTGAAAAGTAATAAGTAAATCAGCATTTACTCTACTTTACAATACTCCTATATTAATTACGATACTCCTAAACTTAAACTTGTTTACAAAATACAAAACTATTACGTACACAAAATATACGTATTCGTGCTCGTGCATGCAATATACCAAATGTGTGTAAAAATTCTAAGTTTTTGAATATTTCTGGAATAGAAAGACAAGTCTTAATTGATTATCTCAATACTATCACGTGATCTTCACAATTGGTTTCAAGAATAAAACCAACTACCCATAATAATAAAAAGACATAATTTAGAAAAAAAATGACTTTATAAATAAAAAGATTTATTACTGTAGAATAACGGTAAAGAAAAGACTGAAAGTTGACTGAAAAGTAGTAACAAATTAACTAAAATTCTACACCTGAAAATAAAGATAGAAACATAAAGCAATGAAGCTCTCTACTAACCTTTGCCACTGGATTCGCTCTTTGGCTCTTCTCTCTCTTCTTCCTCCCGTAGCTCTTTTATAAACATGCCAAAAAAAATTTTATTTAATAAAATTTATTATTATTTTTTTAATATTTATCTTTTATTATAGTGGAAGATAATAGTTTGGGCACTTACAATTTTTTGATTTTTTTATTATAATACTTTTTTATTATATTTGTTTTATAATAGTGGAAGATAATGGCTTGAGCACTTACAATTTTTTTATTTTATTTTTATTTATTATTTTTTTTCAACTTTTCTAGTAATTTTTATCACTTCAATACATTTCAGTCATCCTTTTATTTCACACCCAAATAAATGTTTGTGTATCTGTCGGTCTTATTTTGCTCAATTTTAGTTTTAAATCTACACATGACACTAAAAATGTAAAAAATAAAAAATTATATTAAAAATAATAAATAATATATAAATAAGTACTAACAATAACTTACAATAAGATACTTTGATTGTACTTTTTAGAGTACAATCATACCCTTCAACTAAGCTTTTGATAATCTTTAGCAAAATAATGAACACACTTAAAAAAAAAATACTCCACTTTCATAGGGATCACGAGTGCATTTAGTATATGCACAAAGCCTTTAAACCCCTATATTACCCTTAATGAATGAGTGATGTCTCGTGAAAGTTTTTAGTGATGATACCCACAAACATAAAAATGTGGCCTACAAGTGAGGATAATGAGAAAAAATATTACATTTATCAAAACACAAACGTGTTTTGTATATCATACTTGTTAATACACAAGTAAAATAATGTCTTAAAATAACATATGAAAGGCTTTTATGTGTGTGTGATTATTACATGATAAGAAAAATATTATAATATTAAAACACAGATACATCTTTTAAATTTTGATTCAACCTCATTAGATATTCTCTAAAAAAGAAATAACATAGACATCACACACCGGTTGTCTTTGTAAAAGAGTAAATGTAATGAAAAATTGAAAGAGACAATCATAAAGAAAATGACATGAATATATAAACTGAAAGACAACTTGGCATAGCTCTATTAAAAGAATATTCAATGATAAAATCACACAATCAATTAATAAGTGAATTCTATAATCAGTAAATAAACAAGCAATGTATACATCAAATCATCGAGAACTTTATTTAGCTTATAACTTGGCCATGAAATTTAAGATACAGAGAAAAGATAAGACAAACGGCTTAAAACATGTGTAATTAGGACATAAAATGATCAATGAATACATACCTTCAATTTTCCAATTTCATTTCACCTTATACGATTTTTTTTTTTCTTCTTCTTCTTGTTCTTCTTTTTATTTATTTTTTAAACTTCCCTTCTTTCTTACTTTCTTTTCTAATTTTTTTTATAGTATTGCAAATAGATCACCTTTTTTTCTCAATTTAACTTGCACAAGTGAAGATTTTTGTGTTGTCATATTTAAGGATGAAACTTTAACAATGATATATGTAGTAAGAGACAAAGAAATAGGTTTAAAAATTATTCTAATAGAATTATATCAACAAAGAAATATGTGACTCAAAAGATTAAATATGGCCTCGATTTATTTTTAAAAGTGCACAACAACTCAAAGTTATAAGAATTCAACATATTCAATTATCATAGCAAGTAAAACAATTGAGTCAAGTACAAATATAATGGAACTATTGAGAGAGTCATGTGAAAGAAGTTCATCAAGAGCAAATGTAAATACTCTGGATAGTGTCATGACTTCTTATTTAAGTGTTAATTATATTTACAAATAAAGATAAACACACAAATAAGACACTCAAACCTAACACACCCTAGAAAGAATAATCATTACAAAATCGAGCCAAACTTTTAATATAAAAATCAAGATAGTCTACCGTTCTGATGATTCCAAGGTATCTCAATGTGTCAACATTTACTCGCCCTTTAATAATATCTAGGTAAACCATCTAATTCCTTAACATTAATCGGTTACTCCTTTTACAATTTTTATCCACACACGTGTGTTTAGCACAACGGTAACGCTATTTAGTCTCTTTGCTCTTCTCTTACAGGTCAGAGTACTGCAACCAGTAAGAAGTTGAGGTTGTTCCTCTTGAAGCTCAACTCTCCTCACCATCTTTGCATGCCGAATTATTTTGCTTTTGATACCAAATGAAAATTTTCAAAAAATGCAACATGCAAATGTAAGCACTCGACCATTTACATAAGAAGTCATGACACTATCCAGTTCTTTAACATTTGCTGGTCACAAAGAAAAAACAATAAAAAAATAGAAAACGAATGTGTCCCCCCCCCCCCCCCCCCAAATAAAAAAATTAGAGAATCGCCACTGCCCAAGGCATGGAAAGAAACAAAGGGTGGGAAGGAACAAACAAGGATGGGGAACAAAATATTTCCCCCAACTACAAAGAAACTAACTACCAAATTACAAAAACTATCCCAAATATACAAATGACGGAGTGTTACTTTTATTCAAGTAATAGTGGATCCATAAGATCCACACTTTCAACTAGACTGACAAAGTTCTCAAGGTAAGGCTTGAGACGATGCCCATTGAATTTGAAGATATTGTCATTGCTAGGATCCTTAATTTTTATTGCCCTGTGTGGTGACATATCTCTTACCAGATAGGATCCAGACCATTTACTCTCCAGCTTACCGGAAAATAAGTGTAATCGGGTATTATAAAGCAACACTTTCTGACCGATGAAAAATGATTTAAGCACAATGCGTTGGTCATGAAATGTTTTCATCTTGGCCTTAGATATTTTTGCATTATCATAGGCGTCATTTTGAAGTTTCTGAAGTTCATTGAATCGTAGCTTTCTTACCAGCCCGCCTCATCCAGACTTTGATTGAATTGGCGAATGGCCTAATAGATTTTGTGCTCAATTTTCACTGAAAGATGACACGACTTTCCATACACAAGCCTATAAGGAGAAGCACCTATGTCGCACCACGGTTTTTTGGGTCCAAGTCCTTTCGGCTTGGAGACCAAAGCACGAAACTTTGTCATTAGAACTCATCCTCCTAGAAGGATGAGTGCGGCTAAGTTTAACTTGAAATTTGTTTGATTAAGGACTTTTGGAAAAACGGGAGTCGCTACCTAACTTGATTAAAGTGAGTTAGGGTACCTAAAACTAAGTATTAATCCGAAGATTAAACTTATGGTTTTTGAAAAAGGTTTTGAAAAACTCCCTCGAAAATGGGTTTTTAAGAAAATAGGTTGTTTGGCAACTTTTAGAAAGTCTTAAGCCCTTTTTGAAAATAACTCCATTTTGGCCTTTCAAAAACAGAAATCTATGGTCCGGGGGTTGGTTACGTGTAGGAAATATATCTTAAGATCATCACCCTATCCCGCCCTTTCGATACCTACATGTCTAATCACTCTTTATTCACTCACTAGAATAACCGATTACTGTTGTCCATTTAATATCCGCTTTAGAATTTTGAAAACAAGATTTAGTCATCACTTTTCAACTGAATGACGCATGATGCAAGTTTTGGAAGAAGTTTAAAAACATGAGAATTTTGTAGGAGCTTGAAACGAAAACTTTGAATTGATTGAAGTTTTTGAAAAAGGGCTAGAAGCTGAAGTAGAGGTTATGACCACACCATTTTAGGTTACCTACATATCTCATTTGGCGAGAATCAGGTCATTCGTAGTTCGGGCAAGAGCCCGATGGAAAATAGGCGTATTGGGGCCTTTGGAAAACTTGAAGACACTTTGAGGTCTTTGGAAAGATGACTTGAGATTTTTTATTTGAAATTAGACGTTGAAGTTTTTTGAAATAGAACTTTAAAACTCTTGAAATGGGATTTTGAAGTATTTTGAAATGTTTTTGGAACAACTCAAGGGAGTTTTGGAAGTGCTTTGAGGTAACTCAAGAGCGTTTTGATGTCTTGTTTTGAAAACCTTAGAGGTAGGGTTTTGAGATGTTTTATGAACTTGTCTTAGAAAAAGCTTTTGAAAGTGGTTTTGGAATCCTAATATGGATAATCTTGGGGGTTATTCTTGATGCATCACGTTCCTTTGGAATCCCTAACCATAAAAGGGGTAGGGACACCTTAGGCTTGTGAGTTTTTGAAAACACTTTTGGAAATACTTTGAATATGGAATGTGGGAACATTTGAAGAGGTTATAGATTTGGCTTTTGAAATCTCAAGAGAGTAGGAGGTTTTGAAAAAGTGAGTCACGAAAATAGTTTTAAATAGAAAGATCATTTGAAAGGGGTCCAAAGTTGGAACATTGAAATATACTAACCTAGGTTGGGTAGACCTACGGTTAGGGGTGACCTAAGGTTAACCTAGGGTTAAGGTGACCTAGGGTTTGATTAACCTAGGGTTCGAGTGACCTAGGGTTTGGTTAATCTAGGGTTAAGGTGACCTAGGGTTAACTAACTAGGGTCAAGTTAACCTAGGGTTGGACAACTAGGGTCAAGTTAATCTAGGCTTGAATAACTAGGGTCAAGTTAACCTAGGGTCGGATAACTAGGGTCAAGTTAACCTAGGGTTGGATAACTAAGGTCAAGTTAACCTAGAGTTAAATTGTGAGATGGTTTTAAAAGGTGGTTTTATGCAATCTTTTAAAAAAGTTTTAGAAAACAAATCATGTTATGTAAAGGATTTTGGTAGACAACCTTTTTGAATATCATTTTCATGAAAATTTTGACTCTAGCCAAACATATGGTTTATATGGTTAGTGCTTAAAAACCATTACAACCATTATCATGACAAGAGTATGAATTCCAAGAACCAACATAATGATGTCAACTTTTTTTTTGAAAAACCATTTTAGTGCAAAGATGGAGTGAATGAATCTTTAAAGACCATTTTTGAGGAAAATGATTTTGAAAACCATTTTTAAATAACAATATTCCAATAAGTTAGGGTTCCTATGGCTAACGTAAGGGAGACCACTCAAGAAAGGGTTCCATGAGGCCATTCCAACCACTAATTTTGAGATAATAGAGACCTTTAAATCAAAAAGTTTGAAAATCACTTTTATGCAAGAATAAAAAGATAACAGAACTATTCTAATAATTTAGGACTCCTATGGCCAATATACAAGGGAGACCACGCAAGAGAGGGTTCCATAGGGCCATTTCAACCACTAAAATTGAGAGAACAGAAACCTTGAAAATTAGAGAGTTTGAAAGTAACTATTATGCAAGTTGAAATAGAATGATACAAAAGTATGAGTTAGGGGTTAGTGGGGGATTTTCTAAGGCATGATTTCTAAGGTCTCATCCTAACCTTCAATGGACCAACTCTTATAACCATTTTGAGAGGAATATTGAACTTGAAAATGACATGGAAACAAGAATTATGCAAGTTTTGTAGAACATGTTTATAAACATGAAAATGAACCCAAGCACACAAGACATGATCAAGATAACAAAATGCAAGGGGGTCATGAATACATACAAGGCTTTAGGCTACACCACATAATCAAAGGGCTCCTAGGTCATACCATCTTAAAGTAGGCTAGTGAGAGATCCCCCTACATGGTGGCTCCCACTAGCTTTCATCTAGGTATAAACTAAGAGCCCTCTTGACTTCAAGAATACAAGAAAGGAGGGTTTGAAGATGGGGATTAAAATAGAGAATAGCCTAAGTAGGCTAGGAGGGAGAAGACAAGAGTGGGGCGAGACAAAAATATAAAAGAAATACCACATTTAGCCTTCAACACACTTGTAATCTTCTATGGATGCCTTGACTTGAACTTGGATGGCTTCAAGTAGGATTGAAAGGCTGGAATTAGGGGTTTAATGGTGTATAGGGCTATGTAGGTGAAGTGTATGGGCTAGTGGGAGGTGGAATCTTGCCTAAGTGTTGGAGGAGTGGAATGTATGTAGAGATTCGAGATTCTGGAGCCGTTTCAACAGAGCTTCGCATCAATTTTCGATTCTTGAATATGCAAAGGGGGTGGCTTGTATTTATAGACAAAATTTTAGACACTGGCGCATGTCGTGCATGCGCCTGTGTAAATTTTACAGAGGTGCATGTGTTACATGCACCGGTACTATTCCATTGGCTGAATGTCTCGTGACACCCATTGTACTGGCTAAATCTTAACGGCTAAGGAAAATTTAATCGATCTGATCAAAATCTGGGCTCATGTAGCATACGCTACGCCGTCGAGAGTGTTCGTTTAAACTTTGCCTCAATGATTGAGCCAACCGGGAAGGTTTCAGAGGAATTAGTTGCATCCACAGTGTTCTCCCAGGGTTTCTCGTGAACTTCTGAGTTTTCAAAAAGTTTGAATGGTGTTCGGAGGTGTGAGATATCATCTAGGGAAGTGTGCATGAAATCGCATCTCTGCGGAGCGTCTGTGATACGCTCTACGAGGATTCAAAAGTAGTTATTTTTGTGCTGCATGATCAAGGCTTTCAGGAAGAGAACTCTCCGATCGGACCATACCGATGGAAAGTATTCTGGAAATACATTCGAGAATCCCCTAGTTTACGCATTTCTTAAGTCATTTGATGGTGCGTTATAATCAGGAAATTGAGAAAAAAGTCAATCTTGGCAAAACATCTGTGAGACACTCCAGGGGTGGTTGAAAGTAGCAGTTTTTGAGCCACGCGATGAGGGACTTCAGGGAGTGATCTATCCGATGGAGACGTATCGATCGAAAGGCCTATGAACGAGCTTTCAAGAATTCCTCAGTTTACGCATTTCTCAAATTATTTGACGGTGCATTATAACTGGGGAATCGAGAGGAAAGGTAATTTTGACGGAGCGTCTGCGAGACGCTCCAGGGAAATTTTATTAAGTCAGGGGTATTTAGTGTCGTAAGGTCTTCCTTAGGTTAAACAGCGGTGTATGATAAGACCCGTCGTTCAAAATTCTAGGACCGGTGTTATTTCGGGGCGCGTTCGGGTTGTCAAGGGTAAAATGGTCATTTTGACCAGGTTTAGTTGAAAATGGTCAGGAATGGATCAAAGTGTTATGTTAAGTGTGTCGGGTCATTCAGGGATGATCCCGGAAGAGTCTGTCACTGCTCGGTGGGATTTGTGCAGTGTTGGGGTGTTTAGAATCAAAACGATCATTTCGACCGGAGTTAGCCAGAATAGGACCGGAATTGGACTAAATGGCGTGCAGAGGACACCTAAGGGCTTAGCACTATTTTAGAAGGGTGGACTTACCATTTTGAGGGATTTTGAACTTTCTTAAGATGTGCCCAGAGGCCCAAGGGGGCAGGTTTGGTCATTTTTCACCACGTTGGGCTAGCATGCACTGGTGTTGACCTAGGTGTTGGTTCCCGAAACCGCCTGGTCTCAAAAAACTACCTGTGCGGTGTTGGTCCCTGAGACCGCTCGGTCTCAGAGAGCTACCTGTAAGGTGGTGTTGATTTCTAAGAATGCCTAGTCTTAGAAAGCTACCTATGATGGTGATATTGTTCTCCGAGAACGACTGGTCTTGGAGAACTACCAAATAACGGACATTCTACACTGGCGGGCTAGCAGGCGCCAGAAGTAAACCGTTTGGAACTTGATAAAGTGTTAGTCCCCGAGATCGCCCAATCTCAAGAAACTACCTGGATGGCGTTGGTTCCCGAGACCGCCCGATCTCAGAAAGCTGCTTGGAATGCCTAGGGGCATGATGGTGTTTATGGCTTCAGTGGGACCTTGTGGGCCCGAGAAGCGACTAGTTGACTGGATTGGAGTTCAAAAGACCCATCTTGGGCTTGCATGTGTTGTGACGTTTGAAACTGGGTCTGGTCGGGCTAGAGATTGCCGAGCGGGCAAAAATGGGGTGCTTACAGCTGCCCCTCTTTTTCTAGGGGTAAAAATGGGGTGCTTACATTCGTCGGAATGTCGGTTTAGGAAAAATAATAAGGAAGGATCACATGTTGACTGTGAGGCAATCGAAGGGACCATAGTAGATGGAATTTGGAATTTTAAGTTTTGAAAACTAGATTGTTTGAATTCTGAATTTTGAAATGATTTTTGATTTTTCCTAAACCGACATTCCGACGAATGGAATGACACTCCTTTAGGGAGATTCGGGATTATTTAAATTTTGAAAAGAATTTTTTTTAATGATTTTGAAATGGCCTTCTGTAATGGATGGATTTGGATTTGGATTTGAATTGGATGGGTTTGGAAAACCTTTGAAACTTAGAATGAAACTTTTGAGGAAAAAGCTTTGAAAACTTAGAATTTAATTTTGGAATTGAACTTTTTATGGAGAAAGTTTTAAAAACCCGAAAGCTTTTTAAAAGTACACTTTTTGAAGCAAAAGCTTAAAAACCCAAAATTTTATTGGCAATGGAGCTTTTGAAGGAAAAAGCTCGAGAAACCCAAGAAATATTTTCAAAACCGAGCTTTTGAAAAAGAAAGCTCAGGAAGCCCAAAAAATGTTGGAAAGTTAGGCCTTTTGAGATGAAAGCTTGAAAAGCAAAAATCCTTTTAAAAAAATGGAGCTTTTGAAGGAAAAAAAACTCGAGAAACTCGAGAAATACTTTGAAATGAAGCTTTTGAAGGAAAAAGTTTAGGAAACCAGAAAATTTTGGAAAGCTAGGCTTTTTGAGACGAAAGTTATAAAACCTGAATTTTGAAAGTTAAACTTTTTAAGGGAAAAATTAGTAAACCCAGAATTTTGAAAGTTAAGCTTTTTGAGGAGAAAGTTAAAAAATCTGAAATTTTGAAAGTGAAGCTTTTTAAAGCGAAAGCTAGAAAACCCAGATCTTTGAAAATTTGGCTTTTTCAGGCGAAAGCTTGAAAACTTGAAATTTTTGGAAAACAGAGCTTTTGAAGGAAAAAGCTTCAAGAAACTCGAGAAATATTTTGAAAACAATGCTTTTGAATGAAAAAGCTTGGGAAACCCGAAAATGTTGGAAAGCTAGGCTTTTTGAGGCAAAAACTTGAAACCCGAAATTCTTTTGGAAAATGGAGCTTTTGAAGGAAAAAGCTCAAGAAACCTGAGAAATACTTTGAAATAGAGCTTTGGAAGGAGAAAGCTCGGGAAACTCAAAAAATGTTAGAAACCCAGGCTTTTTTAGGCGAAAGCTTGAAAACCCGAATTCTTTTGGAAAACGGAGTTTTTAAAGGAAAAATCTCGAGAAACCCGAGAAATATTTTGAAAACAGAGCTTTTGAAGGAGAAAGCTCGGGAAACCCAAAAAATGTTGGAAAGCTAGGCTTTTTGAGGTGAAAGCTTAAAAACCCGAGAGTTTTGAAAAACAGAGCTTTTGAAGGAAAAAACTCGAGAAACCCGAGAAATGTTGGAAAGCTAGGCTTTTTGAGGCGAAAGCTTGAAAACCCGGATCTTTGAAATTTTATTTTTTTTTTTTTAGATATGAAAATTGATTTTGACTTTCAAAAGAAAGCAAGAGCTTTGAACTTTTGAGTTTGAAAACTTTTTTAGAAATAGTTTTCAAAGCTTTTGAAATTCGAAAGTTTTTGTAGACGAAGCCTTGAAAGTTTTTGGGATTTTTAAAAACTGAATTTTGGGTTTGAAAAAAAGCAAAGGCTTTTGTTTTAAAAGTTGACTTTGAGACAATTCGGTTAGAATTATACCTTGGTTTTACCTTAAAGCTTTGGAGATAATTGAGCTTGGGGAATCATCAGAGATTACTCCGTGCTTATAATTCTTTTGTCTTGGAGCTTGAAGAGGAGGTCATTTGTGACCTTTTGGATGGAGATTTCTTGAGATTGGAATGCTTGGTGTTTGCTTGACTATTAAATTTTGTTTTTGCTGGGCATAATAGGATTTTTCCTGACGAAGCTTCTAAGGGGTTGTGCTTTTCTAAAGTCGAGCATCTTGAGTTTGTTTTTGGAGGGGTGAGGCATCTTTTGAAAAGTTTGAGGGATATGGAGTGTCGAACATCTTTGATGGGTTCTTTTTTGAATGGATCAACTGGTTTGAGATTGAATGGGAGGTGTAGGGTGAGTCATTGCCCTAGCTTTAATAATTTGAGAATGGTAAAATCAGGCTTTCCAAAGTTGATTGGAGAGGTCAAGGATGGGACGTTGCCCCTGTCTTCATTGTTTGGAAAAGATCGGATTAAGCTTTTGATGAATGCACAGGCTGCTGCATAACTGGAATTAAATGAATGTCATACTTTATGATGAATGCTCAAGTTTATACAAGAATGGAATTGAATGCACGTCATACTTTTTGATGAATGCATAAACATAAAATTTTGAATGCATGTCATACTTTTTGATGAATACATGAACAGATGTGATTTGTACAGGAATTGAAATGAATGCTTGTCATGCAAGTTAATACAAGTGTGGAAATGAATGCACGTGTTTAATACATGGAATGGAATTTAATGCATATCATACTTTTTTATGAATGCATGAACATGTATGGTTTATATGGGAATTGAAATGAATGCACATCATACTTTTTGATGAATGCACAAATTTATACAAGAATGGAATTGAATGCATGTCATATTTTTCTATGAATACATATATAGATGGAAATGGATGTATGTATTGGGGGTTGCCCTAGGGTTTATGTTCAATTATAAGCATTATATCTCAAGATTAGACTGTCTTTTGAACTTTTGTTTTTCTCTTGGGATTTTCCTTTCAAGTTCCGCCCTTTTCTTGCTAGGATGTGATAGCACTTGTATCACTTTAGAGATTTAACTCATTGACTCCTTCTCCCCATCTTTTTTGCTGAAAAGAAAAACTCCTCCAAGGAGGGCTCTTGAATAACAGTTAATATCACTCTTTTGGCAAAGCAACAGGTAGCTTCTGTCCTTAGTCTAAGAATACTTTGAAAGCTATTAAGAAGTGCAGGCAAGCCCATTTTTTGGTAAATCATTGAACTTTTCAAATTATAGGGGACCTATAAAGACATGACCAATCAATGTAGGGTAAATATAAATTCATGAATATCAAGATGCAACTTAGCTGGAAAAGATCAACATCAAATATGCACGAAACTACACAAAACAAGCATAATTGGTCGTGAGATGATCAAGACCATATTAGTGATAATGTAGTGGTGTAAGCGTGAACTTCACAAAGACTAATGAGAATATAGACCCTAGGCGTGATCTAGGATGGTGTTCCATGTCTATTAACTTGCAGATTGACACACCTAGAAGTCAAACTTGTTTCATCCCATGCTCCTTTTTTTTTTTTTTTTTTTTTTAGTGAAAATCCAACCCTATCTCTCCAATGATGGAAACATTGAAAAATAAAGTTATGGCAGCTTTCACACATGAGTAGGTAACCTTCTCCTCTTATCACATAACAATGGTAGCTGCACTCACACTCACTGGTAGCCCTTTCCATAAGTGATGGGAGAGGGAATCAACAAAAGATCAATCTAGGTGTGCAATACTCCGGAAGTTTTTAACAATGGCAGAGCCAGCTAAAATAGATCATAAAGGTAGATTCCAAATTCTAAGAAGTCTCAAGAAGTGTGCATTAAGTTCAACATGAATCACCAATATGGTAAAGATCATTAAAACCATTGACTCATATTTATGCAAGTGATCATGCACAAAAGATTCAACCTCAAACAAACATGCACATCAATCTGTTCATAATTGAATATTTGCCCCAATGATTGTTCACGTGTAAACGCTATCAAAAATCTTTTTCGTTTTTTTAATTTTTTTTTATAAAGATTCAATCAACTCGAGCTTGCCAGTACGTGCTAATCTTTCCTTTTGAAGGTATAGCTACTTGTTGGTTTGCCAAGACGCCCTTTGGGAGTCACTCCTTAGATTTCAACAATATGGATCTTCATCTCTTGTCTCTCTCTATTTCCCTTTTCTCTTCTTATTTCTCTCTCCCCTCTTTTCGGAGTCGAAGATTGTTTCTACTGACAGTGGTGCTTGTGCTATCTCATCCTCCAAGTCGGGGTAAAATATTTCGAAGAAAAAATTCCTAAAGAAGAAGACATCATTCATGAAGTGCCATAAGACAATGATATAAACACAAAAATTTTGGATCCTTTTCATTTAGATGATGTTATTTTCATGCTCAAAGTCGATTTGAAAATTGAAAGACGGGTTTGAAAGAAATCCCCATTTTCTGGATTAAACTCCTCAGACCGATTTTGGAATCACGCTGTCGTCTTTCATACTCCATTTTCATGTGTCATCTGATTGCACAATGATAGCTTTAGGAGTTTGAGGTCTGGTGGAGTGGCAAAATGGTGTCGGGGTCATGACTTTGCGTAAATTATGAATTGGGCAGGGTGCTGGAGGGATTCTATATGTTTAACTGTGCTCTTGGACTTGGAAAAAGAAAAACAAAATGCAGTGAGCATATGGAGTTGAAGATTTTATGCAATGCATGTCCTATAAAGGTCCCTTCTTTGAGAGAATCTAGGCATGATGTTGAGTCCATTTTAGAGATGGGGTTTTGCCCCTGCGTGCAATACAATAGCTCTTCGGCATGGGCCAATTGATACTTCTTTGTTTGGGCAATCCCGCCTCCATAGACGGAGAGAGATTTGGGCCTCTCTTGAGATATGGTTCTATGCATGCCATGAATCCTTAGGGGTTTAAGTAGACTTCTTTTAACAGGAGATTGGATTTATCTTTTCTCTCTACAATTGATTGAATGCATGAGAATGCAATGACTCAAGTTTCCTAGCACTCTTGTCTTGGAATGGATATAACTCATGAATAGAATAATAAATACATAGGCAGCATAATGGCAATCAATAGGCAGTTTAGAAAACCCCCTTTTTTGTTCTTGCTTCATCTTTTGATTTTCTTGACTTTTGTAGGCAAGGGAGAAGATAATGAGAATGTAAAAAGAAAAACAAAAAGGAGCAATTAGCGCATTTGGATTGAAAATTTTTATGCAATGTATGCCGTGGGAGTGCCCCCTACTTTGAGAGGGGGACTAAGCATGATATGTTGGCTCACTTTTTGGAGATAGAGGTTGCCCCTGTATGCAATATTGTACGTGTGCAAGCCTATTCATTCATTCATACATTCATACATTCATTCGATGAAAGTAGAAAGAACAGTTTTATTACATTTGATTTTTTTTCGTACATGAAATTGAAAGTACATTTAAAGGAGAAGGGGAACATTTTCCTTGGGACTTTTGCCTATTCTATTTTTACATTTGAAATCCTAAACTATTTTTGAGTCTTCGGATTCACCTTCTTTGATAGAGGTCAGTGAAAGACCTTGCTTCCGGATTGCCCCTTGTCTTCTTGGTAACCCTATCTCCATGAGCGAAGAGAGATTAGGGCCCCTCTCTATGAGATGACTTTGATGCATGCCATGAGTCCTTATGGTTACTTGGTACCCTTAGGAGTTTTTGGTTGGCTTGATTTGAGCGAGAAGGGTTTTGGGCCATTCTCTAAGGATTAATCAAATGCATGGAAATGCAATGACTTTAGTTACTTTGGGAACTCTAATCTTGAAATGAATTCCGAATCATAAGCAGTTTGTTGAGTCAAGGTTGATCCCCATGTCGATTTTAATGATAACAAAACCATGTGGTTGTTATCTAATGATTTCACTTGAGTGTGCAGATTAGATTATAATCATTTGATAACAAGAAAATATTTAAGCTGATCGATTAAGTATCCAACAAGAAGATTACTTAGGTAATCTTATTCTTAAAGAGATTGAAAATGCTCAAGGAGTTCAACAAGTATTGAAAAGAAGGATGCAAACAACTAAAGATCTTATGGGAATTCAAGAATTTATTCACTATGAAGACCCTCGATCCTCATGGCTATATCAATCCACTAAAGCATCAATTGCATAAGAAATGGGGAGCAAAAGCTTGTATCCTCTAAGGTATAAAGCACAAAAGAAAATGGGAGTAAGTTTCTGCTTATCACATTGAAGAACTTGTGGTAAGAAGCTTGTCAAGAAACAATGGAGACAATGAGTATGATTCAGCAATCTCATAGTTGCAACCTCATTTAGATGACTCTTACAAGACATGGAAGCTCACCTTAAAGATTATGTTGAAGTCTTGGAAGAAGCTATAGAAGAAATCAAGTTAATGAAGATCAAGCAAAGAAATTGAAGAAGTTCAAATAAGCATGAAAGATCAATTGAAGAAAAAAGATCTCAAGTCTTGGAAGCTCTCTTAAAGATTTTGAAGAAGACTTAGATCAATGGAAGAAGTGATATTGATTGAAGAACTCTAAATGTAATCAAAAGTGTATTGATTTCATCTTGAAGAGTTGAAGGTGTTCTTGAAGTCAACATGCCTTGAAGAAGTCTTTTCAAGCGTTAGAAACCTTAGTTGGATGATCCTTAAAGAGCTTGAAGATATTGAAGAAGATTGAAGAAATATTGCAAAAGTTAAGGATTTTCCTAAAAAGAGTCAACCCCTCAAACAAAAGAGTCGACTCATTCAAACAGAGGCTGAAAATGTTGATGGAGATCAAAAAAGTCGACCCCTTACTCTAAAAGAGTCGACTCATTCTAACATAGAGTTGATTGTGCAGTTTTAGACCAAAAGAGTCGACCCCTGGCACAAAAGAGTCGACTTATTTGGGCAGAATCTTGAAAAATCTACTGAAACATAAAAAGAGTCGACCCCTGCAGCAAAAGAGTCGACTCATTTAAGGTAACGGCTATATTTTTTAACATTATACTCCGCCGTTTTCGTATCAAATGGTCTCCCATCCATCTCCAACGACTATAAACAACTCAAGACTATATATACAATATCTCCAACACATATATGATGATGAAAAACAAGAAGAACATGAGAAGAACTCAAGATTAAATGCTACAAAGTGATATTTCATCTTCTACATCTTATACTCTGTTTTTATTCATTTGGGGGGTTCTTGAGTGAGCTGAAAATTTGTTTATCTACTCTTTGAGAGAGAGTTATTCATTGTACAACCTTCATCTATTATTAGGTTGGTTTGTAAACTTGTGAGTTTGAGTGTTCTTGAGAAAAACACTTGTGAGTTTGGGTGTAGCTTGGGAAAAACACTTGTAAGTTTGAGAGAAGTTTGGACAAAATCTCTTCTAAAATTTGAGTGAAGCTTGGACAAAATCACTCATAAGTTTGAGAGAAGCTTGGGCAAAATCTCTTGGGTGTTGAGAGCTTGGGGAAGAGCTCTTGTAAGAGTAAATTAGGCACTTGGAGAAAAACTAGCAGCTATGTAAGGGAAGTTTACATAGTGGAATACCTTCGAAAGGATCGAGGAAGAGAGGACGTAGGCAAGGTTTGGCCGAACCTCTATAAATCTAGTGTTCTTCATCTCTTTGCTCATATTATTTCCTTGCATTACATCTTATTGTTTGCTTGCTTGGTTATTAGTTTGATTGCTCACTGCTACATTGCTTAAATTGTTTCTAGTTGCATTATTTGATATAAATTTCATAAACCCAATTCACCCCCCCTCTTGGGTTGCCTACTTGGGCCAACACAGTTATGATGCGAAAAGATGTATACATAACATAACGATGAAGAGTAAGCATGACATCATAAACATAAAGTAAAAGAAAGTAAAGCGGTCACCCTTTCCTCTTTAGTTTTGAAATTGACGCGCGTGTTTTAAATCCGACAAAGGTTCGGCTATGCATGGGGTGCTACATGAGCATGAGGTTTGAGGTTTACTAATGTTTCCTAAAAAGTTCGGTTCCTGAACCTTCAAATCTCCGGCGTCCACCCCCGAAAGGGTGAACTCCATCTTTGGTTGGTGGTTCGAGCGGGGGAACTATCAAAAGACTGTAGGCTGAGAAATTAACACAGCATCCGCCCACAGTTAATATACTGTTTCCCCTTCTATCTAGAAGGGTAGTAACCAGGTAATATATGCAAAATGCAAATGCGAGTGAGTGCACCAAGTGTGTGTGGAGTTTTTAAAAATGGAGGAGATGACCCAACAATACACATCACATCCTGTTCATTCATTACGTATACGGCAATAAATTATGACATAAAATAAAATGTGAACAAAGGTCCACCTACAAAAGAAAAATGCAAAGAGTTAGTAACTTTTCAAAAAACTTGATGCAAGATAACATGGATGGTCAATGCAAGAGCATGAATGTAAGCAATGGATGCAAGTGATGACACTTATTCGAAAACAATTTTCGAATAAGTGTCATCACTTGCATCCATTGCTTACATTCATGCTCTTGCATTGACCATCCATGTTATCTTGCATCAAGTTTTTTGAAAAGTTATTTGTTTTGGAAACTTAGACAAATTTTAAAAGTGGATAAAAACTAGACAAGGTTACCAGAGATTCTAGGTTCGATCCCCAGTGGAGTCGCCAGCTGTCGCGCCCCAGTTTTTTGAGTCCAAGTCCTTTCGGCTCAGAGACCAAAGCACAGAACTCTATCATTAGAACTCATCCTCCTAGAAGGACGAGTGTGACTAAGTTTAACTTGAAATTGGTTTGATTAAGGGCTCTTGAAAAATGAGAGTCGCCACCTAACTTGATTAAGGTGAGTTAGGGCACCAAAAACTAAGTATTAATTCGAAGATTAAACTTAGAGTTTTTGAAAAAGATTTTGAAAAACTCCCTCGAAAAAGGGTTTTTGAGAAAATAGGTTGTTTGGCAACCTTTAGAAAGTCTTAAACCTTTTTTGAAAATAACTCCATTTTGGTCTTTCAAAAACAGAAATCTATGGTCCAGGTGTTTATTCACTCACTAGAATAACCGGTTACTGTTGTCCACTTAATATCCATTTTACAATTTTGAAAACAGGGTTTAGTCATCACTTTTCAGATGAATGATGCATGATGCAAGTTTTGGAAGAAGTTTGAAAACATGGGAGTTTTGTAGGAGTTTGAAACGAAAACTTTGAATTGATTGAAATTTTAGAAAACAAGATTGGAGTTGAAGTAGAAGTTATGACCGCACCATTTTAGGTTGCCTACGTATCTCATTCGGCGAGAATCAGGTCATTTGTAGTTGGGGCAAGAGCCCGGTGGAAAATAGGTGCGTTGAGGCTTTTGGAAAGCTTGAAGACACTTTGAGATCTTTGGAAAGATGACTTGAGAATTTTGATTTGAAATCGGACGTTGAAGTTTTTTGAAATAGAACTTTAAAACTCTTGAAATGGGATTTTGAAGTATTTTGAAATGTTTTTGAAATAACTCAAGGGAGTTTTGGAAGTGCTTTGAAGTAGCTCAAGAGGGTTTTGATGTCTTATTTTGAAAAGCTTGGAGGTAGGGTTTTGAGATATTTTTTGAACTTGTCTTAGAAAAGGCTTTTGAAAATGGTTTTGGAATCCTAATATGGACAACTTTGGGGGTTATTCTTGATGTATCACGTTCCTTTAGAATCCCTAACTATAAAAGGGGTAGGCACACCTTAGGCTTGTGAGTTTTTGAAAACACTTTTGGAAATACTTTGAATATGGAATGTGGGAACATTTGAAGAGGTTATGGAGTTGGCTTTTGAAATCTCAAGAGAGTAGGAAGTTTTGAAAAATTAAGTCATAAGAATAGTTTTAACTAGACAGATCATTTAAAAGGGGTCCATGAGTTAAAACCTTGAAGTATACTAACCTAGGTTGGGTTGACCTACGGTTAGGGGTGACCTAAGGTTAACTAACTTGGGTTAGGTTAACCTAGGATGAAGGTGACCTAGGGTTTGGTTAACCTAGGGTTAAGGTGACTTAGGGTTAACTAACTAGGATCAAGTTAACCTAGGGTTAGACAATTAGGGTTAAGTTAATCTAGGGTTGGATAACTAGGGTCAAGTCAACCTAGAGTTGGATAACTAAGGTCCAGTTAACCTAGGGTTGAATTGTAAAATGGTTTTAAAAGGTGGTTTTATGCATTTTTTTAAAAGAGTTTTAGAAAGCAAATCATGTTATGCAAAGGACTTTGGTAGACAACCTTTTTTATTATTATTTCCATGAAAATTTTGACTCTAACCAAACATATGGTTTATATGGTTAGTGCTTAAAAACCATTATAATCATTATCTTGACAAGAGTATGGATTCTAAGAACCAACATGATGATGCCAACGTTTTTTTTTAAAAACCATTTTAGTGCAAAGATGGAGAGAATGAATCTTTGAAGACCATTTTTGAGGAAAAAGATTTTGAAAACCATTTTTAAAGAACAATATTCCAATAAGTTAGGGTTCCTATGGCCAACGTAAGGGAGACCACTCAAGAGAGGGTTCCATGAGGCCATTCCAACCGCTAATTTTGAGATAATAGAGACCTTAAAATCAAAGAGTTTGAAAATCACTTTTATGCAAGAATAAAAAAAGAAGAGAACTATTCTAACAATTTAGGACTCCTATGGCCAATATGCAAAGGAGACCACTCAAGAGAGGATTCCATGGGGCCATTTCAACCACTAAAATTGAGAGAATAGAATCCTTGGAAATTAGAGAGTTTGAAAGCAACTATTATGCAAGTTGAAATGGAATGATGCAAAAGTGTGAGTTAGGGGTTAGTGGGGGATTTTCTAAGGCATGATTTCTAAAGTCTCATCCTAACCTTCAATGGACCAACTCTTAGAATCATCTTGAGAGGAATATTGAACTTGAAAATGGCATGGAAACAAGAATAATGTAAGTTTTGTAGAACATAGTTATAAACATAAAAATGAAGCCAAACACACAAGACATGATCAAGATAGCAAAATGCAAGGGGGTCATAAATACATACAAGGCTTTAGGCTACACCACATAATCAAGGGGCTCCTAGGTCATACCATCTTAAAGTAGGCTAGTGAGAGATCCCCCTACACGGTGGCTCCCACTAGCTTTCCTTTAAGCATAAACTAAGAGCCCTCTTGGCTTCAAGCATGCAAGAAAGGGGTTTGAAAATGCAAATTAAAATAGAGAGCCTAAGTAGGCTAGGAGGTAGAAGAAAAGAGTGGGGGGAGACAAAAATGAAAAAGAAATACCACCTTTAGCCTTCAACACACTTGTTATCTTCTATGAATGCCTTGACTTGAACTTGGATGGCTTCAAGCAGGCTTGAAGGGCTGGAATTAGGGGTTTAATGGTGTATAGGGCTATGTAGGTGAAGTGTATGGTCTAATGGGAGGTGAAATCTAGCCTAAGTGTTGGAGGAGTGGAATGTATATAGAGATTCAAGGTTCTGGAGCGGTTTCAGCAAAGCTTCGCATCAATATTCTATTCTAGAATATGCAAAAGGGGAGGCTTGTATTTGTAGGCAAAATTTTGGACATTAACGCATGTGCTACATGTGCCGGTACTATTCCATTGGCAGAATGTTGCGTGGTACCCATTGTACTAGCTAAATCTTAACGACTAAGCAAAATTTGATCGATTTGATCAAAATCTGGGCGCATGTAACATACGCCCCGCCACTAAAAGAGTTTGTTTAAATTTTTCCTCGATAATTGAGCTAACCGGGAAGGTTTCGAAGGAATCAGTTGCATCCACAGTGTTCTCCTAGGGTTTCTCGTGAACTTCTAAGTTTTTAAAAAGTTTGAATGGTGTTCGGAGGTGTAAGATATCATCTCGGGAAGTGTGCATGAAATCATATTTATAACAAGCGTTTGTGATACGCTCCGCGGGGATTCAAAAGTAGCTATTTTTGTGTCGCATGATCGAGGCCTTGGGGAAGAGATCTCTCTAATCGGACCATACCGATGGAAAGTACTCTGGAAATACTTTTAGGAATTCTCTAGTTTACGCATTTCTCAAGTCATTTGATGGTGCATTATAATCAAGGAATTGGGAAAAAGGTCAATCTTGACAGAGCGTCTGTGAGACGCTCCAGGGATGGTTGAAAGTAACAGTTTTCGAGCCACGCGATAAGGGACTTCGGGGAGTTTTTTAATCTGATCGAGCCATATTAATGGAAAGGCCTATGAATGAGCTTTTAGGAATTCCCCGGTTTACGCATTTCTTAAATCATTTGACGGTGCGTTATAACTAAGGAATCGGGAGAAAATATAATTTTGGCAGAGCGTCTGCAAGACCCTCCAGGGAACTTTTATTGAGTCGGGAGTATTTATTGTCGTAAGGTCCTCTTTAGGTTAAACTGGGATGTATGACAAGACCCGCCGTTCAAAATTCTCGGGCCAGTGTCGTTTCGGGGCATGTTAGGGTTGTCAGGGGCAAAATGATCATTTTGATCAGGTTTGATTGAAAATCAGGAATGAGTCGGGAGTTATTTAGTGTCGTAAGGTCCTCTTTAGGTTAAACTGGGGTGTATGACAAGACCTGCCGTTCAAAATTCTAGGACTGGTGTTGTTTCGGGGCGTATTAGGGTTGTCAGGGGCAAAATGGTCATTTTGATCAGGTTTGATTGAAAATGGTCAGGAATAGATCAGAGTGTTATGTTAAGTGTGTCGGGTCATTCAAGGATGATCCCGAGAGAGTCTGTCACTGCTCGGTGGGATTTGTGCGGTGCTGGGGTGTTAGAGGCAAAACGATCATTTCGACCGGAGTTAGCTGGAATTGGACTAAATGGCGTGCGAAGGACACCTAAGGGCTTAGCACTACTTTAGAAAGGTGGACTTACCGTTTTGAGGGATTTTGAACTTTCTCAAAACGTGCCCGGAGACCCAAGGGGCAGGTTTGGTCATTTTCACTGAGTCAGGTTAGCAAGCGTTGGTGTTAACCTAGGTGTTAGTTCCCGAGATCGCCTAGTCTCGGAAAACTACCCGTGCGGTGTTGGTCCCTGAGACCGCCCGGTCTTAGAGAGCTACTTTAGGGTGGTGTTGGTTTTTAAAAACGTATGGTCTTAGAAAGCTACCTATGATGGCAGTGTTGGTCTCCGAGAACACCTGGTCTTGGAGAACTACCAATTGACGGACATTCTGCATTGGCGGGCTAGCAGGCGCTAGAAGTGAACCATCTAGAACTTGATAAGGTGTTGCTCTCTGAGATCGCCCGATCTCGAGAAACTACCTAAATGGCATTAGTTCCCGAGACCGCCCGGTCTCGGAAAGCTGCCTAGAATGCCTAGGGGCATGATGGTGTTTATGGCTTCAATGGGACCTTGTGGGCCAGGGAAGCGACTAGTTGACTGGATTGGAGTTCAAAAGACCCATCTTGGGCTTGCATGTGTTGTGATGTTTGAAACTAAGTCTGGTCAGGCCGAAGATTGTCGAGCGAGCAAAAATGGGGTGCTTACAACCTAACATAGTTTTATATGCAGTTTGATAAGCCCAAAGTATATCAACTAACCTTAAGGACTAGTCCTTTCAATTATGATTAACAGTTTTCTCAAGAATGTGCTTAATCTCCCGGTTAGCTTACTCAACTTGGCCACTAGTTTGGAGATGATAAGGTGTACTAACCTTATACGCAACCTCATACTTTCTCATTAACATTCCAATAGGTTTATTGTAAAAAAGGGAATCTCCATCGGTAATGATAGCACATGGCATACCAAAACGTAAAAAAATATGCTCTCTTAAGAACCAGACCACCACACAGTGATCATTGGTGCGAGAGGCAATGGCCTCAACCCATTTAGATATATAATCTATGGCCATAAGAATATAAAGGTAACAAAACGAACTAGAAAAGGGTTCCATGAAATCGATACCCCAACAATCAAATATCTTAAGAATAAGAATGGGAGTAAGGGGCATCATATTTCTTCTAGAGAGACTCCCTAGTCGTTGATATGTATCACAAATCGTACAAAATGTATGAGCATCACGAAACATGGTGAGCCAATATAAACTACATTGCAAAATCTTTGCTACTGTCTTTTTAAAACTAAAATGGCCACCGCACGCATGGGAGTGATGGAACTCCGTGACAGAATGAAATTCATTGTCGGAAACACACTGAAAAATTATTTGATCGGGATAGTTCTTGAATAAGTATAGATCAACCCAGGAAAAATATCTCACATTTCTAAAGAATTTGCTTTCATCCAAATAAGACCAATGTGATGGAATTTTTTTATAGTCAAAAAGTTAGCAATGTCAGTAAACCACAAAGTGGTTACGTGAGAAAACATTTGAATTTGAAAAAGATACTCATCTTAAAAATGCTCATTGATAGGGAGAGTGTCTTTGGCGTCCCCATTGGTAAGGAGTAGTGATAAATGGTCAACAACAACATTCTCTACTCTCTTTTTATCTCAAATTTCAATGTAAAATTCTTATAACTAAAAAATCCAACGGATGAAGTGTGGTTTTGCATCAGACTTAGTTAACAGGTACTTTAGCATATAATGATCAGTATAAATGATGACTAATGACCCTATCAAGTATGATTAAAACTTATGTAATGCAAACACAACAGTAAGGAGTTTTTTTTTCAATTGTGGTATAGTTTATTTAGGCTTCATTCAAGATTTTGCTTGTATAATATATCACATGAGGTTTATTGTCCACTCTCTGCCTTAAAATCGCTCTTACAGCATAGTCATTAGCATCATACATCAAATCAAAAGATAAAAATCAATCGGATGACCAAATAATAGGTGCAGTTGTCAAAAGTCCTTTGAGCTTATTGAAAACTTCTTGGCAATCAAACGTCTATTCAAATGGAATATCTTGAGACAATAGATGACACATTGGACGGGAAATGGCACTAAACGCTTTATGAATCGTTGATAGAAACTAGCATGCTGACGAAAAGAACGAATGTCTTTCACAGTTCTAAGGGTAGGTAGTTTTTAAATCAGTTCAACCTTGGCTTTATCTACCTCAATCCCCTGGCTAAACACAATGTATCTGAGCACTATACCTTGTACCACCATGAAATGGCACTTTTTCCAGTTTAGAACAAGGTTACTCGTCTCACATCTCTCTAACACCTTCTCAAGGTGTACCAAATAACTTTTATAGGTATCTCCATCGACCGAGAAATCATTCATAAAAACCTCCAAAAATCTTTCCACCATATCACTAAAAACACTCATTATGCACCTTTGAAAGGTGGCTGGTACATTGCACAAGCCAAAGAGCATTCATTTGTAAACATAATTACCAAAAAGACATGTGAATGTTGTCTTATTTTAGTTTTCTAAAACAATTTCAATTTGGTTGTAACCGGAGTATCCATTCAAAAAACAGTAAAAGACTCGTCCTATCATTTATTCTAAGACTTGATCCAAGAATGGGAGTGAAAAGTGGTCTTTTCTAGTAATAGCATTTAGTCAACAGTAATCAATGCACATACACCACCCAGTTTGAATCCTAGTGGGCACTAGTTCATTTTACTCATTTTAGATTACAGTGACTCTAGATTTTTTCGAAACAACTTGGGTTAAACTAACCTACTTTAAATCAGAGATGGGGTATATGATATTAGTATCAAGAAGCTTCAGTCCTTTTCCTCTCACAACTTCTTTCATGTTGGGGTTCAAACGCTTTTGCATTTGATGAACTGGTTTAGACTCCTCTTCAAGATATATGCGATGTGTGCATACCAAAGAACTAATACCATGTAAGTCTACAATGTTCCACCCTAAGACTTTTCTATAATTCTTTAGCACCTCCACTGGACTCTTCTCTTGGCCTTCAGACAAGTCAGAGGATATAACAACAGGATAAGACTCACCTTCACCAAGAAGTACATACTTCAAAGTATATAGTAAAGGTTTTCTTTCCAAAGTGGGTGCTTTCTGTTCAGAAGTGATAGGCTTGGTAGCACTAGGAACTAGAGGTTCAAAAGATGGAGTTAAATGACCCACTTGCATACAGTGCTCGCTTCTTACCCCTTCAATGATTGTGTCAAAGTCTAATTGGTCGTGTGACTCACTCAAAACAAGAATTCTTTCAATAGGATCATTGAAACACTCACTCTCAACATAATTTTGAAGAATAGACTTAATGAAGTCTATTTCCTCAACATCATCGTGCTCCTCAAATTGCTTCCCAACCGAGAAGATGTTCATCTCAACGGTCATATTCCCTAATGATATTTTTAACAACTCATTCCTACAATGAATGATGGCATTACATGTAGCTAAGAATGGATCGTCCTAAGATCATAGAAATTTGAGAATTAGCACTAATGCTCATAATTGGTTGTGTATCTAAAACAATGAAGTCTACTAGGTAGTAGAACTTATCTATCTGAATGAGAACATCCTCCACAATACCCCTTGAGATCTCGATAGACCTATCAGCTAGTTGGAAGGTTACTCTTATAGGACGCAACTCATCTAATCCGAGTTGTTAGTAAACCGAATAAGAGAGTAAGTTGACACTTGCTCTTAGATCAAGAAAGGCTCGATCTATCTTGTTTCCTTCTATGGTGCATGAAATAGTAAGAAAGGGGACCTTATGCAGCAATGAGGTTTTACATTGCAAAATTATACTTTGGCTCTCATTTATGAAGGCAATTTCCTTAATATGCAATCTCTTTTTCACAGTACACAAGTCTTGTAAAAACTTAGCATATAAGAAAATCTGTTTGATAGCATCTAATATTGGAATGTTGAGTCTAACTTGCTTAAACACTTCGTAAATTTCTAAATTTAGAAGCTCCTGTTTAGGCTTGGTCAACCTATAAGGAAATGGTGCATCTTTTTTAACATTATTGTCATCTCCTTTAAACGCTTTAGTTGGCTTTAAGATTGGCTCAACTTCCTTTTGCTCTTTCACAGATGGAATGGTTTTATCAATGATCTTACTGTTCCTTAAGATTGTGTTGGATTAAACTTGTTCATGACTAGATCGAGGATCAGTCCTCACTTCGGTCATGTTCACTTGCTTATTGGGATTTAGATTTGGTTGGGATAGAGATGGAAATCTCTCTGATTCTTGGTAGGTCAAAGCTTGTGTCAAAGTAGACATTTGTTTTGCTATATCTTTCAACAGTCTAGTGTGTTGATCTAACACCTTCTATCGATCCACCCTATTATTCACCCCTCTCACATCATTGGTCAATTGGTACATATTGTCTTCTAACGGTTTCTTATGAGGAGGTTGATATGGAATGGGTTGGGGTTAAAAAGGTTTAGGGTTTTGTTGAAAAGATTGAGGGTTTTGAAGCCCTTCTTGGAATGCTTGAGGGTTCAAAAATCCCTCATTTCTCCACCCAAAATTTAGGTAATTTCTCCATCCAGAGTTGTATATGTTCAAGAAAGGATTTCTCCCAACTCGTTAGTCATTATACGTACCTCGATATTGGCCAACTATATTGGCTTGACCATGCAAAACCTCTAGTATAACTAGACATGCAGCAGTGTCATGACCCAATGTACCACATAATAAACAACTCTCTTCTTTAGAAGACTCACTACTCACAATATTGACTTTTTTAGACTCCACAACCTCTAATTTTCGGATAAGTGCAGCAACTCTAGCATTCAAATCATCCATTTCATTGAGCTGAAATGTTACTCTAGGCTTTGACTAGGGATTTTGGGTCCCAATTGTGACGTAATCTCTAGCAAGGTTCGCTAAGTAATCAAAATAGTCATATGCCTCAGCGGGTTTTTTGTCATACAAAGTTTCTGCACACAAAAACTCAACAAACTACTTAAGTTGTGGGGTTAATAATGAATAGAAAGTATTTAAAACATGCTTTGTGAATCCGTGATGTGGACAAGCATTCAGCAAATCCTTGAACCTCTCTCAATATTGGAAGAACGATTCACCAATCATGGAAGCAAACTAAGAAATTTGGCGACGAATCACCTCTATTTTATGCTCAAGGAAGAATTTTTTCAAGAAGTCCGTCTGCAGATCTTACCATGAATGAATAGACTAAGGCCTCAATGAATTGAGCTATGTCTTGGCCTTGTCTTTGAGAGAAAATGGGAATAGTTTCAGAAGTACTACTTTCTTTGAATAAAAATTATCGAAGAACATAAAGTATACGTTCTCGAAATCTTTGATATGTTGCTATAGTTTTTCAGAATCCAAACCATGAAATGGATTTATCAGTTAGATCATTCTCGGTTTTAAAGTCATCGCTGCGTAATACGTGGGAAGAATAATGCAAGAAATAGGAGCTTGCTTAGCGGGATTTAGATAATTCCTAAGAAATCTATGGGGAGGATCGCCATGTACACTCCCACCTTCAAGTACATTATTTGGATTTGGCGGATTGGGATTCACAGGTGGTGAACGTTCAAATTCTTCTGCTATTGGGATAGGACTAGGACTTCGGTTAACTAACTGGGTTTTTGGAACAAATGTCCTAAATAGGGAAAGAATATGGTGGATTATAGGAAGATCACTAGACGAGTTAACACTCATCAATCGTATATGCATACTCCTAATGCATCCATCCCGAAATATAAACACGGACCTTACAATTTAGAATGTCGGGCTAAAAATCTAAGTGGGCCACCGACAAAACAGGGATGAGAAGAGAAACAGTATTGACGACTCTCAGAGCTGAAGAAATGGAAGGTCACCTACTTGGAAGGATGCGGGTAGAGTAATGACTGGACCGGGACACTTCAGGAGTCTACTAACGGCAAAATACAAAATAAATAACAATAATAATAATAATAATAATAATAATAATAATAATAAAATTATAACAATATACTAAACTATGTGCACACAAACAACAAAAGAAATAAAAATTAGTCCATTAGTAAAACGTTAGAAAGAGTTAGGGGTTAGTAAATAGTTAAATGGTCACCACATCGAAGGCACCGACCTAAGTAGACAGTGAATCAACCCGATAAGTAAACTATAAAGAGAAATAAAAAATAAAATAAAAGAACTGAAAGTAAAGTACAAAAAGTAGAATGTTAGAATCATAACCAAAATAGGTTATCCACTAAAGAAGGAAAAATGTTAGATAGTTAGATAAAAAATAAAAATAGAAAATATGGTAACCAACTTAAACGACTTCATCCAATAGTGGGCGAGTATACCAACCAAAGAGGTTAATCACAAAGAAAATTAAAAAGAAAAAGAAAAGGAAAAGAATTAAATATATACAAATATACAAATTAACAATGGAACGAAGTAATAAATTAGCATAAATCACTGATTAGTTGGAATACACCGTTCAATTCCTTCGTCATGATAGAAATGCAATCATATGTCTAAAATTCACTACAAAGGTATTATCATTTTTTTTTACATATTTAATTGTGTCGTTCCTCGACAACAGCATCAAAAACTGCTTGTCTTTCCCAACCATGGTACTAAAAATTGCTTGCCTATGTCTAGATTGTGAGAATTTAAACACCCAAGTACAAGTGTGGCGAAGTAGCAGTTAAAATAACTCGACAAGAACGGAGTCAATCTACAGGGAACGGAGTTCTAAATTATATAAAATGTCACAGTTGTGGATAGTAGGTGCCAGAATTTACCCCAGGGAATGGGTTATATACCGACTAATCCATGCTAGACACAGAAGCGTTACAGACGGCTTAAGTTAGAAGCTAAACCAACCGGTTTAAATTTCAACTCTAACTGACAAGATTTGGACAAAATTGCAAAAATAGTAACCAAAGGAAAAATATTTTATTTTGGAGATATTTGATTATGGTTAAATTAGACTGTAAAATAAATAGATTAAAAATAGCATTGGATCCAATTGATCTGATCACGTGAATTTTTTAAGGTTGAACAATACAAGTTTACCATCTGTCAATCGTTTGACCCTCTTGAGCCTCATAAACCAATATATGGGAATATTCAATGATAACCAAAAACTAGAATGTTATGTTAAAATCATGTACCCTCACCATCAACTCATAAACACTAGGTAATACGTTGTCAGATTATAAGTGTAACAAGCATAATTAAAGACACATGTTTTTAAAGGTTCTAGCTAGATATATATTAAATTATTATCGAAGACTCACATCATCGATTTGCATATATTGACTACTTTGTCAAGGCAAAAAGTATTACAAACATAATTAAAAGTCTAAGTTTTCAAAAGGATTTAGATTTTAATTATTAAGAATATAAAAGCAATACATTCCAGATTAAGATTAAGAGTCTTAGGTCTACCAAAGGTTTCGACATAAAAACATACAAAATAGAGGACTCACATAAAATATACAAGCCTCTGAAAAGTAATAAGTAAACTAGCATTTACTTTACTTTACGCTACTCTTATATTAATTATGATACTCCTAAACTTAAACTTGTTTACAAAATACAAAATTATTACGTGCATAAAACATACATGCCCATACCGGTTTATGCAATATACTGAACGTGTGAAAAAATACTAAATTTTCAAATAAATCTAGAATGAAAAAACAAATCTTAATTGATCATTCCAATACCGTCACGTGATCTTCACAATTGATTCTAAAAATAAAATTAGCCACTCATGATAATAAAAAGACATAATGTGGAAGAAAATGACTTCATAAATAAAAAGATTTATTACAACAGAATAACTGTAAAGAAAAGACTAAAAGCTGACTGAAAAATACTAACAAACTAATTGAAAATCTACACTTAAAAATAAAATAATGGACCTCTCCAGCTATAGCCTCTGGATTGGCTCTCTGGCTTTCCCCTTCCTTTTTCCTCTCGTTGCTCTTTTATAAGCAGGCAAAGTTTGTTTTTTTATTTAATAAAAAAATTTATTATTTTTATTATTGTTATTATGTTAATATTTATTTTTTTATTATAGTGGAAGACAATAGCTTGGGCACTTATAATTTTTTTATTTTTTTATTATTATATTTTTTTAATATTTGTTTCTTTTATATTTGTTTAATGATAGTGGAAGACAATGACTTGGACACTTACCATTTATTATTATTATTCTTATTTTTTATTATTATTATGCTTATTTTTTATTATATTTTTGTTATTTTTTTCAATGTTTTCTAGCAATTTCTTCCACTTTAATACTTTTCAGTCATCCTTTTACTTTACACTCGAAAAAATGTATGTGTGTCTACCGATCTTGTTCGATTTTAATTTTAAATTTGTACAAGACATTAAAAATATAAAATATATTAAAAATAATAAATAATATACGAAGAAGTACTTACGGTAGTTTACAATTAGAGACTACGTTTTAGAGCGACAACGAGATACCTGCATCTTCCACTGGACAATGGCAAGGTCGGTGGAATCATAAAGCTTGGTGGGACCATGGCCCCTTCCAATTCCCCTGCCATCAGTCCCTTTTTCAAATTGCAAGTATAATAAAGCCTGATGGTCTTTTAGTTTTTATTTGAGGAATTTTATTATTTACATACGCATTATACATGTGCGCACATACTCAATAAGATGTTACTGCACTGTATGGATAACTCCAAACTATGTTCTTGTGGTGGTGGTCGACAAATCTTTTATTGGGACTTAGCCACTGCTCGTGTAATTCGAAAATTTCTTGGTCATGACAGTGAGGTTTGTGAAAGTTCATTTCTCTTTCCACTGTTTCCAATAATTCCATAATTCAGACAGATCAACATCCTGCTACAGGGTTTAAAGGAGCAAATCAGAGTTCATAAGAAGACATTTGCAAGTGTATCGGCAGCTATGAAACAACTTTATATCTATGCTTAATACTTCGATGGAAAGAGTTAAAGTTTGACAAGCTGGGTACTACTCTAGTGGTAGAAGATACCCTTGACTGCAAACTCTAAGGCCACATTTGGAATTCAGTCATGGAATGGAGGTGGGAATGGAATGGAATAATTATTCCTACTCCCTTGATTGTTTGCCAAGTGGGGATAGGATGACTCTTCTCATTCTCATGTTTGTTAGAGATGTTGGAAAAAAATGGAAAAAGTGCAGAGAGAAACCACTTTAGAGCGAGAAACTCCTCTCTATCTCTCTTCTACCTCTCTCTTTCTTCTTTTCGTTTGTAATTTCTTAATTAACAAAAAAATTCTCTAGGAATGGAGAAGAGGAAAAATGCATTTTGAGGGTTGGCCAATATAAATTACATCAGCCTGCATTATAGAGGTCCAAATCATTTTGTACCTTTTATGTTTGTGAGTGATAAATTTATATATCTGGTGCATTGCATTTATCCTTTGCTCGTTTAATAGTTTTCTCCTATCTATTTCTTATTTTCCAGGTAAATGCTGTAAAGTTCAATGAGTATGCATCTGTTGTAGTATCTACAGAGTATGACCGTTCAGTGCGTGCTTGGGACTGCCGATCTCACAGCACTGAGCCAATTCAGGTCTCTCTCTCTCTCTCTCTCTCTCTCTCTCTCTCAGAGCAATATAAGAGAACTTGAATTGCACATGCTAACTTGTTCTCCCAAAATTCTTGTCATTCTGCAGATCATAGACACATTTTTAGACAGTGTCATGTAAAAAATGAAATTATTGCTGGAAGTGTGCATGGAACCATAAGAACATTTGACATTCGAATTGGTAGGTAAGTAACATTGTAGAAAAAGTCATGAAACCACTTATTTTGGACCAGTATTTAAAAGAGGTTTATTGAGCATGCTTTATTCTTCTGGGACGCCTTCCATCATGACACTCTCTAACAATGTTGTTTTCAAGAATATCTCTAATATTGTAAAGTGTTGTTTTCAAGAATTTATATGATTCTTAAGAGTATTGCAAAAAAAATATGGCAATTGCATCTGCAATTAATCTATGAGTTTTGCCTGTGACTTTCTTTGTTTAGTTATCCATTGGTTATATTATCCATGAGTGAATATTCTGGGTTTTTTCTCACTAGAAGGCTTATCCATGTTGACAAGGTGAGAAGTTATGGAAATTTGTCTGTAACTTGTAAAGTCACTGTTGTGACAGTTAAATTTGTCGATGCTGAAATTCGACTTTGGGAATAACCACACCCGTGGTCAATTGACCAGTGGTGTATTTGTAAACAGAATGCATTAAGCCCAATTCTCTATAGAAATTATGCACACTTACTGATTTTTAGAAGTTTGCAGCCTCCTCTTTCTTCGTTTTCTCTTTTCCAGGGAAGATCTTGATCATCTTCTAGATATATTGATGTTGTCCTCATTATTCCGGTCCATTTTTAATCTGCATGTTTTAAAATTGTGAACCTACCTGTTAATTCATGAATTCGTGGAGGAAAACATTTAGAACAGATTAGTGTAGTTAGTTGACGACTCCATCGTCTCAGGAAGTTTATGAAGGAGAGAAATAATCAGGCTTCAAGAGGCCTCTTAGAGAAACTTGTGAAATTTTGTGTGGTTGTTTTTGCTTTGCCGTTCTCCGCCACCTAATTTTATTTATATCAATAATGATGGATTCTTTTGAGTCCTGAATCTGCACCTTCTCATTCAAGAAATTTATACTCTGGATGGGAGATTTGAGGTTGCAAATGGGGATGAGCCATCTCCATTTCTTTTTTTTATTAACCATTAAGAGAATTTCATTTTAGAAACTTGGGACAATGTTCTATGTTCTGGGCCTCTCATTACTTGTTCCTAAGTAAAAAAAGCTATTTTTTTTTTAGCTTTTTATAAGCTAATCTTAGCTTATAAAAACATATAAGCTAAGATTAGCTTATATTTTGCTCATAAAGCATAAAAAGCCAGCCTAAAAATGCTGGAAAAAAAAAGGTCTCACTGTATCCAATGTATTCATGCTAAGAATAACTAAATGTTTTCAATGGTCATATAAGTATCTATGGCCTTGTACCGGAATTACATTATTTCTAGCGGCGGCGCTTGAACATTTATTCAGGAGGCAACATTCAGTTATAATCCAAAATAAGAAGTTAATTGGTCATAGGCCACTTGACTCTCACATATATTCTTACAAAAATTTTGTATAAAAAAATTTTACTAGAATGATATGACAATAAAATTTGTATAATTAAGAGTCACTATAATAAGTATTTTGTTTTTAAGTGAATAACTATTATTAAATTACATTATTTTAGTAATAAATTCTTTATGAATTTTCTATTTGTATAGTATTACCCATATGTATAGTGTATAAAAAAATATATATTATTCTTTTTACAAAATTTGTAATAAAAACTTCTCGAGAATGATGTGTCGATGGTATTTTTATAATAAAGAGTTATCATTATGAGTGTTTTTATTTTAAAGTGAAAAACTTTTATTTAACCGCATCACTTTGTACAGAAATTCTATATAAATTTTGTATTTATAGCATTATTCATAATGTATATAAATTTATATTTAATATATATGAAGGAGTCTTTAAACAATAATAACTATTTAAGAGTGGTGTTTATAAATTTTTATATGAAAAATTAGGAAATAATTCTAGAAATGTAAGTAAAATATAATTTTTAACTATTAAAGGTGGGATTAATAAAATTTTTAAGGGCAAATTGAGAATAAAAATTTAAAATTGTAGGTGTAAACACAAATTTAAAAAAATTAATAGAGGCGGCTGCCTTCTTTGGGCCCCACTTAGCTCCACTCATGCTTACGGCATGGACGATTTTATTTACAGTCAAGTAGTCAACTAATTCAAACTTTGTGAATTTGTAAACTAGTTCAAATTCATCGAGAGGCCAGTAAAACATATTTATGCTCTATTTAAAATTTAAATTTTTGATGAAAAAAATATAAAAGAAAATATATCAAAATAGAAGAGTATTTTTATTTTATTTTTTCTCAAATTTTTTTTTATTTTTTAATTAAAAATTTAAATTTCAAACAAAACATAAAAAAATGGGTGAGTCTCAACGGTTGAAGCGGTCGTAACTCTCTCATTAAGCTCAGGATTCAAACCTGGCCACCAGCTCTCCCATCCCCCTAACTAATGGTTCTAAATTTTAGATTAGTTACTTCTCTGCCAGAAAAATATATAATTTTATTTCTAGAAAAAAAAAGTTCAGATTTTTTTATTTATTTTAGTTTTAAAGCTAAACACATCTAGTCATTTAATTTGTTAATAGGCTAATTTATAAATTGAAATCTAAAATCTAAATATATTTAGTGATAGTATAATAGTATATAACATTTGATTTCCGTTGCGTTGATCGGGGAAGCGCATGTGCTGTTTGTCATTTCGTCAACCCTCGATTTGAAGACGACGACCAACCTTTGGCTGCAAATTTGACCGTTATGATTAAACTTGTACCTTAAGTGCTTTACACCGATGAGGATGTTCTATATTCATCGTCTTGAACTTATATTGCAAATCGACTCAACACTATGCATTTAGTGCAAAGAAAGAAAAAGCATGGGAGAGAAACAATACATGCTCACAAAAGGCTCTTCTACCATTTTAGGATTTGTGACTGAAGGCAATTCTTTTATTTCTAGGAACGGTCATTGTGTAAGTGCTGATAAAAAATTTCTCTGATGAGATAAATATAAAGTAACATAAATCATAGTTGCCGCAAAAATCAAAGATAGAATTATGTCAAAATTAAGAATGCAGTTCAAATGCATAGAGCAGTCCAGTGCGTACGAATGTGTGGAGAGGTTGTCTTTTACGTTTCAAATTCAGAATTTAATGGACCAAGCTTACCAAGTCCCACGCTCATATAATGCAGTTCACATGGCTAATTCAATATGTTTGCATCTATATACGTTAATGTTGGTAAGTTTTTTTTATTACAACAAATATAAGATGCATACATACACATATGTATGTATGTATATATATATATAGAGAGAGAGAGAGAGAGAGAGAGAGAGAAAAGTGAATTATAGGTTTGTTGATGATGTATTGAGTACCTGAGTCCCTTTGAGTTCCAAACAGCTGTAACTAACATGGATTTAGGTGGTCCAACTAGTAAATTACAATCAGATGAAAGCTACATTTTAGGGATAAGTTCATTGTTGCATGTAAACATAAAATTAATGTCAGGTTCTTTTGAGAATCTGAGAGTCCCAAAGAGTCAATGTCGCTTGCTGGCATATGCATGTCGTTTTATGACACTTCCAACATTTGCATGCATTGAGAACATGTCGTCAACAAGAAGCATGAGAATTCATGAATTTTCCATGGAAATTCTGCAAAACATTTGTTCCTTTTCTTTTCTTTTCTTTCTTTTTTTTTTAGTTTTTTTTTTTTTTTTTTTTTTTTTTTTGCTTTTTTCTTTGCACTTTCATTTAGAGAAATGAAGTTTGTTAAGACATAACATGGTTTTACAAGACGATTGTATTTGTATAACATGCTAACACAAAAAAGCAGCATGCTTTTTTACAGCCTTAATTATTAAACTTGTTATATTGATGAAAAATTATTGACAAAATAAATGTCAAATTTACCATGTTCGGTATCGTTTTCATCTTCTGTGTTCTTGGAAATACAAATAATGAAAACTTTTTTTTTGTTTTCTGTGTTCTCAACATTAGAATTTTGGAATACAGAAAACATTATACTTTTCATATTATTTTCATTTTTGTATGATAAAAGTCTAGAAACTCAAAAAATAACTTTTTTTTTTATAGTTTCCAATATTGGGATGTTTTCAGAAAATCTTCCCAAAAACAGGTTTTAAAATCGATGTACAGAACATGATTTAGATGAAAATAGTTTTTGGAACTAGTTTGCCAAATACAGTCTCAATGACTTCTAGGAAACGACTTCTAAAAAACGAAACAACAGAACTGGAATCGAGACTATAACCAAACATGCTAGGCACTTTAAGATGACATGGTTACTAATATGGTATCATAGCAGACAAAGTTCTTGTGTTCAAATCTACCCATTTATTTCATTATTTTTATAACTTTGGTCCGCTTATGATGGGGTATCGGTTGGCAACAATTTAATATGAAGAACAAGAATGTTGTCATAACCAGATGAATGATTAATTAAAATAGGTGGAATGGTGACAACGAATAGAAAATTGAATTATTATTTTTTTTGGGTAATGCGGTAAGAAATATTAGAACTAGTTTACGCACACCTTGACTAATCATTGTAAACATTCACAATAAACATATACATGAACATGAGAATATCAATTTATGTATTCAAGATTGCAGAAGCGTACCCGTTTTACTCCATGATTTTGAATCCGAAGAGAAGCAATCCAATCTTAAAATCAAACAATATATTGGCTTTACGTCTTGCTCTTTATCTCCAAACTCTTTACGACGGATCTTTATAGGTAGAATACTGTCTATTATAGGCAGAGAGGAAACTTAGCCTATATATATATTAAACCCTAATGAGTTTTTCCATAAAAGGCTCCCAAATATATTCATTTAAGCCTATACTATCCGTCTAACCACATCAAATAATGAATAAATGCACACAAGCCCAGTCTATATGAATCACCTCTTTATTGGGCCTATTCCGTATGTCTCAACTTAACTTGGATTCAATTCGTTTTATTAAAACTAAAATCAATTAATGTGTACGCTCAATTCAAAAAATTCTAACAATCTCCTTTTTAATCTAGTCAAAAGCAGATCATTCACACCACGACTAGGGTATTTATAAATTTCTTACAGTTAAGCTGCAAGAGGTTTGTCAAATTTTAAAACTTGATATTTTTTAAGTTCTACCATTTGGATAAAACTGAAAGAGAGGGTGATCATATAGCATGTTCTGATATTCTTTGAATTTACTTATGTTTGGCAACGTAATCAGCCTTAAAACAGAAAAAATAAACCAAAAAAAAGTGAAAAAAGTTTTTGTTGTTTTGAGTTCTTAGAACTCTGTTCAAAATGGCTTTCGTAGCTTAATTAACCTCTAATGCCATTTTCAAGTAGGACTGGTTTTGGTCCAAACCAGCCTCCATTCTGGGAATTGTAAATGTTTAAATTTGCAAGATTGAGGCCAATACCCTACGTGGTAAAGGCATCAGGTTGTTTGACTTAGCGACCTTTATTATTGATATCTTTAAGTCAAGTCCCCTCAAAGTAGTACATTATCTTCCCAGATATGTCCTGTTTCGTGATTTATCATAATGATATTCTTTTTATGATACTTATTTAGCTGTGAAAAGGAAAAATATATATATAAATATATATATATATTTGCAAGATGGAGGCAAAGGCTTACAATTTAGAGACAAATGGTAAAGATAAGTATGGGCTTTTTTGTGGGTTTCTAGTCTACGCTGTGGTGGCAGTTTTTGGCTGTTCTAAGCTTCTGGTTGCTGATATTTGTTCTCTTGTAATTGCTGCTGTTCGGCCTTGTTTTGCTTTCTCTACTGTCTTTAGCTTTCTTTTTGGGATGCATTCATATGTTAGCCTTGTGTTTCTACTGGGTTTTTACCATGCAACTGTTGGATCCTTTTAATTTTTCTTAGTATATGATGTTCTTATAATTTGCCAAAAAAAAAATAAAAAAATTAAATGAAGTGGCCGTAAGTAAGATGAAGGCAAAGCATGTGATTTTTTCAGAAGAAATGACTGAAGTACCCTCAAGGTCCTGATATTAGTACGGTAAGTCTACTTACTACTCGTGATAACTATCACTTAATTTAATAATAGTTATTATAACATATGATCACATTGTAATAATTATACCGCACATTTCGATAATTATAACTCACATTTGTGATAAGCCCCAATAATTGTTTTTTCACTAAAACGTCTCTACTTTTTTAAAGATTCATGTTCGATGGTTAGATTTTTTTTTATTTTTTATTCTGTCTCTTTGATACAAGGATTGAGAGTATGAGGTTATGGGTGCCGGTATCTCTACGGTATCGTAAAATCTTTCCTTAAGCTAATTAAGGTCCGTGGTTGAGATTAAATTTGCACGTGAGATCTATTTATCTGTGTAAGTCAAAATACGGCAAAAAATAGAATTATACATAACAATTTTCTTTTTTATTTCTTTTTTCTTTCTTGAGGATACTTGTTTATTAGGGTAGGACCAACACATGTTGTGAGGAGTGAACATATCCCAGTTAAAGAAATCATTGGAAGGCCACGTCTTCTTGTTTTTCCTGTTTTCTGGATGTAGAAATCTCAAGTGAAGGTGATTTTCAACTCCTCAAACTGTGGAGCCTTTACTCGCTCTTTTTTTTTTTTTTCCCCTCCTTTTTCTTCTTTGCTTTGCTCTAATTTTTCAAGTCCACATGTCAGATTAATTTGTTCTTATCCATGTCAAGATGGGCACTCATCCAAATTTAGAATAATTACATCACAAAATTTATTCCTTATGGAAAGACAAATTTTCAGTTTTCAGAACTACAGTTGTACCAACTACAATCTCTCAAATTTAAATACACATAAAGTAAAATTTTAAATGAAAATAATACCTAGAAACAAATGTAGTTATTTCATAACTGAATTTTTTTCATTGTGGAAGAAAATTAAAATTCTCATTTATTTTTATTTTCTTTTAGTGTTTATATTTACTTTAGCAAACACCATCATTAATGAAAAAATATTTAATACTCTTAGAACGTTACGTTATTGTTATTCCACTTTTTACAAATGCAAAGAGTTCTTTTTTATATAATTTCCGAACACACTCTAAATTAATAGGACTCATTTAGTAGATGAGAAATTATCTAGACACCACAATGATCGTCACACCACCTCATTATGTTTGTACGGTATAATAATTTATTTATATAATATCATATATAAAGAAATCATACTTTTTAAAATATTATGTACATTATTTTAGTTGTACGACAGGCTTTTGAATTTATTTGTTTAGCATATAAAATTTTTACGCGTAAGCATAATCACAATATGTGACAGTAATTCCCAGCAAAGGGATCCACCCGGTGAAATGACGTGGTGCTGAAGAGCAATCAATAATTTTCTCGTGGCTCACAATTCACTTTACAACCAAGCAAGCATTAGTCCCAGCTGTCCATTTTAATCAGGAAAATGAAAAAGTTGTGAGTAATCAATCATATCATTACTTTTAACCTTGGCCCCACACGGTGCACTCAAAACTTCTTTCTTTTTATTTACTCTTCTGTTTCTCGGTACATGGCATTGTATTTGGCCCACCGTAACTATTATGCACTGGACCACAGATATTGATATCTCTTTCTACCACGTGGCTTGTCGCCATTGCTGGCAAACCTGATTCAGAATTTGTTTATTTTTCGGTGAAAGAAAGCTAAATTTTAAACTAAAGGGTAGAAAATTAACATCAGTTGAAAAAAAAAGCGCTCTATAAAGCTAGTAAAAAAGTTAATCCGAACTGACTTCAGTTTTTGGTGATTAAACTAACTAATTGTTATGGGTGTTAGCCGTGGCTAACGTTGCGGGTGTGAATCAAAGATTTGGTGGTACTATAAAATTACATTATATATGTGATTGCCAGAGAAAATAGAGAATACATAACATAAATATAAAACAAGTGAAAATTTACAATTTCTTATTTTCTTCTCTTTTCACTCTATTTTTTTTTTTTTTTTGCTCCCTTGATAAATTTGGGTTTCAAATCATGGTTGACAGAAAAATTATTTTGGAAGGGTCATTTTCAATGCATGTACGTAATTCATTTGTAAATTTCGAAAAAACGTTTAAGAAACGTAAAGAAAACATTTGAAAAACTCTTAAGAAATATTTAAAAAACCCTTAATATACTTAACGAAAAAATCTTAAAAAACTTAGAGGAAACACTTTGGAGACTTGAAATAATAATTTTTGTATATTTTTTTTTCTAAATTCTAACTAAGTATCTACAAAATTATTTATGTAGATTTTCACTAAATTTTTCAAATGTCTCCACTAAATCCCTTAAAGGTTTCATTTAAATTTCACAAAAGTTTTCTATGGGTCAATGAAATCAGACCCAGTTCGCCTGGCTAGACCAAATAAAAATTAAGTGAACGAAATTCGGTTACGAGTCAACTCAAGTAATCAAAAGTGCAGTCAAGCCCGCACTGTCGACCTCGTGTCGACCTTAGGCCCAAGCCCAATGCGGCAAGCCTAATTCGTGAGTATAATCAGAGTATTTAATACTCTGATTACAACATTTAATGTGAAACTGACTCGCATTTAATGCAACAGCGGCTAGTCACATGACGTTCACCCTTACATCCGATCAGCCGACTCTGGCACAGCGGTAAAGTTGGACCCATGTCCGATCAGTTGAAAACGAATGATATGGTCTACGAGGTAGATCATGATGGCCCTAAGGTAGACACGAGTGTTAACACTTTATCAATTACAATATAAATACTGAAACTCCAAGGAGTAAGGTATGTACAATTGATTTTCAAGCATACACTGTCTTTATTCATTCAATTATCGATTAAGATTGTTAACTTAATCGTTGGAGTATGATTGGCTCAAAAAGAGTCGACCCATTCTAACTTCTCTATCCCTTTTACAACAAGTTAGCGTTCATTAATATTGGTTCAAGTGATCGACCAGACCTTCTAAAAAATCTCACTTACATTTTCTAATATGATTCTTATTAAGTTTCTCAATCATTTTTTTGCTATCCATTTCTCCCTTTATTTTTTTGTCACATTTCTCGCTTCAATTTTTCTTAAAGTTTTCCATTCTCGCTTCTCATTTTAGTATGTTTCAAACACAGCATAGATATTTTGGTTATATTAAAGACTTGCAATGGTGTCCATTGTTTAACCCGATTGGATAAAAAATTCATATGTATAATTAACTATTATTAAATATGCATGGGTTTTTAGCAGATTAAAATTATATATATATATATATATATACTTCTTCTCTTAGTCACTATCATGCAAGAAACTAATAAAATTAAGTTGATACAACTAATTGCCAAGGCATGATGTAATGTTACGATGTATTCAGGTAGTACTCTATCAATATAATTTAAATAAATAAGATTGGATAGCTATTAGGAATATAGTTATTTTTAGTAGTTATCTTAAGATATTTGAGATTATAAATGATTGGAGATTCTCTATGGCTTGACAATGAAAAATATGAATATTTGAAAAAAAAAAAAAAAGAAAAGGACTTTTGCTTTGCGTCCCGGTTCTTTTCTAATAAAATTGAGTTATAATTCTCCTCTAATAGAACGTAGTCCTAGTTCTGCTCTAATGTAACCTTATCCTTTAATTATGTCCAAATAAAAAGGTTCGTAACACGAACTGACCTAGTGCTTGTCATGTTTCCAATGAATGAGATAACAATGTTTGGAATGGACCTCAGTGCTTTCCAATGGATGGATAGCTAGTTACAAGAAAATTTATGCTCATGATTCTATCAAAAACAAAATATGCTCATGATTAATTAACATTTCTTCTTTTTTTTTTTCTAAATAAAGAAAGAAAATTAAAGTTGGCCATGTGTTACACAAAGATGTAATCCTCATGTAGGGCCAAATATTTCAATTTCATGTCTCAATTATAGTTGTTAATTTCGCACTGCACTGACCGGTACGATCCGGTATGCACTGCACTAGTACTTATACGATGCAAAGAGGATTAAACATTACACCAGTTAACTTACCGACATGTATCAATCTATACCTGACTGTGCCAAACACATCAGCCCGTACCAAACTGCATCGAACAATTTGTTTTTTTTTTTTTTTTACCTCATTTCTAATTTATCATTGTATTTCATATCAATCATTTCTTTTTGATGACTTTTAAATTTTTAATATGAGTAATTTTTATATTTAGAATATATATATATATATATATACACACAACAATGGCTAGGACCTTTTGATTGGTAGTGATTTGTTTTATCAAAGTGTTTAGATCTTTTGTTGAAATGTAATAGACAATGAGTATGTGTTTTAAGTCTTTTTAAAATACTTGAATTTATGATTTATTGTTTTGAAATTTTTAAGCTACTTATAACTTGTGTATGTTTTGTTATAATGAGATTTTATTTTATGCATTATAGTATATGCATATATATTTACATAAATATATAATATTTATAGTGGCAAACCCGATACGAAGTGCTGATACAATCCGATACTGATACATACTATCTCAATGACAAAAATAGTACAGTGATTGGTGCATGATTGGTGCGAGATTGATAACTATGGTCTTAACACAACCACTTAAAGCTAATAACCGTGCATGCAGGGCAGACCCAAAAAATTTTTTTAAGAGGGTCCATAGTCACACTTTTTAAAAATTTATGGACTTAAGAGTAATATTTACATAAATTTTGGGGCAAATACATTGTTGCTAAATACTCAAAGTATTTATTTGATATAAACAGAATTTCAAAAACTCAGGGTCAAAATACTATTCTTATTGTAAACACAATTTAAAAAATTCAAGGGAGTCCCGGTGCCCCTTGGCCCCGCACATAGGTCTGCCACTTTGTGCACGATGAATTTCATATTGATCGGGGATCAAAAGATCTCTCATCTAGACAATATAAAATTAGAGTTATGTCATATTTAAAAGTACTAGTGTATGGATGAGAAAGGTCCCTATATTAATGTTGGAATATTTGTTGTAAAACACTAATTTTGACCCATTATTAAGATGGGATTCACATGTCTTTTTTAGTGGATTCAAGATGCTTTATGTTCTTCTTCATGAGAAGATGAAGAACAAGCATTTACTTGCTCAAATCCATAGAGGTTTGAATAAGATAATGACTTCCAAAGTAGGTACCATGAGTATGATTTTTGGGTGAAACTAAAGGCTTGTCCCACATTGATTTTTTATGAAAAAAGTTATGGGTATATAAAGCCTAAGTTTAAAGATTGGTTTGGACCCCAAGGGGCACCCCACTTTTGTGAAAGGGGGAGGATCTATGGAACCTATGGGTTGACCCAATAAACCACACACGCGCCACCGCCTGTCCGTCTGGCTCGGTTCGGTGCGGGTGCGGGTGCGGGTGCGATTAAATTAATATTAATTTTTTTGGACGTGGGTTGAACCATACCAATGTGGACTGGGTTGAACCGAACCGGTTCAAATTTAAATTCCAATGGTTGCGACCCTTCCTAAGAGTGCGTTTAGCTGGCACCGTTTCGAAGGGGTGCGATTCTTTCGACAACTTTTCTGTCTCTCTCTCTTTCTTTCTCGGTCTCCGACAACGACGTCCGTGCCCAGAATCCGGCTACTGTTCTAGGAAAAATCTTACTGTTTCAATCAATCCGTTTTCATCTTCGTTTCTGATTTAGAAATTCTGTACGAATTTCTATCCAAGTTTTATCCGGTTAATTTCTTATTTTACCGGTCGTGTTTCCATATGATTACATATAGATTCTGTGTAATGAATTTCAGTGTGAAAATTTTATCACTTTCTTCTGTGTTTCTATGGTAAATTTCAGTGTTAAAATTCTATAGAATAACTGCAGTTTTCTATATAGAAAATGCAGTTTATACATTATCATATCATGTTGATTTTATCAGAAACGCCGTAGGTTTCTGTATGAAATTAAATGTCATTATTATGCATAGAATTAGACAGAAATTTCTCATTGTTTTATGTCATACATGTTGCATTCATTCCATACATTGAGAGAGTAAAATCAAAAGGTTGATTCGCTGAATTTTGAATATTGTAGTGCTACTTATTTAAGATTGTGATCATTTTATCTTGGAGATAGACGTCCGTTCATCCCATGAGCACCTATGTGGAGGACGAATCTGTCTTAAGCCGAGAGTGTGTAACACTTGACTTGATCTCCCCTACATCGCGTATTTTATTATTTCTTCATATATAACTTGTTGCATATATCATATTACGTTATTTCACACACATTATTTAATGTAATTGATTTCACTTTATGATGACTACATGACAATAATATCATTATGTTTCATTTCACTTTATTATGGTTACAATTTATATGGAAAACATTATATAAGATTTTTCCTACAATCTTAAGACAGATTCTTGGTTTCCTTGTATATGTTTTCCATTTGTAGTACTATTGTTAAAATGGCATGTAGTTGTGAGTTGTTGAGTATATGATATTGATAATCATATGTGAATTCAGATTTGACGATAACATAAATGTTTCATATTCTAAGGCACTAAATTTAATTTTATTTACCACTTAGAAAGTGATTGTTTATCTCTGAAATGAACATGTTACAAATCTAGAAACTTGAGTTTCGTAATGCATAACAATTGACATGAATCCTAATGTTGTGATGAACTTAACTTGCATAGTGGTTGTTAATTTGTTAAAGTTCTATTTCCGTTGCATGTTTAACATGATATAGTGTAGTAGTATATCTTCATGCTTATGTGTTTTTGTGAGAGCATGACTTTGTGGTTAAGTAATTTTATTGCTAGAATTTTAATTTCATTTGAGAAATTAAAATGGTGCTATTCTAAGGCTTCTAACCTTAAGAATATAAGCATATGATACTGTGTGGACTAGCAAATTTAATTACTAGAGTATTTAATTTCTTCTATGAAATTAAATTGTGTTATTCTATGATTTCTAATCATAAGAATATTACCATGTGTTTGCAGATCACATGATGGATATTTGGGAAGAGGTGGCTCAGAATTGGTTTGGTGAGGATGAGTCAGAGAATCCTGCACAACCAGCGAATCCTCTTATGTTACACACGATGTATCATCTTCATGGTCCAGAGGACGTTACTCTTCCTAGGCCAGTGGCACTGCCTATATCATGAGGGCAGGTGATTGGACCGAATGAGGCAGGACCGAGTCGCTATCGAAACTACTATGGGAAGATTCGATGCACTGCTCGCAAGAGCGTTCCGTGTCCTGCTTATTTCTTGAGGTTGAGGCTTCTAGCACAACCTGAGGGTTCTCATGATGTGGACTCTTCTTATCGGCTAAACACCCTTGAGCGTGCGCAGAAGAGGACGCTTGATCCTGTGTTGGTAGTGATTGAGAGTTCCTCTTCAAGAGGATCGTTTGGTCCTTATTAGTTTCGTGTTAGGGTTTAGTATCGTTCATGTGTTTTTATAATAACTCGTTTAGTTGCATAACTTATTTAGTTGCTAACTTGGAACACTTTTAGTGACCATATATGTATCTGTGCATATTTATGTTTGTGATAGTAATGACATATCTAACTTTTATGTTAATTGTATTTGATAATGTTCGTTGAAATATAATGAAATTAAGAAAGTTACCATCCAAGGGTATACTTATCCATATCCTTAGTGGTAATACTGGAATAGTATACTTATTGTAATCAACGCACATGTTATAATGTTCAAATGAGTTTGAGAACGAATATAGCAAATGAGGAAAAGGTATTAAACATGGTGATAATGTAGCTTCAGTAGCTTAACATCCAAATTTGCCTATTTATAAATACCTAGTTGTTTCAGTAACTTGATTGCTAGGAAAAATAAAATCCAACTCTTAATTGAGTTGATGTGTACTACTTTATTAAATTCTGGACAATCCAAGAAATGTGGGGGGAAGCTTTGTTTTCTCCAACACACGTTCTCATTAGGATACCCTACAGAACACTGTGTTAACACCGACAGAATTATAGATCAATTTATTTGTAATCTAAGTCATAAAACGGTGTGAGTGTGTATTCCCCGGTCTGCTTGAACACAGTTGTGCATGTGAATGTTGTAGTAGACGATAATTCATCTAATACTCTAGAATCGTTCAAGAGAATATTTTCTAATTCTAAAAGTGGGACATTCTTTAAGAATGGACTTCCTTGTTATAAGCACCCCATTTTTGCCCGCTCGGCAATCTCCTGTTCGACCGGGTTCGGTTTCTTACATCACAACACATGCAAGCTCAAAATGAGCCTTTCAATCTCCAATCCAGTCAACTAGTCGCTTCTCGGGCCCACAAGGACCCGCTGGAGCCATAAGCACTATTATTCCAGGCAGCTTTCCGGACCGGGCGGTCCCGGAAACCAACACCATCCAGGTAGCTTTCCAGGATCGAGCGATCTCGGGGACCAACACCTCATCAAAATTCCAAACGGTTCACTTCTGGCGCCTGCTAGCCCACCAACGTAGAATGTCCGTCCTTTGGTAGTTCTCCGAGACCGGGCGTTCTCAGAGACCAACACCATCACTCCAGGTAGCTTTCTAGGACCAAGCGTTCTCAGGAACCAACACTACCCTATAGGTAGTTCTATAAGATTGGGCGTTCTTAGATACCAACACCGCACAGGTAGTTTTCTAAGACCGGGCAGTCTCGAAAACCAACACCTAGGTCAACACCGGCGCCTGCTAGCCTGACTCGGTGAAAAACGACCAAACTTGCCCTTGGGCCTCCAGGCACGTTTTGAAAAAGTTCAAAATCCCTCAAAACGATAAGTCCATCCTACCAAAATGTTGTTAAACCATTAGGCATCCCCCGCACGCCATTTGGTCCAAATTCGGTCCTATTTCGGCCCACGCTGGTCAAAATGACCATTTTGCCCCTGAACACCTCTGCACTGCTCAAACTGCGCCGAACGGTAAAAGACTCTCCCAAAACCATCCCTGAACAACTCTACACACTTAACACAACATACCAAACCATTCCTGACCATTTCTAGCTAACCCTGGTCAAAATGACCGTTTTGCCCCCAGAAACCCAAATATGCCCCGAAACAGCACTGGCCTTGGGATTTCGAGCAGAGGGTTTCACCACACGCCCTTGTTTAATCCAAGGAGGACCCTACAACACTAAACTTACGGGACTCAATAAAAGTTCCCTGGAGCGTCTCGCAGACGCTTCGCCCAAATTATTTTTTCCCCTGATTTTTTGGTTATAATGCATTGTCAACTAATTTGAGAAATGCGTAAATCAGGGAATTCTCGAAAGCTCGTCCATAGATCTTTCCATCGAAATGGTTCGATCAAATAGATCGCTTCCCGAAGCCCTCCATCGTACGGTGTGAAAATTATAACTTTCAACAACCCCTGGAGCGTCTCATAGACGCTTCGCCAAGGTTGACTGTTTCTCCAATTCCCTAATCAAAATGCACCGTCAAACGACTTGAGAAATGCGTAAATCTAGGAATTCCCGAAGGTATTTCCAGAGTACTTTCCATCGGAACGGTCCGATCGAAAGGATCGCTTCCCGAAGGCCCCAATCACACGAAACGAAAATAGCCACTTTCAAACACCCTTGGAGTGTATCACAGACGCTTCGCGAAAGTGGCCTTTTTGGCACACTTTCCATGATGATATCCCACGCTTCCAAACATAATTCGAACTTCTTAAAAACATGAAAGTTCCCTGGAAGCCTTGGGAGGATATCCTGAGTGCGACTGATTCCCTCGAAACCTTCCCGATTGACTCAATTATTGAGGCAAAGTTTGGACGAACTTTTCAGGTGATGGAGCGTATGCTACATGCGCTCAAATTTTGATCAGATCGACCGACTTTCGATCAACGGTCGAGATTTAACCAGTACATAGGGTGCCACATGTCATTCTGGCAATAGAATAGTACCTGCGCATGCGCATGTAGCACATGCGCCAGACCTATTCCAGATTGCCTATAAATAGAGGCCTCCCCCTTTGTATATTCCAGGTCCAAAATTGATGCGAAGTTCTGCTGAAATCATTCCAAAAACTCGAATCCTTACATATATTCCACTCTTCCAACACTTAGGCTAGATTCTACCTCTCTTAAGCCTATACATTCCATATACAAAGCCTCATACACACTTACACACTCCATTCTAGCCTCTCAAGCCCTTTTGAAGTCACTCAAGCTCCAATCAAGACATCCATTGAAGACTATAAGTGTGTTGAAGGCAAAAGATGGTATCCCTTTTACATTTGTGCTCTCCCCCACCTTTCTCTTCTCCCTCCTAGTCTACTTGGGCTATTCTCTATTTTAATCCCCATTTTCAACCCTCCTTTCTTGCATGCTTGAGCCAAGAGGGCTTTTAGATCATGTCTAGAAGAAAGCAAGTGAGAGCCACCATGTAGGGGGACCTCTCACTAGCCTACTTTAAAATGGTATGGCCTAGGAGCCCCTTGTTTATATGGTAAAGCCTATAAGCCTTGTATGTAGTCATGACCCCTTTGCATATTATTATTTTGATCATGTCTTATTTGTTAGGTTTTATTTTTGTGCTTATCATCATATTCTACAATGCCTACATTGCTCTTAGCTCCATGTCAATTTTAAGCTCCATATTTCTCTCAAAGATTGTTTCAAGATTTGGCTCCTTGAAGCTTAGGGTTTGACTTTAGAAATCATGTCTTAGAAGATCCCCTTCTAACTCTCTAACTCTCATTTTAGCATCATGGCATTTTGACTTGCATAAAGATTGTTTTTTAGCTCTCTAAATTCCAAGGTTTCCACTATTTCAAGATTAGTGGTTGGAATGGCCCCATGGAACCCTCTCTTGAGTGGTCTCCCTTTTGTTAGCCATAGGAACCCTCTCTTGATGGAGTGGTTCCCTTGAAAAAAAAAAGAAAAAGAGAGGCCTTCAAAATCCTTTTCCAAAGATGATTTTGCAAAAATGCATGCTCTCCATCTTGGCCTTGAAAATAGTGCTTTAAAAAGTTGTCATCATGTTAATTTTTTGACCCCTTATACTCTTGCCAAGATAGCGGTTATAATGGCCATGAAGGAACCTTCCTTGGAATGGTCTCTAAACACCAACCATGTAAACCATGTTCTTGGTAAGAATCAAAATTTTCATGGAAATGATCTTCAAAAAGATTGCTTACCTAATTCGATTACATAACATGTTTTGTTCTTCAAAACACTCTCCAAAAAGTGCATTAAACAACACTTCAAAATTGTAAGCACCCCATTTTTGACCGCTCGGCAGTTTACACTCCGTCCAGACTTGTTTTCAAGTCATTGTGGACATATCCCAATCGAAACCAATTCTCTAGGTCCAAATTCCGTCTTTCCTTCGCTTCGCGGGCCTGTCAGGCCCAAATAGAGGCAAAATGACCAAAATGCCCTTAGGGGCATTGTTCTTTCTTATTCCAATTCCAATCCCTCTTTCGAGACAGTTTATTCCTCGAGACGGTCCGAGTAGCAAAACTACTCACAAAACCGTTAGAGTGGCGGAAACACTCACAATCCAGGCACGTCTCTTTGGAGACGGTAAGACCCCTTTCCAAACCCACTCTCGAGACAGTTTATTCCTCGAGACGGTTCCAATCTAGACACGTCTCTTTGGAGACGGTAAGACCCCTTTCTAATCCCACTCTCGAGACAGTTTATTCCTCGAGACGGTTCCAATCCAGGCACGTCTCTTCGGAGACGATAAGACCCCTTCCAGTCCCACTCTCGAGACAGTTTATTCCTCGAGACGGTCCGAGTAGCAAAACTACTCACAAAACCGTTAGAGTAGCGGAAATACTCACAAAACCGTTAGAGTGGAAATACTCACAAAACCATTAGAGTAGCGAAAATACTCACAAAACCGTTGGACTAGCGGAAATACTCACAAAACCGTTAGAGTAGCGGCAATACTCATAAATAGGTCGATATAGGGAATTGGCAACAAATCCCTATGTCACGGCGATCGCCGTTAGAGTGGCGAAAACACTCAAAACCCAGGTCAACACCCGTGTCTGTTAGCTCACTTCGGTGAAAAATGACCAGACTGCCCTTAGGACCTTTTCCGAGACTTTCCGGTCAAGATGACCATTTTGCCCCTAAGCATCCGAATGCCCCGGGAACCACACCGGCTCTGGGTATCAAACCGGTAACCTCCTGAGACTACTTTTTATAGTATTCTCAATCTTCCTTTACCTTTCTGGATCATTTCGAGTCAGTTCCAGCCAACCCGGTACAAAATGACCATTTTGCCCCTAGAAGGCCGATCTCCTTCTTCGACCACACCGGCTCTGGGTATCAAACCGGTAATGACCCGAGAATACTTTTTATAGTGTTCTCAACCTCCCCTTACCTTTCCGGATCATTCCGAGTCAGTTCCGGCAAACCCGGTACAAAATGACCGTTTTGCCCCTAGTGGGCCGGTCTCTTTTTCTGACCACGCCGGCTCTGGGAATCAAACCGGCAACCTCTGGGAACATTCTAAATAATGTTTCCAGATCCCAAGTCTTTTCCCAGGACAATCCGAATTCGCCCCGGTAGCTTCCTAGTCCGATTGACCGTTTTGCCCCTAAGGGCCCAGTCAACCTTTCCGACACATCTTATCCTCACTTTTCAAGTCAAATACCTCCAGGACACTATTTTAAGTGTTCCTGCTCCTTTTCGGCCTTCTGGGTCATTCTCGGCTCCTTCAAATCATTCCCGGACTTTCCGAAGTCGCTCCTAGTGAAGCCAGGCTAAAAATTGCATGATAGTCACTAGTACAGGCGCCCAAATCTAGTCAAAGATACATTGCTTGCGGACCTTAAACCTTTCCTAATTGGCTGGCGCCACTAGTAGTGGCGCCAAGCCAGAAAATGGCCTAGTGACGCCAGTGTAAAGTTTGCCCTGGCGCCACTGTAACAGGCGCCAAGTTTGTCCTCCCTCTATAAATACAGAGCCTCATTCAACGTGAAAGGGGTCTGCAAACTTAACCTAAAAATCCTATATTTCGATATACAGAGCTCGAGCACCTCCAAAACCCTAGTTTCTTTAGGTTTCCCAAACCCTAGCCACCCTACACTAAACCCTAGCCTCCTATACACTTATACACTCCCTCATACACTCATACACTAGCCTTCAACCATCCTTTGAAGACTTGAAGAGCTGCAATCCAAAGCTTGAAGACAACCCTTGAAGACTGAAGGTGAAAATCAAGACAAAGACCGAAGACCGAAGACAACGCGGCGCGCAAAATAAAGAAGACATACGGTAGGCTTTCTCTTTAATTTTCTGTACTTCCCCCTCTCTCTTCTCTCTCCAACCCACTTGGGTTTTCTCTATTTTAATCCCCCATCTCTTTCCCCCCCTTTCTTTGCATGCTTGAAACAAGGGGACTCCCGGTCCATGTGTAGGATTGGGCTATTGGAGAGTCACCGTGTCGGGAGCTTTCTTCTAGTCTAACCAAAGACCACGTGAGTCCGGCCCCCTTGATTATGTGGTGAAGCCTTAACCTTGTATGTTCACGACCCCAAATTGCATTGTGCATATCATAGTCATGCATCTTCCAAAAACCGTTTTCAAAGTTGTTTTTCAAATTGTTTTCAAACTTGTCTTCAAAATTGCATCAAAATCTCTTTTTCAAAAATTTGTTTTCAAAACCACAATTCTAGGGTGATTCTAGCCTTTCCATAGCTAGGGTTGCTTTAGGAAAGTGTTACATTAAAAGTGACCTTTTTGGTCTATATTTTCAAATCTTATTGTTTTCCAAAACCACTTTCTTAAAGTGGTTCTAGCCCTCTTATGGTTAGAATCGCTTTAGGAAAGTGAGACGTTTTCATACTTTCCAAAAACTCTCTCTTCATAAATCTCTTCCTAAAAATCTTCTTTTTCAACATACTTTCCTAAAGATTAATCTCCAAAATTATTTTCAAAAACTCCCTTCCAAAATCTATTTTTTAAAATTCTCTTTTTCAACTCCTCTCCAAAATCTTTTCCTTAAAATTCACTTTCTAAAAACAATCCCTAGATTCACCGTCCTAAAAACTCTCTCCAAAAACCTTTCTAAAAAACTCTCTTTCCAAAATCTTCTTCTAGAAATTTCCTCTCTAGGATTTTCCTTCTAAAATCTACATTTCTAAAAACACACTTTCCAAAACTCCTTCTCTTTAAAATCTTTTTCCAAAAACTCCCTCTTCGAATTCACTTTCCAAAAACTCCTCCCTTGGATTCCCCTTCTAGAAAACCTTCGTTTCCAAAAACGCATTTTCTAAAAACTCTTTCCTTAGAACCCCCATTAGGAAACCCTAATTTTCTTCCCAAAAAACATGGTTTTCAAACTTTGCCCCAAACCTAGGTTTCCAAAACCTCTTGTTTTCTACATCAAAACTATACATGTTTCCAAAACCTCTTTTCTACGTTAAAATTCTACACCTGCAAATCTAGGGTTTCTAGAATCTCCCTTTCCAAATCCTTGCCAAATCAAATCTCCCCATTTAGGAAACCAAATCCAATCCTCCGTTTTTGGAAACAAAATCAAACCTTTGCTTTTAGAAACTAAATCCAATCCCTTCCAAATCCACATCTTTCCTAATTCACAACTCAGAACTTTTCAAAAATGAAACTTTCCAAGTTTGAAACTTTCCTAAATTGGGCCTTTCCTAATTCAAACCTTTCCTAAATCCAATCTTTCTTAAATTCTCAAGTCTTTCCTAGGTCTCCTACCTTTTCCTAGGTCTAGGTTTCCTAAACCTCCATCTTTCCAAAACCAAGTCTTTCCAAAATCTATCTCTTCAAATCAAAGTCCAATCTTCTCAATTTCAATTTTCAATCTCCTCTTCTAATCCCAAATCAAATCCAGTTTTCAATTTAACCTCTTTCTTCTAATCCAATTTCTCTCTTCAAATCAGTCTCTTTTCAATCGGACTCCGGTCCGAACTATGACTGACCTGATTCCCCCAAAGGGATACGTAGGCAACCTTCATAGTTGCGGTCACAACATTTTTCAAACTTTCAATTCCACCTTCATAGGTGCGGTCACAATACTTTTCAAACTTTCAATTCTACCCTCATGGGTGCGGTTTCCAAAATCTTTCCAAATCTCAAATTCTAATCTATTTTCAAAATTTCAATTTTCAAATTTCTACTTTCAATTTTCAAACTTTTCAATTTCAATTCCATTTTTCAAATCTATTTTTCAAATCAAATCAATTTCTTTTCAAATCTATTTTTCAATTCTCTTTCCTTACACTTGCATATCATGCATCATGTTAGTTTTCAAGCATTGTTTTTCAAAATGGATAGGATTGAACCATTAGTTAATTAAAGACTCTCATAGGTGAATCTAGGGTAGATTGACATGTAGGTACCGAAAGGGCGGGGTAGGGTGATAGCTTAGTGCGTCTTCTCCACACGTAACCAACCTCCGAACTTAGATCACTGTTTTCAAAGACCAAAAGGAATTATTTTTCTAAAAAGGGCTAAATGTTTTCCAAAGGTTGCCAAACAACCTGTTTTCCTAAAAAACCCTCTCTTGAGGATGTTTTCCAAAATCGTTTTTCAAAAACCCTAAGTGTAGTCTTCGGATTACTCTTAGTTTTTAGGTGACCTAACTCACCTTAATTAAGTTAGGTGGCGACTCCGAATCTTTTTCAAAAGCCCTTTATTTAAATCTGTTTTCAATTCAAACCTAGTCGCACTCATTCTTTTAGGAGGGTGAGTTCTAACGAGAGAGTACGGTATTTTTCCCACTTGTGTGAGTATTCCTCGAGTGCGAAAAATCTGGGCGCGACAAAAATCATCCTCCAATTCAACTTTAGCTTAACTTGACCTTAGTTGTCCAACCCTAGGTTAACTTGACTCTAGTTGCCTAACCCTAGGTTAACTTGACCCTAGTTATCTAACTCTAGATTAACTTGACCCTAGTTGCCTAATCCTAGGTTAACTTGACCCTAGTTCACTCACTTTAGGTTAACCTGACCCCAAGTCATCCTAACCTTAGGCTAACTCAACCCAAGTTAGTTAACTTTAGGCCACCCCTAACCCTAGGCCAACCCAACCTAGGTTAGCATACTTCAAGGTACCAACTCTTGAACTCATTTCAAAATGATCACTCAATTTAAACTATCCTTATAACCCGTTTTTCCAAAATCTCCTACTCCCTTGATTTCAAAAAACCAACTCCATAAACTCTTCAAATGTCCCTACACTCCATCTTCAAAGCATTTCCGAAAACGTTTTTAAAAAGTCACAAGCCTAAGGTGTCCCTAGCCCCCTCATGGTTATGGATCTCAGGGACAAGTGATAAATCAAGAACAACTTCTAAGGTTGTCCATACTAGGATTCCAAACCCTTAGCCGCTTCCAAAAACCACTTTAAAAAACTAATCCATCAAAATCATACCTCCAAGGTTTTCAAAACAAGACTTCAAAAACACTTTCAAGTTCTCTTGAGACATGACAAAATATTTTTCCAAAACTCCCTCAAGTTGATCCAAAAACATTTTCAAGAAACACTCAACCATTCAATTTTAAGTCAAAACCTCCAAGACCTCAAAGTGTCTTAAACTTTTCCAAATACCTCAAAGTGTCTTAAACTTCTCCAAAGACCTTAAAGTGTCTTAAACTTCTCCAAAGACCTCAAAATGTCTTAAACTTTTCTAAAGACCCCAAAATGTCTTTAAACATTCCAAAGGCCTTGATGCGCCTATTTTCTATCGGGCTCTTGCCCGAATTACGAATGACCTGATTCTCGCTAAATGAGATACATAGGCAACCTAAAATGGTGCGGTCATAACTTTTATTCCAACCCCAATCCCTTTTTCAAAAATTCTAATCAATTCAAAGTTCCTATTCCAAACTCTTTCAAAACCCTTATTATTTTCAAACTTCTTCCAAAAACTTGCATCATGCATCAATCGTCCGAAAAGTGATGACTTGACCCCGTTTTCAAAATTCTAAAGTGGATATTAAGTGGACAATGGTAACCGTTTACTCTAGTGAGTAAACAAAGGGTGATTAGACATGTAGGTATCGAAAGGGTGGGGTAGGGTGATGATCTTAGGATATCTTCCCTACACGTAACCAACCCCCGGACCATAGATTTCTATTTTTGAAAGACCAAAAGGGAGTTATTTTCAAAAAGAGCTTAAATATTTCCAAAGGTTGCCAAACAAATTATTCTCCTAAAAACCCTCTCTTGAGGGAATTTTCAAAATCATTTTCAAAAATTCTAAGTTTAATCTTCGGATTAACACTTAGTTTTAGGTGCCTTAACTCACCTTAATCAAGTTAGGTGGCGACTCATATTTTTTTAAAAAGCCCATAGTCAAACCAATTTTCAAATCTAGTCGCACTTGTCCTTCTAGGAAGACGAATTCTAGTGACAGAGTTCCGTGCTTCAGGGTCTTCGAGCCGAAAGGACCTTGGACACCCAAAAACCGGGGCGCGACACTTGTGCATTTGCTTTTCACACTAAGAGTCTTGACGACTTCATGAATAAGCAAGAGTTCCAAGACTCTAAGTCTATGGTTGGAAGGAAGAATAGTTCTAGACACATAAAGAAAAGAATGACTGATCCGAATGTTTCTAACTTTTAAAGTCAGAGGTGAAACCTTAAGAGAAAAGGAACTAAGTGCAGGCTCGATAACTTTAGTAAAATAAAGTAAAAAGATGTACGGAGTTTCATTATAACTGAACCATAATAATTTACATAGAGGTAAAATTAAATGGGTAACATACGATCTGCTTGATAGATCTAAGAATAAGGTTATCCAAATGGTTCAAGGAGTAGACTCTAAACTTAAATATTTTGTAGATATGTGACGATATCTAGTCTTGGTAGTTGTGACTTCGTGATATGAGTTCACGCAAGTGACAAGGTATATATATCTTGGCAGGAATAAAGTATTTTATTCAAACCCAGGGTTAAACCACTGGAAGGTGATAGCCTTGTGCTACAAATGAGCTCTGATTACATATACATCCAGAAGTACTAGAGAGGGTACAATGTGGAAACTGGATTTATAGATCAGGAGACGCTGAATCCATAAATGAATAAGTCTTACAAGAAGTGCTTTAATTTCTTAGGAAATTCTCGCAATGAAAATAAACAGATAGATTCTGCGCAGGAATCAAGAGCCTGGGAAGAAGTATCATGTGATTTCTTAAGACACAAAGAATTCCTGATAATGACAAAACATGACAAACATGTCTGTTAAAGGTCATTATTCGCAGGAATGTACTATTCAATGATTAATAATTTAATCAAAGGCTATTGAGATATCATCTTACTATTAGGCCTGGTAAGAAATCGAAATTCATTTATTAAGGGGATTAGGCATTTAAAGCCTATTATCTTAAAAGTTACCTTAATGACAACCCAACCTAGTTGACTGGAGATCCCAAGATCTAGGTTCAACGGGACAACTTAATTAAGGTCGACTTAGTATAAATCAATGGGGGACTTTGTTCCACTGCCTAATTCTATGGTGAAATATTGATTACCTGAATAGTGTAAGGATAAGCTACAGCTTTTAATATAGAACAAGTATGGCAGGATACTCATATTAATAAGCCTATACTTTTAATGATTCTTATTACTTGGTTACCAAGTGAAGTATGTACGACTGCTCACTCTATAAAAAAATCACCTATATGAGTGTGATGGGGGCCGCTTCCATGAGAATTGTAAATACTTCAATTCTCTAAAGCACTCATGAAATAGGATAGTTCATGGCCAAAAAGAACACAACCGAGAACAACCTTAGATAGGGAAAAAACCCGTGTGAGTACTATTGTCTCGGTTTATACAAACGGCAGAACAATTCAAGACATCATGTTCATTGGTCAGCCAATAAACCCGATAGTATTTCACTAAGGAAGGTTCAAACCCAAAAGCCACCTTTGCTGATGCGGTAACTTTCTGCTTTACTGTCTCTCTTATACATATTTGCATTTGCATTTCTTTGTGTATTGTTTTTGATAGCCAATCTCATTCATGTGGGGATTGTTAGAATATTTGATGTAAAACACCAACTTTGAGCCATTGTTAAGATGGGACCCACATGTCCTTTTTAGTAGGTCCAAGATGCTTTGTATTCTCCTCCATGAGGAGACGAAGAACAAGCATTTACTTACTCAAATCTATGGAGTTTGAATGAGATAATGGTCTCAAAAGTAGGTACCACGAGTATGGTTTTTGGGTGAAACTAAAGACTTGTTCCACATTGATTTTCTATAGGAAAAATGATGGGTATATCAAGCCTAAGTTTAAAGATTGGTTTGGGCTCCAAGAGGCACCTCGCTTTTGTGAAAAGGGGGAGGACATATGGAACCTATGGGTTGACCCAATAAACCACACACGCGCGTCGCCGCAGCCGCTCGCCCGTCTGTCCGGGCAGCTCAGCTCGGTTCGGTTCGGTTCGGGTGCGGGTGCGATTAAATTAATATTAAAATGGCTTAGACCGATTTAATATTTTTAGACGCGGGTTGAACCATATCAGTGTGGACCGAGTTGAACCAAACCGGTTCAAATTTAAATTCCAACGCTTGCGACCCTTCCTAAGGGTACGTTTGGCTGGTACTGTTTCGAAGGGGTGCAATTCTTTCTATATATAGAAAGATTCCCCCTCCGAACAAGAGACATTTTTTTAAACAACTTTTCCGTCTCTCTCTCTCTCTTTCTCGGTCTCCGACAACTACATCCGTGCCTAGATTCCGTCGACATCCATGCGCATCTCCGGCGAATTGCTGTCCAGATTTCGGCCATTGTTCCAGGAAAAATCTGACTGTTTCAATTAGTCCGTTCTCGTCTTAGTTTTTGACTTAGAAATTCTGTACGAATTTCTATCGAGGTTTTATCTGGTTAATTTTTTATTTTACCGGTCGTGTTTCCATATGATTACATATATATTCTGTGTGATGAATTTCAGTGTGAAAATTCTATCACTTTCTTCTGTGTTTCTGTAGTGAATTTCAGTGTTGAAATTCTACAGAATGACTGCAGTTTTCTGTGTAGAAAATGCAGTTTATACATTATCATATCATATTGATTTTATTAGAAATGCCGTAAGTTTCTGTATGGAATTAAATGTCATAATTCTGCGTAAAATTAGACAAAAATTTCTCATTATTTTATGTCATACATGTTGCATTCATTCCATACATTGAGAGAGTAAAATCAAAAGGTTGATTCGCTGAATCTTGAATATTGTAGTGCTATTTATTTAAGATTGTGATCATTTTATCCTGGAGATAGACGTCCGTTTATCTCATGAGCACCTGTGTGGGGGACGATTTTGTCTCAAGCCGAGAGTATGTAACACTTGATTTGATCTCCCCTACATCGCATATTTTATTATTTCTTTATATATGACTTGTTGCATATACCATATTACGTTATTTCACACACATTATTTAATGTAATTGAGTTTACTTTATAATGACTACATGACAACAATATCATTATGTTTCATTTCACTTTATTATGGTTACAGTTTATATGGAAAACATTATACAATATTTTTTCTACAATTGATTGACTTAAAAACTTTGTATACAGTATTAGTATCGAAAAATAATTTAATGGTCAATTTTATAAAATATGGATTTGAAAACAAAAATAAGAAATAATGCGATACTTGAAATTTTACATCAGGTATATAAACAGATCTTTCTCCTACGTAACTGGAAAAACCTAATAGATTTGTGCCTTCAATGGGTTTAATTCCAAATTTTGAATATTTTACCAATATGAACTCGACTCAATTATTTAGAACCTGTTTATAATGAAAGTTAGCGCTTGTATTTATAGTGAAAGAAAGAAATTTAACTTCTTTTTTATTTTCTTTTCTTATGTATTTCCTTCTATTTTCCTTTTCCTTGATGAATTTAAGATCTAAATATAACGTAAGTTAGCTGGATGAATGCATTTGAGCAAATCAAGCAAAAGAAGACAACTGCGTGTTAAAAGCGTTCATTATCTGGTTAGAATGAAATTAAAATCCTCCGTGAATTTATAGTTTCAACTGGATCAAATCAATTTTGCTTGAGGTTTTGCTTTACATAATATTTTAGCTTGTATTTTAGTAACCTTATCACATTTAAAGCATTTTAAATAAGGTTAACCTTGTGAAGTTAGTCATGAATTCTTATTTTTAATTCTTCTCATGTACAAAAATTGAGATAAGCACCCGATTGTGTACTTGAAAATTACAGGCTAATTTCACTATCATAATTTCTTATCAAAATTTGATAAAATTGTATCATACATGCTAGTCAAAGATCATACTTATTTTTAAATTTGTGGGCTCTTTTTCGTTGACTTAATTTGAGTGTTTAATATGGATTCGCAACGCAACACGTCTTGTATTTTTTTTATTACCGGTTGTCCGAAGACTCTCTGAACCTTCGACTGACTAAACTCTCGGGCAAGGCGATCGTTTAAATGAACTATATAAATTTTATACGTTACATGAATGATAGCCAGTCACAAACCGCATCAAGAAATGTTGAATTGAGAGACCATTGTACTACCACTATGGTTATGTGGCTTTTAGTTTTTAGTGTTTTCCTTTGATATCTTATCCAGGAGACTCTTTCAACAAAATAATGACACAGCTCGGGAAATTATTTGTTGTTCAAATGGTCTAGGAAAATATTGATTTACCAACCAAACCAATTAATCAAATGCATCAACCGAAAAGGATTCTTGGGGAAGTTCGAATTAAAATTAAGAAAAATTTAAGAACAATTTTTAAAGTGCAGATGGCCAATAATAATCAGCTATGCAGTGATGTTGTCTACTTGTAAGTTCTTTTTAAGTTTTTTTTTTTTTCGGTTACAAAATATCTAAAGTTTCGATCGAGTAGTCTTTGAGTATATGTAGATGTACTGTTTGCACAAATTAAATAAATTTTATATGTTTTATAAATATTGACAGGCCACAAGCTGGAATGAGGAGGGGATCGAACTTGACACTTCATAAAAAATAATTATTTTATTTTATTTCCTTGATTAGTTTCTAATTTGGGAGAGAAAAAAAATAAGTAAATGGACACTACTTTCATTTCTTTTTACTTCATCTTTCCTTTTAAATAGTTATGAAATCAACATTTTTCCTGCAATATTTCTATCACTTCCTATCCTTTTATTTTATTTTCCCTTCCAAACATGCTTATGTTGCATTTAAATTAAAGATTTGGTGAAATAAAAGACAAGAAAAAAGGATTACGTCGTATGCTTGGTTAAAAAAACGTGAAGCGTAAAAACAGAACAAGTAACAATTTGGACTCTCTTATTTTTTTATTTTTTTATTTTCTATTCTATTTTTTTTTTTGATAAATTTGAGTTCCAAATATATGTTTGGAACTTTGAGAGGAAAGAGAAGAAAAAGAAGATCAAGAGAAAAAGAAACGAGAGAGTGATTGTTTTTTTTTTTTATCTTACATTTCCTTTCCTTTCCCTCTTTTTTTCTTTCTTTTCCTCCTACAGAATCAAATATGATTTCCTCTCCCATGTCCCAAACAGGCTGTTTGTTTTTATTTTTTTTATTTTTTTTTGTCTAGAATTACATCTTCCAATCAGAGTGATGCTGAAGCTGAACCCGTGAACAATTTTTGTCGGGCTTAATATCTGACCCGGGCTCTGATAGTCAGTCGTGTCAGTAATGTCATTTTGTCAATTCAATGGTCAAAAACTCGTGTACAAATACACTGTACAACCATGTGTATATCTCGCGAAAAATCTCGTAAAACCTAGGAAGAAGGATCGGCTCACGCGGAGAAGATCATGTCTTGTACTCTATTTCTCTTTCCTCCGTACTCTCTCTCCCTCCCTCTATATACGCCTTTTCAGTCTAAATTACACTGACACTCCTAAACGTTTCTAATAAACATAGAAACACCCCATACTTTAAAATTGTACCTCTTTATTGAAGTTAACATTAACACCTCATACTTTTACTAATAATATGCAGAAACACCACTTATGTTAACACTTACTAGAACATTAGTAGACCTAACAAAATAATATCAGTATTTCTGATATTCAATTAAATTATTATTTAGAAAAAAATATTCTCAATAGAGAAAGATAAAAGTACGATTACAATTTACATCCTTAGTAATGGAAGTCAACATTTTAAGCATAATTTGAAAATCATTTGTGTCACATAAAATTTATTTATACCAATTTGCATTTTGTTTGGTTGTCCTAAAATTGTGAATTTGTCCAATTTTAAATTGGCTCATTTAGAATTGGATAATTCATGTGTTTGATTGTTAAAATAAAAAAACTCCAGAACCCACAAAAAAAAAAAAAATTTTTTATAAAAATTTAGTCATCTCATTTCTTTTGAAAAATATATATATATAATGGAGAGATCGGTAAATAACTTTTTTAAACATCGACCCAAATTTTGAATCAACTTATGAATAAATATAAAGGACATAATGCACCTAAAGTATTGGCTATTATCATTGCCATGCAACTCTGACTTCTACTAGAGGAACGTACAATATTGGATTTTTAAATAGTTGTATATGGCTTGCCAAAAACCAAAATTTCCCTGCACTAGCAAAAACAAATAAAGTTATATGAAAGTTTGACTAATAGTGTGATGTAGCAAAAGCAAACTATTGACTTTAGATCTCTCTTTTATTTTGATCAAACACATACGTATCTTTTCATATTAGCTTTTCAATAGAAGAATTTTATTTATTTTTGATAAATTGAATTTCTCACATAAGAAGTGTATCTGTACTTGTTAATAAGGTGTCCTATGATTTATAATAGTTAACTGAGGTCAAAACAATATACAGTGTTAATGTAATTTTTAGAAACTGGAGTGAGTATCCCTGTATTTATGAAAAATATCAAGGAGCCTCAGTATAATTTACCCGCGTTTTTATAATGTTATTTTCCACTCTTCTCTCAGTTTCTCACTCGCTCATGGCTTAAAGGTCCCAAACAAAATACTCCCCAGAGAGAGAGAGAGAGAACATCATCATCGGAAGAGACTAGATTAGTGTAGAGAGAGGCAAACCAAATGGACAAAGTTCCACTCAGGATTCAGGAAGCCATTACTCTCTGCTCTCTCTCTCTATATAGCTATACATATATACAGCACATGTACCAACTGCGGTGGGGACACGACTCCACGCCACCACCACAGCCTGGGACCCACACTCTTCTCTAACTTTCCACAATAAAGGGTTGGATTTCTCGACCTCCTCCACCTCTGTATCTCACTCAACTTTGGTCTACTTCTCTCTTACGCGTACACATAATCTCACTCATCACTCTCTCTCTCTCTCTCTCTCTCTGTGAACACTTGTCATAGATTCCCTCGAGTCCACATTTACATTTACACCGATCGATTCCAGCCAGATTACAGACCATATTCATTAAACCTTTAGGTCCCATTTTTTTGAGTATATATAATTGATTGTTAATCAATACACACATTCTACATTTTTTCCTCACAATTTGCTTTTAGTTTTAGCTTTTCTATGTGCTATCTCTATGTGGGGTCTGGGTATCTTGTGATGGGCGTTAAACAGAAAGGCCGGAAACAGAGTTTTCAGCTCAAAGGTGGCTTTTTTGAGAGGATTGAGTACAGTTGATTGGCCACATTGATAGGTCGATTCTCAGTTGGTTTTGTTGATTTCGCGACTTGGGTTTTGTGGGTTTCTGCTGGTGGTGGTGCTGGCGGCGGCGATGGCCACTGGAGGAAGGCTTGTTGCTGGGTCTCACAATAGGAATGAGTTCGTGGTCATTAATGCTGATGAGATTGGACGGGTTAGACCCTTAAAAAACCCTTCATTTTGATTCTCATGTTGCCTTCGGTGGACACCCATTTGCTCAGTTATGTTTGTATCTGTCAGTCTCTCAACAAATTAGGGTTTTCCAGTAATGGAGTGATATTATTTTGTCTCTCTGGTTGTGATTTTGACTGTTTTTTGAGACGGGGGGAAAAAATTTTCCTGGGTTTTGTCTTTCTTGTTGATTGGTTGATTGTTTTTAGATGTCATTTCTTATTCAGCAAAAGACGTAGTTCGCATAAATTTGTCTTTTAAATATTCTTCTGTTTTTAAGTGCTACTGTATGAACATTTTTAATTTTACTTTATGCCAGTGATTTTGATAAGATTTGCCAGAAGGGTTCTTTGTTCTGATCTTGATGGGCATTTTGGCATAATTTTTATTTATTTGTGTTTTGTTATTGTTTTTGTTTGGTGTATGTGTGTGACAAATCTCAAAGTTTCTGTAAACTGTAAAATGATCAAAGATTGCTTTTTGGTGGACGAAATGCTGTTAAAATTCTGCATTTGTAGATAGAGGCACTCGTTTACTTTTCCAAATTTGGTATCGTAAGAAGGGTGTGAACAAGAAGCTCATTTCCGGAAAACTTTTATGGCATCTCTTATAAACTGGTGTCCTTAATATTATAATTAATTGGCTTAAGGATCCACTGCAATTTAATAGTCTGATCTACCCACTTATATACATGCAAAATCTATTTCTGTTAACATACTGGCTTAGCCGAAGTGATAAGTGTGCTGGCTTTCCTTGTTCAACGCTTGGGTTTGGGTCACTACACTTGCAACTTCTGAAGGCCATCCATAAAGGCTTTTTGCGCTTGGGCTAGCCTGGTGTGTCTTCTGGGACCCGGGGTTTAACGGACATACATAGTGCAGCTAGGTTGCCCGTTACATAAACAAACAAAAAAAATATACTTTTGTTGAAATGTTAATCGTTGAAATTACAAGTTAAATCTCTAACCTTACTCAGTAGTATGTTACTTCAGTTTGAATTGAGTAAACAAAACAAGTTTGGTTTGGTAGTAGAAAAATGAAATTGTATAATTATATATTTGTTCTTGTAGTTCGTGTTGTTATAGTTCTCAATTTTTGTGATCAGGTACTGATAGCAGTCTAAATATGGTTTTCTGGGTTTTTCCAGATTAAGTCTGTCCAAGAATTGAGTGGGGAAAAATGCCAAATTTGTGGGGATGATGTGGAGATTACGGTAGATGGCGAGCCCTTTGTTGCCTGCAACGAATGTGCTTTCCCTGTTTGCAGGCCTTGCTATGAGTATGAGAGAAGGGAGGGAAACCAGGCTTGTCCTCAGTGTAAAACAAGATACAAGCGCATCAAAGGTGAGATTATATCTGCTCTTTCCTGTATGCATCTTCATTGAAACATAACTTGACATTCATGATTGATTGCAAATTGCAGGGAGTCCTAGGGTTGAGGGTGATGAGGAAGAGGATGATATTGATGATTTGGAGTATGAGTTTGATTTTGGGAACCTTGAGGCTTTGGGCCCACAACAAGCTGTGGGGGCAATGGTCTCTGCACACCTTAGTACTGTTCGTGGTGGCCACACTAGTACATCTGGAATGCCCATGCACTCAGAACATGATTCCTCTCATTCTCCTGAAATTCCTCTCTTGACTTATGGTGAAGAGGTGAATGAATTAGCATTTCAATCTCTCTCTCTCTCTCTCTCTCTCTCTCTAAGCATGTGTACGTGCTGTGCTCGCACACATGATTGCCCTAGGAACTGGTTTTAATGCTTATTGCTTTTCTTTTAGGATGCGGAGATTTCTTCTAATCAACATGCTCTTGTAGTTCCCCTGTTTATGGGTCATGGAAATAGAATTCACGCAGTCCCTTTTCCTGATGCGTCCATGTCTTGTAAGTCAAAATTATGTTTTATACAATGCTTGGAACTAATTACTTTTTATGTAGTGATGGTTGTACTTTCAATGTTTTAGCTCAACCCAGACCAATGGTCCCAGAAAAGGACATAGCTGTATATGGATATGGGAGTGTGGCATGGAAGGAGCGGATGGAGGAGTGGAAGAAAAGGCAGAGTGATAAACTTCAAGTGGTCAGGCATCAAGGAGGAAATGGTGGTGGAGACCTTGACAGGGAACTAGATGATACTGACTTGCCTATGTAAGCTACTAAATGTCATTTTGTGTTTGAACTAGTTTCCTTCTGTTGGTTTTTTTGTCATAGAGAGAAGTCCATAATCAGCTCAATGTGAACAATATATTTCAGCAGAATAGAGAATTATAAGAATCACTTAGAAGAAGCAGCTACTTACCATGTCCTTTCAAACACTTTCAGTTCTATGACAATATTGTTTGTCTTTCACAAATAATATAATATGTGAATGTATTGCAGTCAGTTGATAAAATGTTTATCAACACACCTGGGTGGGCTTAAGTAGCGAACTCTGGATTATAAGTGAACCACATTGCAACAATTGTTTGGGTGTAGTTAAGGTTATCAAATCACTTGTTTTCTTGAACTATTGCTCTTGGATTTTTTAGGCTTTGGTTGTTAGAAATCTAAGAAGTATAGATATGGATATGAGACACGAATATAACATGACGGACATGTTGATTCGAAAATTTTAAAAAACTCAGGACATAACACTACAGGGACACAACAATAATAGAAGATTCTATATGTATATATGAAAATATTAACTATTTCTTCATTTTTTACATTACAAATACATTTATATTTATTATATTAAAATATTTACACAAATAATTTTTCACATTCTAGATATGGGAAAACAAGTGTGAACAAAAAATCTTATTATATATTTAGGAAGCTCTATTCATAAATAAATTGAAATTTTTGGGTTTAGGATCCTTAAATTAAAATGTCTGAGGGATTAATAGGTATAAATTCACATTTTTTAAAAAATTTTCATTGGATTTGAAGTTATTTTCTTTAAATTTGAAATGTGTTTCATGTGTGTCTTGCCCTTCAAGTGTTCGAAGCTTGTTCAATTCTAAAAACTTTTTGAAAAAGTAATATGACACATTTGGACACTTGTCTAACACGTGTTGTGAAGTGTCTGACAAGCATTGGTGTCTGACACAGACACAACAGTGTCTTGGAAGTTAGAAGTGTTTGTACTTCTTAGTTAGCAACCAAGTACTGAAACACTAGTTTGGCATAACTTCTTTGTCTAGGGGATCATGGCAACCAAGTGCTGAAACATTGAGAGAAATGAAACACAAGTTTGACAGACACATGGGTTCAAGTGATGTAGACGTGTCCCCCAAGTGTCTGATGCGTATCCGGTTTTAAAAATATAAAAAAAATAATGTGACACGTTTGGACACATACCCAACATGTGTCGGGAGTATCTTTCGAGTGTTGGTATCCAGCACAGTCATGTTATCTTCTTAGAAGTGTTCGTGCTTATTGCTAGCGATAAAGTGCTGAAACGTTGGCATAACTTTTTTGTCTAGTGGTCCATGACAGCCAAGTGCTGAAACACTGAGCTGGCATAATTTCTGTTAAGAGTCATTGGCCAAATTGGTTAAGTTGCTATGGAAAGCCCTTAACTTCCTGCAAAAGAACAGAGGTTCATGAAGGAGAACTCATTATTTCTTTCTCTTAAAGGGGAAGTACATGCATAGTACATATCTCATTGTTTTATTTTGTCCCCCAAAACTCCAGTCAAAGAAAGTGGACTCATGATAATGGAACAAGAGGAAAAAAATCTTTCTCGGAGAATGAATTACATCCTATGCCTATTCATGCAAGAATTCTGATCTCCAATAGGAACTGAGGCAAGCAACAATGAAGTTGTTACTTTTTTTTCTTTTTATTTTTATTTTTATTGGGAGGGGATGAGTAATACATTCATAACTTTATATGCACACACTGGCTAATCTTGCAACCTGCCGGAACCACTATGCTATGGTGGCTGGCTGGTCATCTTAAACATTTGGTGCATGATTGGTGTTATCTTCATACTAGTTCCTTCTGCCAGACTGCTCCAATAAAGATTAGCTGTAAAAGTATAGATAGGCCTTTCAACCTAGCTGGCGCAGAAATGGGTTGTTTGTAATCTTTGGAACGGTGGATCTCCATGTGCATGAGGTTTGGCTTGGCATTAGTTTTGGGGTTGATTGAACTTTGTCTCATAGAGTCCTTTATTTCACACTACTATAATCACCAAAATTTCCTGTGAGGTTAATTTCTAATGAATGTCATATCATGATTCCTTGTCTCTGTCCATTGTCTTAAATAATTTTGACCCATTTATTTTTCTTTCTCACTTACAAGCTTATTGATGGACTCTTATCAGGATGGATGAAGGCAGGCAGCCACTGTCGAGGAAGTTGCCCGTTTCTTCGAGCAAGATAAGCCCATACAGATTGATAATTATCCTCCGTCTTGTAATTCTTGGCTTCTTTTTTCACTATAGACTTCTCCATCCAGTTCATGATGCTTATGGCTTGTGGTTGACGTCAGTTATATGTGAAATATGGTTTGCTGTATCATGGATTCTGGATCAGTTCCCAAAGTGGTACCCAATAGAGCGAGAAACATACCTTGATCGTCTATCACTTAGGTATATGGTCTAGAGTCATTTAATGTTACTCATCTTATGTGTCTAGTAGTGATCTGATGGGTTCAAGCCTTGAGGACCATGGATATGGGTTGTTTTAAAGTTAGAAAATTGATTAACTCTTTCTCTGTCTCTCGGTACTTATAATGAATCAATCCACTTTTGCTATGTCCTCAAGCGTACTTGACTTGATTCTGCATGTTGCCTCATTATTTGCACCACACTGTTCAGGTATGAGAAAGAAGGGAAGCCATCTGAGTTAGCTGATATAGACATCTTCGTAAGCACGGTCGATCCTCTAAAAGAACCTCCACTAATCACTGCAAACACTGTTCTGTCCATCCTTGCGGTGGATTATCCAATCGAGAAAGTTTCATGCTATGTCTCAGATGATGGTGCTGCCATGCTTACTTTTGAAGCACTTTCTGAGACATCTGAATTTGCTAGGAAATGGGTCCCATTCTGCAAAAAATTTAACATTGAGCCTCGGGCACCAGAATGGTATTTTTCTCAGAAGATTGACTACTTGAAAAATAAAGTTCATCCAGCATTTGTGAGGGAACGGCGTGCAATGAAGGTTTGTGAATTGCGACTCTTCTTCTTAATATACAGGTTGTTATATTGGTTGTTCTACCCAACTAACCCTGTCGTAATGGAATTGAAGATAATTAGTTGGTGTCGTTAGATCAGATGTATGGATTTCTTGAGCATCAACTTTATTTTCGGCTTCCTTGATATTAATTGATTGTATTCTTTTGTGGTTGCAGAGAGAATATGAAGAATTTAAAGTTCGGATCAATGCGTTGGTTGCCATGGCACAAAAAGTTCCTGAGGAAGGTTGGACAATGCAGGATGGAACTCCATGGCCTGGAAACAATGTTCGTGACCATCCTGGCATGATCCAGGTAAGACAGTATTTCTATTTATCAACTACACTCTTCCCTTTGTCATCACAGTAATTGTGGTATAGAAGAAAGAAATGCCAACACGATACCTGTCCCCCTCCTCATGTAGAATGGCCCTATTATTGCATTTCGGCTGGTGCATCTGTGGGCATTGATTTTTGTTGCCCTTGAAAATCAGCTTTTTTTGCTTATCTTTGCTTATAAAAGCAAAAAAAAGTTAAAAAATTTTTTTTTTTGCTTATAAGCCAAAAAAGCAAAATGAAAAAAGCTAGATTTAAGTTGTACCAAACAGACCGGTAAACGTACTTGTTTATGTATCAAGTGCCCAGAATGGGTATTCAATCATTCTTGAAAGGGTGGGGTGGATTGCACAGAAGCAATTTATGCTTCCATAGTAATTTAAATACTACTTTCAAAAAAAGACACGTCTACCTTAAAAAGGTCCACTTAAGTCTCACTGTCTCGGTTGTTTTATCACTGACGTTGTCACTGTTCACTGTTGCCGATGCAGCACTTTGGCCATGTCTATCTAGTCCTTCAGCTCATGTTTGGTTGCTAGGAACCAAACAAGGAATGGGAATTCTATTATCAAGAGTTCCCTTACTTGTAGTAAGTTTCCTATCTCAATGCCATTTAAGTGATTGGATTATTCAGGAAACTCATGGGGGGAAATGGTAAGATTTTGAAATTTTTTTGTCCACCTTCCTTCTTTACTCTAGAATGCTCATAAATGTAAGTTCCCACTTAGCATGGCAATCTCGCTGTTTTGGATATGTAACCTAGGCTGACATTCCATATCCTCATCTTTTCTTCAAATTCTCTGGTGAGAGGAAACTGAATTATAGCATCTGCACTCTGACAATGTAAAAACCTCACAGCCCTTTGTCCCCCTTAGCATGGCAATCTCACTGTTTTGGATATGTAACCTAGACTGACATTCCATATCCTCATCTTTTCTTCAAATTCTCTGGTGAGAGGAAACTGCATCTGCACACTCTGACAAAGTAAAAACCTCATGGCCCTTGTCATCTGCCATTCCTATGATTCCACTCTTTAGACCTGCCTCTCTGATTTATGGGAATATCAACCCACTTCTAGAGTCTCAAATGAAGTCAGTGAGGAACAACTTTCGACGATTTGATTGATAAGCATGCATCTAAGGCCGATGCTTTGATGAAGCTTGGAGATGATGGGAGTCCCTGCCACACAGAGAGAGACAGAGAGAGAGAGGAAGGAGGGGGGGGGGGGGGGGGGGGGGGGGGGGACAAATTTAGCAGTTGATGACCCTTACATAGAGAAATCTTTTGGGGGCTAGACACCTTATTCAATCAGATATTTCTCTCTTTAACGAATCTCCCTCTCTTCTTTTTCTCTCAATTAGTGCAATAAACTCTGATAGTGTGTTATGGGGGAAGAGCTTTATGCCACTAATTCATTATTGCTTAGTATGTCTTGCACGTATGCCAACACTACAGTAGCGCCCCCGCCCCCCCCCCCCCCCCCCCCCCCCCCCCCCCCCCCTCTCCTTAACCACCGTAGTCTCTGTCCCCTCTCTCTGACCAATTTTAACCAACCATTGAAATGAGAAAATAATTTCCATTCCTTTCCAGTTGGTGGCCAAGAAAATGGGAAATTGAAAGAAAAGAAATGAAGTTTAACTTGATTCTTGGTATTAGGCCACTGGCACTTTTCTTCTTTGAGGTTCCTAAGATTAAAATACGAAAGGATCATTCGTGTACGTCTTGAAATGAGAAAGATGTCTGAAGTAGATTGCCTGCGGTGCAAAAGCAAATGAGTTTATTCCTAAGAAGCACAAACACTTATAAGAAGGTTCGATTCCATGTCGGACACTCCCCCAACACACGTTAGACACTCGTATAAATGTGTCCTTTTTATTTTATGTTTTGGAACTGGACATGTTTTGGACATTTGGGAGACATTTGTCCATCACTTAGTCACAAATGAAATACATGCATGTTTAAAGAAAGTAACTTGGGATTCAATTATAAAATAACAATGATGTGGATTTATATCCATTAAACTTTTCTCATTTACACTTTTTAATTTTAAGAATTCTAAAGCTCAAATATTCTACTTTATTTAGGAATAAAACTTTCCAGAATAGATGTAGGACATTTTATTCGCATTCTTTTCCAATACGTGTAATATGAAACTTGATTGGTTACTATTTTGAAATATATTTGTAATTGAAAATGGAGAAACTTTTTTACGTATATATATAAAAATATATATATTTGCTGCCGTGTCGTGCTGTAGTTTTTAAAAAATTGCTCTGTCGGTGTGTCTGTGTCATGTCGTCCGGATCCGTGCTTCTTAGGGTTATTCTCACCTGACGAAATGACTGCAGTGGTGTTAGGGTGAGAGTCCTTGCCGGAGTCAAAATCAGAGGATCTCCATGGCAAGATATTCAGAGAATGGCGAAGTCAAAGAAAGATGTGAGAGGGAGAGTAAAGGAAGGAGATTGTCTTGTATGAACATTTTGGCTTTATAGGGCGTATTTATCCTTTCATATTCCATTTTTTTTAAGATTCTGTGGAAGTGTAAAAATGCTTCCGTGTCATTGGTGCCACCCTTTTTTACATATCCATGAAGTAGAGGAGCAATTCAAAAATTGGTCCCAGGGAAACTATAGTGATCACTCTGAATTAGGAAACAGTTCCTCTCTTTCTGTGTCTGGAACCTATTGGTATGCATCTGACAATAGGCTTGTTAGGAAACAGCTCATTCATGTAAATTGCTCTTCTTTATAAGCGTCCCCCCACCGCCCATAAAAACAAAAGCAAAAACAGAAGAGAAAAAAGAGAGGAGAGGAGGGGGGAGGGGGCACGGGGGGTGGGGTTGTATGCATATGTTCAGGTCATTTGGGGCCTCTAATATTTTAGGTTATACTTTGAAAGTGTGACGATGCAGTATGAAAATTTGCTTTTGCTGCACAATCATATTCTCTGTTTTCATGGTGTTACCTGGGAAAATCATAAGCAAGTGTTTGTAAAATGTAGTCAGGTGTTACTTCTGCTGATAGTTTTTACTTAATGTCATCAATGCTGGTTCATGCGCATGTGTATTCTGTGTTTCACAATTTGTAATTTGGTATTTTACAGGTATTCCTTGGTCATGATGGTGTTCAGGATGTTGAAGGAAACGAGTTACCTCGTTTGGTTTATGTTTCACGTGAGAAAAGGCCAGGGTTTGAACACCATAAAAAAGCTGGGGCTATGAATGCTTTGGTAATGGTCAAGCCTCTTTCTTAATGGTGGCTATGCCTCAACCACTCTTCTGTGTTTTGCTTCATATATCCTTTTACTTTCTTTTATATTTAAATCAACAGAGGGTTCAGATTGAATGAGTTTCTTTTGTCATTTCTTTAGGTGCGGGTTTCGGCAATTATCTCAAATGCTCCATATTTTTTGAATGTTGACTGTGATCACTATATTAACAACAGCAAGGCACTTAGAGAAGCTATGTGTTTCATGATGGACCCCACTTCAGGAAAGAAAGTTTGCTACGTTCAGTTTCCACAAAGATTTGATGGGATTGATCGTCATGATAGATACTCAAACCGGAATGTTGTATTCTTCGATGTATGTATGTCCCTCTTGTTGTGTTTTATTTGTAATACTTTTCTTGTTATTACTGTAAAATTCTAAATTTTCATCTGTAAACAGATCAACATGAAGGGATTAGATGGTTTGCAAGGACCGATCTATGTTGGAACGGGGTGTGTTTTCAGGAGGCAAGCACTTTATGGAAATGATGCTCCCGTCACGAAGAAGCCCGCTGGAAAAACCTGCAATTGCTGGCCAAAGTGGTGCTGTCTTTGTTGTAGGTCTAGAAAGAACGAGAAAGGAAAGTCAAAGAAGGATAAGAAGAAGAAAATGAAGCACAGGGAGGCATCAAAGCAGATACATGCACTTGAAACCATCGAAGAGGAAAATCAAGGTATGGTTGTACTTTTAGATAAGTTGCTATTGAGCCAGAGTGGTAATATCTGATAAAATATCTTTAAAAAAAAAAGGAAGGAAAATGAAAAAGGCTTGTGGACCCAGTGAAACTGAAGTGGGTTTCCATTGCAGAAATAAATTCAGAAAATTCAACCCATACATTTCAAGTAAAACTTGAGAAGAAATTTGGGCAGTCTCCTGTATTCATAGCCTCCACACTACAGGAGAATGGTGGGGTTCCTCAGGATGCCAGTTCGGCATCACTCTTGAAAGAATCCATTCACGTTATCAGCTGTGGCTATGAAGACAAAACAGAGTGGGGAAAAGAGGTAAAATATCAGAAGAACAAGTGCACTGAACGTCTTTATTAATACGTGCTTCTATAACTCCTATAACCATCTTGCCCTCTGAATTTTCCAATGCTGAACCAGGTTGGCTGGATATATGGCTCCGTGACGGAAGATATCCTAACAGGATTCAAGATGCACTGCCATGGGTGGCGGTCTGTCTACTGCATGCCTAAGCGGCCTGCATTCAAGGGGTCGGCTCCCATCAACCTCTCAGATCGTCTTCACCAGGTTCTTCGCTGGGCCCTGGGATCTGTTGAGATTTTCCTGAGTAAACACTGTCCAATCTGGTATGGCTATGGAGGTGGATTGAAATGGTTGGAACGATTCTCCTATATAAACTCAGTCGTGTATCCTTGGACTTCCATTCCTTTGATTGTTTACTGTACCTTGCCAGCCATCTGCCTTCTCACTGGGAAATTCATTGTCCCTGAGGTATATTTAATATTCTGTTATGCTTATCTTGTTCACTGTTTTACCTGGTAAACCAATGAGTGCAATCATAAAGCTTGGGTATGTATGCATCATAATTAAACCTATTGTACCAATTTTGATAGTTTTGGAACCATAAGATGGACTGACATTACGAAGTAACTAATGCCAAATTTTTGAGCCATCTTTTCCTCATCCAGCACCCTACTTAATAAATTTTTTGTGCGCCATGTAATAATCCATAGTCAACTTAAATGGTCAGACTCAAAATGATCTGACTATAAAGTTTCACTAGGCATATGTCATATTGGACTCATTTATCTTGGGAAAAGCTACATGTACGAAAAATAACTTTTGAAAGTCAATTTTTCCATAATGTGAATATTTTCCTGGTATGTATGATATCTATTACGCGAATGGCAATTGCATATGCATTTGTAAGTCCAGATCCTTCCATGGTACATGTTTCTCTGTTATGCATAATATATATCGCATAATTGGCATTTGTGTATTGTCTATGATCCAAATGCTTTCAAAAATATTGTGCCAGATATGTCGCTGTTATTATGGTCTCTACTCTAGTTTATTTAAAATCAGAGCAAAGCTGGTCATGTGTGAAATACTTATCCTCTCCCTTAGCTTATATATAAGATTATTAAGTCTGACAACTATGTTCCCTACATGATTGAGTTACTTCTAGTTCTCTGCTACACTTTTGGCTAACATTTGGTCCATCTCTTCTTACAGATCAGCAACTATGCCAGCATTGTGTTTTTGGCCCTCTTCGTTTCTATTGCTGCAACAGGTATCCTTGAAATGCAATGGGGTGGTGTTGGAATAGATGACTGGTGGAGAAACGAGCAGTTCTGGGTGATTGGAGGGGCTTCGTCACACCTCTTTGCTCTCTTCCAGGGTCTACTTAAGGTTTTGGCAGGTGTCAACACGAACTTCACTGTTACATCGAAAGGAGGAGATGATGGGGGATTTTCCGAGCTTTACCTCTTCAAGTGGACATCACTCTTAATCCCTCCGACGACTTTATTGATTATAAACATTGTTGGGGTTATTGTTGGGATCTCAAGCGCCATTAATGACGGATACGATTCATGGGGCCCGTTGTTTGGTAAGCTATTTTTTGCCTTCTGGGTTATTGTCCACCTCTATCCTTTCCTTAAAGGATTACTCGGGAAACAAGATAGGATGCCTACAATTGTCTTGGTCTGGTCAATTCTCCTGGCTTCAATATTAACCCTTTTGTGGGTACGAATCAACCCATTTGTTTCAAGAGATGGCCCTGTGCTAGAAATTTGCGGGTTGAATTGTGACTAAGATACATGAGTAAAGGTTTAGATTGTTGAGATTCTCACTTGATGGTTTTGCATGATAAGAAACATCATCGTTAAAGGAACTTCGATCCGGAGAATAATTTACTCGAGAGTTGTGTAGATACGGGTTCCGGGAGCTGGTATATTATTTTTGTTCTCCAACCGTTTCATTGATTCATTTGTTAAGTAGGTGCCTTTGGGTTTTGGGTATTGTTGTATTTTTCTTGTGGATATTACATCATAAGTTATCCGCGTCTCGAGCAGTCTGAGAATTATTACTCATTCCAATTCCTTTGTTTTTTTACTCCTTTGTGGACTTGACTTTGGGTATTAAAGCTTTTAGTAGAAATTTCTCAAGATTATGCAATCTAATTGTTTCTATTTTTATTAATAATTTTCGTGCATACAATTACATCCTTTACATGCCTAAATGTTAAATGTATTCTGTGCTTGAGAATCATGCACTATCTATAGGTAGGGTATCATTACCGGAATGCTGTTGGGTGCTGAGGAAGCACCATCAGCAGTAGAACTCCGATGAATATCTATGGAGAGTGAAACAGAATGGTTTTGCTTACTCAAAAGTCAAAACTAACCTACTACTAAAGTCCCAGTTTTTGCAAGAGTCGCGTTCTCCGACAGGCACGACACATGGTACAACAATAGTTATCTTATAGCGGGAAAAAAGTAACTGTTTAGGTAATGTTGAATAATGTGATTGAAATTTTTTTAAAAATAAATTTTAATGACAAAAATCTGATAAGGTGTTATTTAAAAATTTTACTATTATATTATTAATTTAGATTGTTAATGTATTTATATATTGGACTGTCATCATTTGATGAAGTTTTAATAAAGATCACTACTGATCACGTTTTCTATTACTTAATCACTGTATTATTTTTCGTGACATGACATGTGGCATGAAGAGCTTGTTTAGAATTTTTTTTGGGGGGGGGGAGGGGGGTTGAAGAGAAACAAAAGAAAAGAGAAAAGAAAAAATGAATAAAAAATTATTTTCTTATTTGATTTTAAAAAGAAAATAAAAAGAAAAGAAGAGAGAGTTATTTAAAATTTTTTCTTTCTTTTTCTTCCCCTTTCTCTTTCATTTGTTTGTTCGGTAGAATCAAACAAGAGAAGAAAAATTTTAAATTTTTCTTCCCTTCCCTTTTCCAAGTTCCAAAGTAAATAGTCGGAAAATGTTGAGGGCAGCTCTGGGTGGTTGTGGCACGATGGTGATTATCATAGAGATTTAGTGCACCAAGAAAAGAGATCTGTAACCAACTGGGCTACCACAATTGGTGAGGACTCTTGATCTCTCAAAGGAAGGTCAAGAGTTCGACCCTTACCAAGTGGAAGGGTTGGCCGCAAGAGATTTATCTTTTATGAATATTTTAGTCCTAGTATAAATAGCCTGTCTTTGACCGAACTAAAAAAGAGATTAATTAAGATGCACGCAAGTTAGGTTAAATACTCTTGACCACTGAACAAAAAAAAAAGAAAAAAAAAGAAAACTGTTTGTAACAGTCGACTATCGAGTAGCCGTTGATAGATTATTATGAATAGTCAAAGAGAGTCAAGCGACTGTAGAATAAAGGATCTTTCAACTATGGGTGCTCACGGGTTGGGTCAAGTTTGGTAGTCACCCATCACTTGACTTGAAATTATTGAGTTGAAAAAATTTGAAATTGATTCTGTCCCAATAGATGATCGGATTGGTTCGAGTTTGGGTCGGGTCAGGTCGGGTCGGGTCATATTGATAAAATAAAGGCCCAACACTCAAGTTGGATATATTTGAATCTTAAAATTTTCAATTGATATCTACCCAAAATAGCATCGGGTATGGTTTAATTCGGATTAGTCTGGTTGATTGGGTGGGATGAATTTTTGAACAACCCTACTTTCGACTACATCACCAATAGAGGATTTGTTTAGGAGTAAGAGTACGAATAACTTTGTTTAGAAATAATTGCAACTTAGCTTTTTAGGCAATGACCCTATTAGGAACTTGGCCAATACATCAAAATACTCAGATATGATGGAACACGTAAAATCAATTGTTATATCTCGTTCCATATCAGAATAGCACAATTCATGTCTCACATCATAAGTTGGGCCACTAAGATCGTAACATACCATTATGCTCTGCAGTCGATATCCACAGATACCCATATTTTCCAATTGGGTGATTTCGCGACTCCTTTTTTAATTGGTAGAGAACGTGGAAGTTACTCTGATAGTAAATGTTAGAAACTTAACCAATTCTTTTTAGTAAGTAGCAGTCTTCCCTAAGTCGTCCTTTTCTATGAATCAAACTTAAAACATGAAGACTTGCTCTAATACCAAATATTAAGAACTTAACTATTGTGCCAAAGACCTAAGTCTTATGAAACGTGTAAAATTAATATCTATATCCAGTCTCCTACTAAATAGTTTAACCATCTTCCATATCATAAATTGGACATACTAAAATCGTAACAGACCCCTACTTGTCTAGTCCACTATAACAAGGGTATCGGGCATTCTAGCTTTTCTTTGTTTTCTGTCTGGTGGGATAACTATTAGAGCAATTGGTCTAATGCCAAGCTTTAAATTCACAACCTATTCGATCCGTCGTCACGCGTGGTTTAATCGCATCCGATTGACTGTCGAGATTGTTGTGTTCGACTCTTCAGAGTGATAGATGTATATTACGGTTGATATGTGATTGTTGACTTTATCGCAAATGTTGTGATTATTAATTTTTTTTAAAAATAAATGAGTGTCCAATTTAATATATTTTTCACTATATTTATTTTATTTCAATTTACCAAAAACAAAAGGAATTTCTTTCCAATCCCAATAAAAAATAACTTTTACTATATTCATAGAATGCATATAAACGAAAATTGGAGCACACCTAGACATGATTAAAGTCATGAGTTTGACTCATTTCTCTTTCTCCCTCCGCTCCCCCTCTCTCTTAAGGGCTTTAACCCATACCTTAAAAAAAAAAAAAATATATATATATATATATATATATATATAAATGAAATTGTAAATTGCAAATCTGTGATCGTCCCAATTCTTGATTGACCCATGATGGAGCAATAACATCAGTCTCCCGGAAACTGGTAGTGTGAAACTTTTACTGTAAGCTCGCAGAAAAAAAAAAAAAGAAAAAAAGAAGGATAAATAATCTTTTTTAACTGGTCAAAGAATTTTCATTTTGTTCACTGCTCTATGGCTAGCTCATGGAAGTCTTTGTCACTGTTGTCCTATGTGTGAGCTTTTTTTAGGTTACTATCAACTTTGTTTGGGAGACTAGCGTTGCTAGTCCAATTGAGGGTTACATTGTCCCACACGAAATTCTGTTGTTTAAAGTTTAAACATAATAACTCTCTTGTTTTCATAGGCTTCCCCATGCCATGAAACATTTCTTTTAACCTTAAAAAAAAATTATTGGTCTCCACCCCTTTTAGGTTCGGTCCGGGAACAAAAAAGTTCAGATTCCAAAAAGAGTTTTACATCAAGTTTGGGGAAGCTAATAGAATTTAATATTTGGTATTGGATTCGGTTCTAGTTTCGGTATAATATCTCGTTTTTCTTGTTCTCAAAAATAAAAAAATAAGACCATAAAAAATACTGTCGTTTTTATTTTTGTATGAAAATAGTTCTGAAAACTCATAAAATACATTTTTAATGGTTTTCAAAACTGAAGTGTTTTTTGAAAAATTTCCTGAAAATAAGTTCCAGAACTGGCTTACCAAATGTGGTTTCGATGGAAACAGTTTTCGGAACCAATCTCCCAAATGCAATTATGTTGAATTTTTTAAAACGAAAACAAAAAACAGAAATTGAAACTGTTACCAAACAAAGTACAAATCACAGTTAAATAGATATCTCATTACATCACAACAGAACATAATATTAGAGCATGTCCGAAACTTGTGAAAGGGAAATAGCGGAAGGAAAAAAGAAGTGAGAGAGAAATTGTAGGGAAAATAGTTTATTTTTTCTTTTATTTGGTTTTAGAAACAGAATGAAAGAAAAGTGAAAGAAGATCACTTTCTCTTAATTAAAATTCAAAGGAAAAAAGAAGGAAAATAAAAAGAAAGGGGGAACAAAAATTTAACTTTCTTTTGTTTTTCTTTTCTCTTTCTTTCTCTTCACTCCAAAATTACCTAAATTAAAAACCAAACAAGGAAAGAAAAGAAAATTATTAGTTTTCCTTCATTTCCATCTTTCCTCAAGTTTCAAATGGGCTATTACACTTCGTTTCGATTGAGGGATTGGGAGGAGAAGTGAAGGATTCAGAAGGAAGAAATTAGTTATATTATGATTAGGTAATTTTTAAGGAAGAGAGAGGAAGTGGATGGAGGGAGTGAGAGAGCTCACTTTTAAGTATTTTTCGTCCCCTCTCTTCTCCTCCAAAATTGGAAAGAAACGGAGGGAAAGTGAAGTGCTTGCTATTATTTTATTTTAAATATCAATTATACCCATCAATTTATGATTGAAAAATATTAAGATTTCATACACAAGATATATATAATAGTAAAATTGTATTATATCATTCCCTTCCCTTTATTAATTTTTGTCGAACCAAAAAAGAGGAATGAAATGTCTTTCTCTCTTTCCACTTGGCTATCCAAACAAGATATGAATACTTCTCATTTCTTTCCTTCCTCTCCTAACTAACACTTCCCTTTCTCTTGCAGAAGGATCATTACTTGTATAGAGCTGCTAGCTTAGCTCCCAAACCACATGAGATTTGCAGTCACAACGAATTACCGATGGTAGTGGGGCCTCCACCTAGGTCAAGAGAACATGGATTCGACTCACCCTCCCCTTCTTCTAAAGCTTTGTCCCTTCAATGTATTAAAAAAAAAGTTGTGGGTCAAATGAACTTACATATCTAATACTATTGAAATTTTGGAAGTGAAAAACGTTTTGCACATGGCATTTGTTAAATTCAGGCTAGAGTTTCAAACATTTCAAAACCATCGCATTAATCCTAAGCACAAGAAAAAGTTTAGTGATTATATAGTATTGAGTTTCAGTAGTCATCCTTATTAAAGTATAACATGTTATGTTTTATTATATCAACAATTGAATTTGTGATTAAATGAAGAGATTTTTAAAAAACTAGTGTCATGACAGAATCTGATAAGAATGACCATCAAGAAACTGATACCATTTTAACCACAGGATATTTTTTCCCCTAAGCATAGTTCAAAGTCACTGTATTGGTCTCCCACATGGCGGAACCTCAATCCTCAAAGTTAGACTTGGCCGCGGCATCACATTGCCGTATCGAGCAATATAAAAACATGGGGAACGACCAGTTGGAAACACTAGTCAGTCTTAAAGACCTCCTGATGGTATGAGAAAGGGAGCGCTGGTGGTGCAAGACATGTTAGAAATTAAACCTGATATAGTGTAGTTTTTTTTTTTTTTTTTTTTTTTTTTTTTGTATTTTCTTTTCAAAGGAACAAAAAAAAAAAAAATGTAAAAATAGAATACCATATCAAATGCTCAAAATATTGTGGAATGAATCATAAAAATTTCTAAAAGATATGGTCAACTTAATGGAGTAATAAGATATCAAGATATTTCCGACATAGTGACATCTCACCACGATGTTCTGTGCCAGAACGCAATAATAGCCTAGCTTATCCAACATAAGCCGGTACAACACGACACCATATGGCCTTATAAGCTAATGTTACATTGTAATACTGGATAGGTCACTGTTAGGATCATAGTTATCAGAATCGGATTGGACTGACCAGTTTAATTGGTTGAATTGAGAATCGGACCTTGAATAGGTATGATTTAATTAATTTACTAGAAATGCATGTGAACCGAATGAACAAGCTTGTTTTTTGAAAAACCGAAGAGCCAATTGGCCGATTCAACTAAAAAACCATTGACTAAATAAAATATATTTAATTTATAATACTGGTTGAACAGGTTGAACCAATGAACTGTAAACTAGTAGTCTCACTAGTTTGATGTTTGGTTTGGTTTTGATAACTATGGCTAGGATGTAATTTCGGCTCCCGACTTAGTGTTGGGTCAGCTAGGCTAGGGCTAGGCCAAAAAACTAAACAACAAGCCCAAGCCCTATCCACAGCTAGGGATGACAAAATAACTAAAACATTTCAAGTCTCTGCCTCTCCCCACTTCTAATAGGATTGGCATGAAGTGATACTAATCGTGGCTGGGTCGAGTTTGGGGATAATGTGCAACAACATGTCTTGCCCCATTTATACATACATACATATATATATATATATATATATGCATTTAAGATATAAATAGTGTATTATTTTTTTCCTTATTTATGCTGTCGTGCCTCGATTTTTGGAACCAAACCAAACCCTCTATTGGCTTGGAAAAAAGTATGATACTCTTTTGTTAGAACTCATCCTCCTAGAAGGACGAGTACGATGAGGTTTGAACTTGAAAATTTGATTTGATTTAAGGGCTTTTTGAAAAAATAGGCGTCGCTACCTAACATAGTTAAAGATGTGTTAGGTTATCTAAAATTAAGTGTAATCCGAAGACTAGACTTAGGTTTTCTGAAAAGGTTTTGAAAACATCCTTCTTGAGAAGGCTTTTAGAAAAAGGGTTTTTAACAACCTTTTAAAAATGTTTGTAAAGCCCTTTTAGAAAATGTGACTCCAAGTTGTTCTTTGAAATTAGAAATCTATGGTCCGGGAGTTAGTTACGTATAGGGAAGATATCCTAAGATCATCACTCTCCCCACCCTTTCAGTACCTACATGTCTAATCACCTTCAATTCACTCACTTGAATCACTAGTTATTAATTATTCACTTATATCCACTTTATAGTTTTGAAAATGGGGTTTCGTCATCACTTTTTGGATGAATGATGCATAATGTATGTTTTGAAAAAGATGTTTGAAAATATGAAAGTTTTGAGAGGATTTAAAATAGAAATCTTGAATTGATAGAAAATTTTGAAAAGGAAACTTAAGTTGAAATAAAGGTTATAACTGTATTATTTTAGGTTGTCTACATATCTCATTTAGTGAGAATCAGGTCATTTGTAGTTCGGGCAAGGGCCCGCTAGAAAATAGGCACATTGAGGCCATCGGAAGGTTTTGAAGATACTTTGAGGTCTTTAAAAAAATTTGAAGACACTTTGTGGTCTTTGGAAAAAGAGAACTTGAGACTTTAAAAAAATGCCTTTGAAATATGACTTGGGATGTTTGAAATATTTTTGAAATTGGGATTGAATATGATTTTAAGCATTTTTAGAAATCAACTTGAGTGAATTTTGAAATTTTATTTAAAACAACTCAAGGGAGTTTTGGAAAGGTTTTGGAATAACTCAAAGGAGTTTTGAAAATGTTTTGAAGCTTTGTTTTGAAAACTTTGAAGGTAGAGTTTGGATTAGAAATGCTCTTATGAACTTGTCTTTGAAAAGCTTTTGAAAATAGTTTTTGAATACATTATAAAAGGCATGTTTAATGTTTTATTACTCTTATAAGGTTAGTCATTGAATAACTAAACTCCTTTAGGGCCATGAGTTTTGAAAATATGTTTAGAAAAGCGGTTAGAAACTTCTTTTTGTTTTTTTTTTAAACTTTAGGATTATAGAACTTTTCTTGAATGTCTCACTTACACTTGAACAATCCTAACAGTGGAAGGATTAGGGTTGCTTCAAGAATGTGATGTTTGAAAATCATTTTTGGAAAGAGATTTTGAAAATACTTAGGGTTTTGGAGCCTTAATATGGACAACCTTGATGGTTTTAATGTATCACCATTTCCTTGGAATTCCTAACCATAAAAAGTTAGAGACACTTTAGTGTTGTGAATTCTTGAAAACGTTTTTCAAATAGTTTTTGAAAAGTGTTAAATGTCTAGCCATTTAAGTTGAGACAAGTTTAAGAGAATCATTTAGAAGCATTTTTTGAAGATAGAGCATAGAAGTATTTGAAAAGGTTTTGGAGTTGATTTTGGAAATCTCAAGAGAGTAGGATGTTTTGGACAGTATGCTATGTCTATATTTTTTAATTGAAAGGTTATTTGAATTGGAACCTAAAGCTTACTAACCTTGGTAGGGTTGACTTATGATTAACTAACTTGGGTTAGGTTAACCTAGGGTTGGACAACTAGGATTAAGTTGGTCTAGGGTTGGTTTGACCTATGGTTAACTAACTAGAGTTAGGTTAACCTAGGGTTAACTAACTTAAATTAGGTTAACCTAGGATTGGAAGGTGATTTTAAACTAGGGTTTGGACCTAGTGGTTTTGGAAATGTGGTTTTGAACTAAGGTTTGGACCTAGTAGTTTTAAAAGGGTGGTTTTATGCATGAAGCTTGAAAGTGTGTTTTGAAAACCATTTTATGAAAACCACTCAAGTGAGTGTTGGGTTTATATGGTTGATGTTTGGAAACCACTCAAGAGAGTGTTGTCTTGGAACTATTTCAATTGCTAACTACAGAGAGTAAAACTTGTGAAAATCAATATTGAATAGATAGTTTTGAATACTTATTTGATTGGAAAATTCAAGAGAATGAACTTTTGAAAATTAGTTTTGGAAAGGAGATTTTGAAAAACCACTTTTAAGATTTTGAAAACCATTCTAAAGAATAAGGGTTCATATGGTTGATTTGAAGAAAATCACACCAAAGAGGACTCCATAGGACCATTCCAACCACAATATTCAAAAGCGCAAAACTTCTAGAAATCAAGATGAAAATGGTATTTTTTGGAAAACCATTTTTATGCAAATTAAAGAGAATGAAATTTAAGAAACTCTTCTTGAAGAGGGTTATTTTGAAAACCACTTTTGGGGTGTAGAAAATCACTCTAATGAGTTAGGGTTACTATGGTCAATAAATGAGGAGACCGCTCAAGGGACAGTTTCATGACCATTTCAACTACAAAATTTAAGAGAGTAAAACTTGAGAAAATCAAGTTGAATACAAAGTTTGAAAACCATTTTAATGCAACTTGAAGATTGTAAAATGAGATGATGCAAAATAAAGTTAAGGGACTAAAAAGGGGGTTCTTTAGGATATGAAAATTGACCTAGGCTTCAAAGAACCAATTCTTAGAATCATTTTTGAGAAAACACTTGGATGTGAAATTTTGAAAAGATATAGAAATGAAGATAGTGAAAGTTTTTACAAAATGATGATGGACATGAAAATGGGGCCAAGTATGTAATACATGAACATGGTAACCATATGCAAGGGGGTCATGAATTTATACAAGGTTATAGGCCACACCAAATTGTAAGGTGCTCCAAGGTCATACCATCTTAAAGTAGGCTAGTGAGAGATCCCCATGCACAATGGCTCTCACAAACTTTCCTCTAGGCATGAACTGGGAGCTCACTTATTTCAAGTATAAAAGAAAGAGGGGTAGAAGATGGGGGTTTAAAATAGAGAATTAGGCTAGGAGGGAAAAGAGAAGAGTGGAAATGGCAAAATGTAAAAGAGAACACTACATTTGTCTTCAAAACATTTTCAAGCTTCCATGGATGAGTTGTCTTGAACTTGAATGACCTTAGAGACACTTGAAGGGGCTAGAAATGATTCTTCTAAGGCATTGGAAGCTTTGTAGGTGGAGTGTATGGGCTAGGGGGAGGTTGAATCTAACTTAGGTGCTTGGAGGGTGAGGTTTATATAGAATTTTAGAGTTCAGAGGCCATTTCTGTAGAGTTTTGCTGCTTTTTTTTTTTATTCTGAAATATGCAAAGGGGGAGGCCTATATTTATAGGCAAATTGGAGAGGGTTAGCGCTTGTAATACATGCGCTTGGGCAATTTTTTTCCTAGCGCATGTGCTACTTGCGCCAGTACTATTCTACTCTTTGAATGCCACGTGACACACACTCTGTACTGACTCAATCTTATGGAGCAAGTAAAGTTTTGATTGATCTGATCACAATCTGGGCACTTATAGCATACGGTCTGCCTCCAAAAATTTTTGTTTAAACTTTGCCTCGATAATTGTGCAATCCGGGAAGGATTTGAAAAAATTGGTCACGTCTACGATGTTCTCCAGTGTTTCTCAAGAATTGAAAATTTTCGAGAAGCTTGAAAGGTGTTCAAAAGAGTGAGATATCATCCCGGGAAACGTGTATGAAAACACACTTTTGCGGAGTGTTTGTGATATGCTCCGTGGATGTTCAAAAGTAGTAGTTTTTGGGCCACGTGAACGGGACCTTCGGGAAGTGATCTTTCTAACCGGACCGTATCAATGGAAAGTGCTCTGCAAGTACTCTTGAGAATTTTCTAATTTACGCATTTTTCAAGTTGTTTGAAGGCGCGTTATAATAAGAGAATTGAAGAACAGACAACCCTGGCAGAGCATCTGTGAGGCGCTCTAGGGGCTACTGAAAGTGGTAGTTTTTGAGCCATGAAATCGGGGGCTTCGGGAAGCGACTTATTCAATCGAGCCGTATCGATGGAAAGGCCTATGGACAGTCTTTTGGGAATTCTCTGATTTACGCATATCTCAAGTCATTTGACGGTGCGTGATAATCCGAGAATCGGGAGAAAAAGACAACTCTAGCGCAACGTCCGTGAGATGCTCCAGGGGACTTTTGTTAAATTAGAAGTTTTTAGAGTCACAGGGCTCACCTTGGATTGAACATGGGTGTATGATAAGATCTACCAGTTTGGTATCCAGAGCTGGTATAGTTTTGGGGGACGCTCGGGCCACTAGGGGTAAAACGGTTATTTTGACCGAAATTGGTCAAAAAGGGTCAAGATGAATTGGAGTGGCATATTAAGCGCGCCGGACTATTCGAGGACAGACTTTGAAGATATTTTCATTATTTGGTGGGATTTGTACTGTGTTGGGGTGCTTAGGGGCAAAACGGTCATTTTGACCAAAGTTAATCGGAAAAGGACCGAAATGGGACTGAAATTGGTCGGGATGGTGCATTGAGTATGCCTAATTATCTAAGGACATTTTGGAATGGTGGATTTATCGTCTTGAGAAAGTTTGAATTTTCTCAAATACGTGCCTGAAGTGGGGGTCGACAAGGGTGATTAGGACTCGATTGGGCCCAATGGGCCCGAGAGGCCATTGATTGACTAGATTGGATTTAAATTGAATAGACTTACCATCTTAAGGAAGATGTGCCAGATTAGATCAGATTGGACGATGCCCGGGGGCGTTTTGGTTATTGGGCTTCTTGTGGGTTGGGAGGGCTCGAGAAGCTGTTGACTTGATTAGACAGAGCTCTGAAGGTTGGTTTGGGCTTGGATATTTCTGTGGAGTTTTAAAAGGGAGTTTAGTCAAGCCAGAGATTGCCGGTGCTTACATACATGTTTTTTTTTTTTTTTACCATGATGTATTTGAAAAAATTACTAAATAAAAGAGGCAGGGCGAGAGTAGAGGGAGCTAAGTCACACAGAGCGGGTGTAGGAGCAAGAGTGGATACATTTACGACATGAGAGTGTGAATTTTTAAAATTCATAGGGTCGAGAGCGCTTTGAGAGCATTTATTCTGTATTATATATTTTACTGTAATATATTTAAATTATGCATTGTTAAATATACGATAATATATTAAATTTTATTATATAGTTTCTATACTAAAATATTTTTTATATTTAATATATAGTAGATTATAAACTGAACAAATGGGCACCTTCATCTATAGATTGTTGTTTTCAATTGGTAGTAGTGTTTAGTCACATTTCAAGGCTTAACATATGTTTAAATATCATAACAATACCCATGACAATCAATTATTGATCCAAATAAGAATTCAAGGATGTGATCCATATGAGTTCTCGGATTTGACAAGTATTAAATCCTTGTTCGGTAGTTCGAGTACTAGAGCGTATTTCATCTACCTAGTTAGAAAGATTGTATGACTTAGAGGGGGAGGGGTCACCATGACGACGTGCGGATATAATAGAGGTCCCTTGACTCAAACCCGCCCAGTTGTCATCCTTATCCACGACCCTAAAAATGAACTTGGGAGACAAAAGCTTGACCTCTTCTAGGACACTAGACCGAAGTAAGGGTGGACATTGGGCGGGGTGGTTGGGCTTGACCAAATGTACACTAAAAAAGTTTTTCCACCGGGCCTAAAACCAAATCCAAGCCCGCCCAGTTAACTTATAAATGTTTTTAATAAATATTTTTCTTCAAAAATAAATTAAATAATAGAAAATTTAAACACATAAAATAAAATACAAAAAAATATTATTTTATATATATTTTGAGTTAGTCCAGCTCGGGTTTCAAACACAATTCTCAAGCTTGCCCATTAAACTATTCGGGTCTAAAAAAAAATCACAAGTCCTATAAATGATGGATGGGCCAAGTAGGTTATCAGGCACATGTCCACCCCTAGGTCCAAGCTCTAACCACAATCTAATATGACAATGCGATATTAATTTTTCCCTTAATGTTCACAACACAAAGGGTTGATCTCTACATGATCATTTTCATCATTTCACCTAATATGTAATGAGTTTGTCTATTTTGCAATAAAGTCCAAACAACTGAGAATTTTTGTACATTTTTCAACCACGGTGAGTATATGTAATTTTTGTTGTATCCACATTGGGGATCGAGGGTAATTACTACTTCAAAATTTCTAAGGAATGTATTACCCATACTTATCAGAACCCAACTGAACATAAACCGGTAAGGCCATCAGTTCATAGTTTATTAAATCAACCAGTATTATAAATTAAATATATTTTATTTATTCATATATGTTTTAACTTAAATATAATTTATATTGCAAAGTAAAACAAATACATCAAAATTTTTAAAGATACTTAAAAAGTCAAAGCTAGGCAACGATTTTTTAAAAATTGGCCGGTCGATTCACTAATTTTTTTAAAAATCGATCAATTTTTTAGTTCAATCTGACTCGTATGCATTTCTAATAAATTAATTGAGCTGTATTGATTTATGATTTGGTTTTCAGTTCAACCAACTGTTTCGGTCCAATAACAATGGTACTACCCTACTTAATCTACCAAAATAAGAAAAAAAAAAAAAAGGAAAAAAGAACAATGCCAACTTGGTAAGACTTGGCCAGGAAGAGAAGAATTTGGACAATCTTCACGCACACTGGGTCAACATCCTCTAATTTGCGACTTTGCGACTCCTTTTTGACTCTTTTGCCTTGACCATGACCAAGTTCTTTCAAGCTAAGCCATTATAGAGGTCAATAGCGTAAACTTAATAATTGACGTATCCAACGGACAACAACTTTGTGATCTATATGCTAGCGTAGAACGTCACACATTGAATCAATGTATGCAACAAATATATAATATACACAGAGAGAGAGAGAGAGAGAACTCTTTAATATATAAGGATTGCTTGTATATGCACACATCTTCCTGCCATTTTCTTTGCACCAACGCTGCAGGTTCTCTCTCAAAACTCATACAACACGTACCCTTAAAACGCGCTCTACGCCAAAACCCCATAAAGCAAAAACAGTCCACAACCAGAGAGAGAGAGAGAGAGAGAGAAAGGAGGAGGAAGAAGAAGAGGTAGAGAGAGGGAAAAGGGAAAGAGAATTCAATAAGTTCTCATCTCTCAATCTGTTCCGATTCTTCTGCATTTCAATGGCGGAATCATCCCCATCTGCAGGTAAGATTGAAACCCAGAAGAACTTCACAGACTCGGATATGGCCGCCGCAGCTCAGCAGCTCATGCAACTAAGCGGAGAAGACGAGGACAGCAACAGCAACAACAAAAACAACAACAACAAGAAAGTGGATGCCGAGAATGATCAGAACCAAGGTGAAGTGACTTCAACGAAGATGACTAGAAAAGAAGAAGAGAGTGTTCGGCCAAAGAAGCGGAGGTATCGATCGATCGATCATATATACATGGCAACGAAGCCGGTGAATGCCAAACATGGGAAGAAAATAAGATCTTGAGAAACCCTAATTGGGTTTTCAGGAGCCTAATCTAGTAAGAATTGTGTAGAAAGGTTTTGAATAACTCTCTTTTCTAGGGCAAATTAGGACTGTGCTTTCTTTGTTTTCCTGTGATAGATAAGTGTTGAAATGCGACTTTCTTCTAGGTAATAAGATGTTGCTTTCGATTTTTTGATATTTTTTCCCTTAATTAGCTTGGTTGTTTTGATTGAACATCACATTAAATGAATAGAATAGAAATGGAGAATTTTAGCATTGCTGCAATTGTAGAGAGAGAGAGAGAGAGGGGAGGGGGAGTCATGGCTATCCTTGGTTGGTTGTGAAAAATGGCTTTACCATTTTTGACATATATCTGCACATATATGAAATGGATATATCCTTATGAAACTAGATAGATTTTGTTGGCGCTCGTAAATTCGTAACCACATGCGCATATTCATGATATTATTTCCAAACTCAAATTGGTCTTTGCTTACCTATTTAAGTTCATATGCATTCATGTTATTGTTTCCAAACTTAGGCTCCTATGTGCTTCACATAGTTAAGTTCACATGCGCATATTCATGACATTGTTTTAAAACTCAAGTTGGTCTCTCATTTACCTACTTAAGTTTGAGGTGAGATGTTAGTGCATTATGTATTAGCTAAATTCCTTATATGTTTAGTTTTCTCTCTTTGTTTTTTTAATAGCTTTCTCTTTTATATTTCTTGTTCAACACTCCTCTTAAGCTTATATACAGAGGCTCTCTTCTAATATAATACACCAATTCACAATACATTATGGTACAGAGATTATGTTCTCTTTTTCTTCTTCTCTCTCTGTTGACTCTACGTATTAATTTTGATGATAATTAAACCTTGTGTTAGTTTACTAATGCATTTAATTAGTGTGCAGATTAATAAGAATTATAATTTAGACTTAAAACTTAACTTAAAATCTAATACATATCAAAATGGATGCACAACAATTTCAAATTTGAGCCATGCACTAAAACAGAGTAATTGCACCCATTCAAACTTCAAACAAATGATCTGCATTTGAAGAGATTGAAGGTGCTCAAAAGAAGATTTCATTAAGTGTATAAAGACCCAATGAAGTTGACTTGAATTCGAAGAGATTGAATATGTTTAAAAAGAGAATTCATCATGATTGCAAAGACTCTGTAAAGAATTCAAAAGAAGACTTCATTAAGGCTGTGAAGATTCAATAAAGTTGATAAGTATTGAAAATGCTCAAAAGTAGACTTCATCAAACTTCTAAAGACTCAATGAAGTTATCCTGAAAAAGAGATCAGCATCATGTATATGAAGCTCGAAGTGGATAAAAAAAAAGTTAGCAGCAAATGGAAAGAGCTTGGCAATAAAGAAGAGAAGCTTGGCATTAAGGAAAAGAAGTTTAGCAGCTTGGCAACAAAGAAAATATGATCATTAAAAGAAAATTTCAATCCAAAAGTTGAATTGATGCTATTCTCAACAAACAAATTTTATTTGAAGAACATCATACCCCAAAGAGAAAATCCCTTGAACATTCCCAGATTATTTGAAGCTAAACTGGATAAGGAAGACATGAATGAAGATTTCTGGGTGATGTGTCTACACATGAAGCCAAGTGTCGACACCTAGGAACCAACGGGTATATTTTTAAACCTTATATTGAAATAGGCGCGAATTTAATGAGCCTCCAACTACCTCCAACGGGTGAAATTAGTTCAGAGCCTTATATACAAGCTTTCAAATACCTTTATGGATAAGAGATACAACATTCACTGATTGATTGAGCTAGAAATTCTAAAAATTCTTTTTGTCTTCGAGTTGTCATTTAGTGAGTTATTCAGATCCCATCTACTCTTCATAGAGAGTTTATATTTCATTTGTATATCTTTCATATATTTGTAAGTGAGAGTTGGAGTATTCTCTTGTAAAAGAAAAATACTTGTAAGTTGAAGTGGATCTTGGACAAAATCACTTGGTGGCTGGAAAAACTTGGAAAAAAGTTATTGTGTAAAAGTGAGCTGAGTACTTTGGAAATTAGTATCTACTTTGTAATTAGAGATTGCATAGTGGAAGAAGACTTCAAGGGGATCTTGGGTGAAGACGTAGACCACAAGTTATGCTTGAACCTCAGTAATTCTTGGTGTGCTTTCTTGTGCTTTATTTTCATTTCATTATTGCTTACATTGCATTGCATATATCTTGAATTATTGTTCCATTAATTAGATTAATTTTAACTAATCTTAATTGCTTCAATTTTTGAAAAATCCAATTCACCCCCCTCTTGGGTTGCTTTTTGGGCCGACAATTGGTATTAGAACTTGCGTTTCTGTTTTAGGCTTAACATTCTAGGAATAGATCCATGGCAATCAATTTCGGAAGCTCTCTCGGTGATGGTCAATTCACCAACATACCACCTATGTTTAATGACACCAATTACAACTATTGGAAAAATAGAATAAGAATCTATATTCAATCGGTAGACTATGAAATATGGAGAATTATAGTGAATGGTCCCAAAACCCCTACAAAAAGAGTAGTAAGGATTGATATCCCTAAGCCCGAATCTGATTGGGATGAGGATGATTTGAAAATGTTGCAATCTAATGCCAAAGCCATGAATATTATGTATTGTGCACTTGATCTTAACGAATTCAATCGCATCTCTACTTGTGAATCAGCCAAAAAAATATAGGATAGACTAGAGGTAACACATAAAGGTACTAATCAAGTTAAGGAATCTAAAATCAATATCTTAGTGCATAGTTATGAATTGTTTAAAATGAAAATAAATGAGTTTATTATTGAAATGTCCACAAGGTTCACCGATATTATTAACGATTTAAAATCTCTTAGAAAGATGTATCCTAATAATGAGCAGGTAAGAAAGATCTTAAGATCCTTGCCAAAGACTTGGGAAGCTAAGGTCACGGTAATTTAAAAAGCAAAGGATCTCAACACATTACTTCTTGAAGAACTCTTGGGCTCCCTCATGACGTACGAATTAACTCAAAAGCAACATGCCCAAGATGATGAAGAAAAGAAAAGGAGGATGGTAGCATTTAAGTCTACCAACCAAGAAGAAGAATCGACAAGTGATGAGAATGATGATGAAGACATTGCTCTCATCACACGAAAATTTAAGAGGTTCATGAAAAAGAAATGAAAAGGTAGAAATAAGCATAAAGCCAAATGAGATTCTAGTAAAGAATCAACAATTATATGCTATGAGTGTAAAAAGCCTAGTCATATAAAGGTTGAATGCCTCTTGCTCAAAAAGAAAGGAAAGAAAAACCAAGGGAAAAAGGCAATGGTAGCTATGACATGGAGTGACGATGAAGAATCTAGCTCTGAAGAAGAAGCCGAACCTCAAGAGGTGGCTAATCTTTGTCTCATGGCTCATGAGGAAGACAATGAGGTATCAAATTCAAACCCATCTCAATTTACTTTCAATGAACTACAAGATGCATTCGATGATTTACTTTTCGAATTCAAAAAGATGGGAATAAAAAATGGACTTCTCAAAAAAATGGTTTCTACTCTTACCAAGGAAAATGAGGACTTGCAAAAAGAAAATGAAGTATTAAAAAATGAAATTTGTGTTTTGAAAAAAAAGATTAAGAAAAACTCTTTTTCAAAAGATTCTTCAAAGGAAAACTAAATTTTAAATGATAAAGTTAAACATTTGGAAACAACACTTTTTAGATGTGTAAATGAAAAAGAAAAATTGAATGCTATCTTAGGAAAACAAAAGTGCTCACTAGACAAAGCTGGACTTGGTTTTGATCCCTTTAAAAGAAGAAAATTTTCAAAAGGCAGATTTGTTTCTTCCACTGGAAAAACACAGATTTTATGATTTTATTGTCACAAACTAGGACACATTACTAGTAAGTGTTATGCTATGCAAAAATCTATTACTCTTAACAATGCATGGGTCCTAAAAAGGCCATTGAGAACTAACCCCCAAAGACACAAGATAGTTTGGGTACCTAAATTCAAATAAACTCTAGTGTAGGTGTGTCTTCAAACGAAATCCAAGAAAGACCATTGGTACTTGGATAGTAGATACTCAAGATATATGACGAGAGATGAAGTACAATTCACATCTCTCTTATCAAAGGATGAAGGACTTGTCACATTTGAAGATAATAGCAAGGAGAAGATAATCGGTATAGGTAGTGTTGGTAAGAATTCTTACACCTCTATTGAAAATGTCTTGCTTGTTAAAGGACTCAAACACAATCTTTTGATCATTAGTCAACTTTGTGACAAAGGATGCAATATTGTATTTGAATCCTCTAAATGTGATATGATTGACATCAATAGTAACAAGTCTATTCTCACTGGACATAGATAAGACAATATATACATTTTTTTTTATCTAAATAACTTATCTTCTTGTAAAGTTGAATGCCTTGCCGCTATGAATAGTGATGAAAGTTGGTTATGGCATAGAAGACTTAGTCACATTAACATGAGCATACTTTCAAAAGTTTCTAAAAATTTTTGGTTAAAGGACTTCTAAAAATAAAATTTGACAAGGATAGAGTTTGTGATGCTTGTTGATCGCTCCCTAAAAGGGTGATACTTAACCCCAAGTGCACGACTGTGATGTAGTAATAATTTCTCATAAGTACGAGGTTGATCCTACAGGGAAGATGGTTTATGTAAGTAGAAAAACTTACCATGGAAAAAAAATCTTAGGAAAAACACTCTAATAAGCAAAAATATGATATTTAGGTTGAGAAAAGATTTGTTATCTAATTTAAACTAAGAAATAAAAAAAAGGTCCTGGAATCAATCGATCCAATCAATTACGTCTCTTGAAATTCCGAAGGAGATAATTTAAACTCAAATCCTTCGACTATGTCTCGAGTCTCGGATTCGGAAGATTTAGCGATAAAAACAAGTGTTCTTCAAAACTTCAACTTCTAGAATAAATCAAGTTGTTAGTATCAAGGACGACTACCATCGATTCGTGTAACGCATATACTGAATAGAGATTCATGCATAAACGTTACTGAACATAATCAAATGTCCAGGTTTTCGAAGGTTTTTAGAATGAAGAAGAAGAAGAAAGAAAATTGAAAAATTTAACTTTAAAACCAAAATCGTACCTCCTTCGTTCACCTAAGATCTTCAATTAATCTTCACAATTGATCCCAAGATGGAATCCAGCGACTCATCATAATCATAGATACGCAAAGTTATACTGAAAATATATTAAAAAACTGAGTAATATGATTACAAGAATTAAAAACTGTGAATAAACTACTTTAATATACTCTTAAAACTACTTCTAAAACCCTAAAAAAATATCAAACCTAATATATTAGCATCCATCAATAATAATAACAATTCCAGCTTATATAGGCAACAGAAATCATAGGAAACTCCACCGCAGCGTTCGAACGGCCTGGCCCAACATTCGAACACCTTGATTATTTGAACGGTCTTCTAACGCTCTTCGGACGGCTTTTATGCTCTCTGAATTTGTCGAACGCACTGCGAACCTGAACTTGACGTGAGACCATTCGACGTACCTTTCAAACGCTTCTGTATACCCTTCGAACGCCCTTGATGACCATTCAAACGCACTTCGAATGCCTATTCTGTTTCAGTGTGAATTAATTTCTTTTCAGCTAGGATTCCTGAAAATAAACACAAACCTAAGTTAGTATGAATTAGGATTAAAAATAACACAATTAAACATAATATAAAACTAACAATTAGCTAATTAAGACATGTAGATTGCACTTTTAGAATACAATCACACCTCCCAACTAAGCTTTTACTAGTCCCTAGCAAAATACTAACACTAAGAACCTATCTCCACTTTCGTGGGAGTTACGAGCGCATTTAGCATATGCACCAAGCCTTTAAACCCCTAGGTTATCCCTAGCGGACGAGTGGTATCTCAAGAGGGTTTACAGTGATGATACCCACAAACATTCTTTTGTGAATTGCCAATCAAAATAAAAATAAGGAATGAGTGCATAATCTTACTCAAATCAACATTAGATGCCACTCCAAACTCCCACCACTTGTAAGAATATGCAACAAGTCATGCAACAGAGAGATTCATGTGTGTGGGTGATGAATCATGCTAAACAACACAAATGAACTCACTTATGCAAATCCACCCTTTAAAGTTTTGATTCAATCCTCACCAGATATACACTCGCAATTACAGACCCACATGGTTCTCACAATGGTATTCTCAACAATGGAGTAAATGTATAGAGACAAAATAAGTGAACATACCAGTTACAAAAACCGAACAAAAGATAGAAGTGTATCAACCTTGGCATATCTCCAAGAAAGAATGTTTATAGTTAAGCATTGATTCAAAGATATTGACAAGATATAGCTTATACTCTATTGAAAATTTCAATCAAACACAACTTGGATCAACTAAGCCATGTAGAGGTGAAGATGGTAATGTTGAAGAGGTGAAAGGTAAGGGTAAATAGAAAAAGCAAATGCTCATATCATGTGTGATCAAGGCATAAAATGATGAATGAAACATAACTACAATTCTCCCTTATCAACATTTCAAATCTCACTCTTCTCTTAACATATTTTCGACTTTTGAACTCCTCTTCCATTCTTTTCTTCTTTTTATTCTTTTTTTTTGTTTCCATCCTTACATCATCCCCATTTGATTCAACAATTACTTTTCATGTTTCACTATGCTCTTTTGCATTAAAATCTCCAAATTAATCTCTTCTTCTTCTTCTTTTTCTTAGCAATGCAAAAACACCCTTTTCTCACTTAGACATCCCTTTGAAATACAAGAGATGAAATCACTTTGCACAATTCAAATGGATAAAAGTAAAAGATCTACAAGGGTAAAAAGGAATGCACGGCTTGGCAACGAGAAACAAAAGACTATCAAAAAGAATATGGCAAAGAATCCTATCTCAAGTTGTACAACCGAATCATTTCATAGAGTACAAGTGTTGATAACAAGATCAAAACTCAACTTATGCACCAAATACAAGCATAATGAAACTATTGAATGAAATGTGGGTGAAGAAACTATCCTTGAGTAAATGTAAATGCTCCAAAAGGCGATAAATGCTTTAAAGCTCGTAAGATAATAATCTTCACTAATGTAAGGGTGAAAAAGCACAAACTAGTAACAAACTATATTGTAAAGCATGATTCTGCATAATGATGTAATCCCCTCTACAAATGCATGAATTAAGTAATCTCTACAACATGTTGGATATGAGGAGTGACTCAACATCATTTTGACTAAAGAAGCATGCAAAAATTCCTATCTTCTAATCTTAAAAGATACTTTCACAAGTAAAAAGATTTTTTTAAATTTTTTTAAATTTTTAACTTTTTTTTATAGGGTGCAAAACAAAGAAACAAAAACAAAATAATAGAGGCACAACCTCTACCCACCCCCAACTAAAATGATGCATTGTCCTCAATGCAAGGGAACAAAGCATTGAATGTAATTCATTGGTGGAAAAAGAAAAAAATAGGGTGCAAAAGGCACCCCCAACTTATAATGCAAAATAAACTAAAAAAATAAAGAAACAAAACTACTCTTATTCCTACACAAGTTTGATTGAAAATCATCCAATGCCACAAAGTGAGAATTTGCCATCATCCCACACCCCCAATTTAGAGACTTTCAAAGAGTTCATGCAAATGTAAGAATATTTAATGGCCACTTCTTTGATTAACTCTAGTATATAACCTTAAAGCACATAAGGGTAATAAGGGTCATGGAATGTAGAAAATAAAAAATGATCATGCACAAATGTGCCAATAATGTTCTTGCCATTAAGTGCTTGACCCTCCCCTTCTTTTTGATTGGCCATTGGAATGATGTTTAGTTCCAATTTTGGGACATGAAGCTCCAAAAGCTCTAGTAGAATAGGACTAGGTACTAGAGGAGTAAAAGTAAGGATAGCATGATCCCTAGACACGGTAGGAATGACCTCTAAATCATTAACATCCTCTTCAACGTGCAAATTCCCAACATCTAGACCAAAATCATCATTAAGGGTAGACTCATCACTACCCTTCTCTTCTTGTTTGGAGTCCCCAATTTCGGACTCTCCATATTTCCTTAGACACAAAGTCTTGGAAAAGGATGGTTTGGTCAATGATATCCTCAATCCTAAGGTTAATGACGGGATGAATTTGTTTAATTGGATGGGTTTGCTCTTGGTTAGGGTAAAAAGCATGGTGATTTTCATTAAAGCTCTCTTGTGGTGGAGATGGAAATTCTACATGCTCATGGTGGTAATAAATTCGCGGAGCTTTACGAAAATAGTCAAAGGGATTTTTGTAGGTTTGAAGGAATTCTTGATGATGCTTTGAAGAGACTCCCTCATGTTCCCTACCAATGTTAAATTCATTATACTCTCCAAGATTGGGAGGTGGTCGAGAAGGCTCCCTTTGACCATTAGCTCTAGGGCATTCTCTAAGAGACATATTGGATGGTTCTTGTGATTTAAGCCTATAAGTCTGAATGTAGTCTCTAAAAGATTTATATGGAGATATTTTCACACCACCATTCTCATGAATACTCTCATTGCCACCATGGGGTCCCCCAAAATGGGAAGGTGGTCGAGGAGGCTCCCTTTGACTAGTAGCTCTAAGGTGGTCCCTCATAGACATGTTGGATGTTGGATGGTGGGAGAATGTGTCACCAAACATAATGAAACGTACAAATGAAGATAGATGCAATGCACAAACAAATGTAGCGCATTGCGCTTCAACACATCATACATAACAGTGCATAATTCGCCATCCAAACCTCCAATCTCTGCATGATAAATTCCACCAATTTAAAAAAAATTTCATTCCAACTGAACCTCTAATCTCCACAAGTTATATACCACCGATTTGTAGTATACACAATCCCTAATTTTACACTAGCAATCCTCCAATCAAATTATTAAAACAAAAACAAAATATATATACAAATTAAAACCAAATACCTAAAATAAAGAGAAAAAGAAAGAATGAAAATCTAACATGGTATCACTTAAAAGAGTTATTGAGTTCCCTCGTGTTTGTAGAATGATGGTAAAAGGCTTGTCCACCAACGTAAAACGCAGCTTCCCCGGCAACGGCGCCAAAAACTTAATTGCTCCCTAAAAGGGTGATACTTAATCGCAAGTGCACGGCTGCGATGTAGTAATAATTTCTCGTAAGTACGAGGTCGATCCTACAGAGAAGATGGTTTACGTAAATAGGAAAACTTACCGTGGATCAAAAATCTTAGGAAAAGCACTCCAATAAGCAAAAATATGATTTTTAGGTTGAGAAAAGATTTGTTATCTAATTTAAACTAAGAAATAAAGAAAAAAATCTTGGAATAAATCGATCCAATCAATTGCATCTCTTGAAATTCTGAAGGAGATAATTTAATAACTCAAATCCTTCGACTACGTCGTGAGTCTCGGATTTGAAAGATTTAGCGATAAAAACAAGTGTTCTTCAAAACTTCAACTTCTAGAATAAATCGGGTTGTTAGAATCAAGGACGAGTACCATCGATAGGTGCAGCGCATATACTGAATATAGATTCACCTATAAGTGTTACCGAACACAATCAAATGTTCAGGTTTTCGAAGGTTTCCAGAATAAAGAAGAAGAAGAAAGAAAATTAAAAAATTTAACTTTAAAACCAAAATCGTACCTCCTTCGTTCATCCAAGATCTTCAATTAATCTTCACAATTGATTCCAAGATGGAATCTAGCTACTCATCGTAATCATAGATACGCAAAGTTGTATTGAAAATATATTAAAAGACTGAGTAATCTAATTATAGGAATTTAAAACTGAATGAAAACTATGAATAAACTACTCTAATCTACTCCTAAAACTACTCCTAAAACCCTAGAAAAATGTCAAACATAATATATTAGCATCCATCAATAATAACAACAATGATAGCTTATATAGGCAGTAGAAATAATAGGAAACCCCGCCGCACAATTCAAATGGCCTGGCCCACCGTTCGAATGCCTAATTGACCGTTCGAACGGTCTTCTAACGCTCTTCGAACGACTTTTATGCTCTCTAAATCTATCAAACTCACTTCGAACCTGAACTTGATGTGAGACCGTTTGATGTACCGTTCGGACGCTTCTGTATACCGCTCGAACGCCCTTGATGACCATTCGAACACACTTCGAAAGCCTATTCTGTTTCAGCGTGAATTAATCCCTTTTTGGCTAGGATTCCTAAAAATAAACACAAACATAAGTTAGTACGAATTAGGATTAAAAATAACACAATTAAACATAATATAAAATTAACAATTAGCTAATTAAGACATGTAGATTGCACTTTTAGAGTACAATCACTTGTCAATTGGGAAAACAAACTCGAATTTCGTTTAAATCTTTGAACATGTTGACCACTTCTAGACCACTACAACTATTGCATATGGACTTATTTGGACGAATTATGACTTTAAGTCTTGGTGGGAAATAATATGCTCTTGTTATTGTTGATGACTACTTTAGATTTATATGGACATTATTCCCATCTCACAAGGATGAGACAATTGTTTTCTTCACAAAATTTTGTAAAAAGGTTCAAAATGAGAAACGTTTTTCAATCACTTCTATAAGGACTGATCATGGAAGGGAATTTAATAGAAAACCCTTTAAAGCATTTAGTGATGAAAATGATTTTGACCACAATTTTTCAGCCCCTAGAATACCTCAATAAAATGGAGTTGTTGAGAGGAAAAATAGAGTTTTGAAAGAAATAGGTAGAACCATGCTTTGTGAAAATGGTTTACTGAAGTTTTTTTGGGCTAAAGTTGTTAACACAACTTACTACGTTTTAAATCGAATTTTATTTAGAAAATTTTTAAACAAAACCTCCTATAAGTTTAGGAAAGATAAAAAACCAAATGTCTCATATTTTAAAGCCATTGGATGCAAATGCTTTGTGTTGAATAACAATAAAGACAACCTTGGCAAGTTTGATGTAAAATCTGACGAGGGTGTATTTCTTGGATATTCAAAACATAGCAAATCTTTTAGAGTCTTTAATAAGAGGACTTTAATGGTTGAAGAATCAGTTTATGTCACTTTTGATGAACATAACTCTCTTTGTAGAAATGTTGTAAGCGATGAAGTAGATGAAGTAGAGCAAAATATGGAAAGACTGGATATTCAACCAAGCATAAACAAAGAATCACAAAAGGAGAAAGAAGTGCAAGAACTCTCTACAAGCCAACAAGAGATCAATGAAGGTCTACTTAAGGAATGGAAGTTCATGCATAACCATCATGCGGAACACATTGTAGGTGATCCTTCACAAAGAGCAAGAACTTGATTCTCTTTTAGAAATATATGTAATCATCTTGGTTTCTTGTCACAAATAGAACCTAAGTGTTTTGATGGTGCTGAAAATGATGAGTTTTGGATTAATGCTATATAAGAGGAATTGAATCAATTTGAAAGGAATGAAGTATGACACCTTGTTCCTAGACCTACTGATCATTCAGTCATTGAAACTAAATAGATTTTTAGAAATAAAATGGATGAATCCAAAGTTGTTTTGAGGAACAAGCTAAGACTTATTGCTCAAGGATATAGCCAAGAGGAAGACATTGATTTTGATGAAACGTATGCTTCGGTAGCTAGATTAAAAGCTATTAGGTTGCTACTTGCATTCTCATGTTTTAAGGATTTTAAACTTTATCAAATAGACATTAAAACTACATTCCTAAATAGTTTTATTACAGAAGAGGTATGTTGGCCCAAGTAAGCAACCCAAGAAAGGGGGTGAATTGGGTTTTATAGAATTTATATCAAACAATATATCTAAAAACAATTTAAGCTATGTAGCAGTGAGGAATCAAACTAATAACCCAAGCAAACAAATAATATAATGCAATGCAAGTAAGTAATATAAGCAAAGAGATGAAGAACACCAAATTTATAGAGGTTCGGCCAACCTTGCCTACGTCCTCTCTTCCTCGATTCTCTCGAAGTTATTCCACTATGTAAACTTTCCTTACACAGTTGCTAGTTTTGCTACAAGTGCCTAGCTTACTCTTACAAGCTTGCCCTTAAGAGTGATTTTGTCCAAGCTTCTCTCAAACTTAAGAGTGATTTTGTCTAAGCTTCACTCAAACTTACAAGTGATTTTATCCAAACTTCACTCAAACTTACAAGTATTTTTCTCAAGCTACACCCAAACTCGCAAGTGTTTTTCTTAAGAACACTTAAACTCACAAGTTTACAAACAAACCCAATAATAGATGAAGGTTGTACAATGAATAACTCTTTTTCAAAGAGTAGATAAACAAATTTTCAACTCACTCAAGAACCCCCCAAATGAATAAAAACAGAGTATAAGATGAAATCTCACTTGTAGCACTTAATCTTGTGTTCTTCTCTTGTTCTTCTTCTGCATATATGTGTTGGGGATCTTGTATATATAGCCTTGAGTTGATTCTAGCCGTTGGTGGTGGATGGGAGACCATTTGATACGAAAACAGCAGAGTATAACGTTAAAAAATATAGCCGCTGTTATAAATGAGTCGACTCTTTTACTGTAGGGGTTGACTCTTTTTATGTTTCAGCAGATTTTTCAAGGCTCTGCCTAAATGAGTCGACTCTTTTGCTCCAGTGGTCTACTCTTTTTGTCTGAGACTGCAAAATCAACTCTCTGTTTGAATGAGTCGACTCTTTTAGAGTGAGGGGTCGACTCTTTTGATTTCCATTAGAATTTTCAGCCTCTGTTTGAATGAGTCGACTCTTTTGCTTGAGGGGTTGACTCTTTTTAGGAAAATCCTTAACTTTTGCAATATTTCTTCAATCTTCTTCGATATCTTCAGGCTCTTTAAGGATCATCCAACTAAGGTTTCTAAGGCTTGAAAAGACTTCTTCAAGGCATGTTGACTTTAAGAACACCTTCAACTCTTCAAGATGAAATCAATTCACTTTTAATTACATTTAGAGTCCTTCAATCAACATCACTTCTTCCATTTATCCAAGTCTTCTTCAAAATCTTCAAGAGAGCTTCCAAGACTTGAGATATCTTTTCTTTAATTGATCTTTTATGCTTATTTGAACTTCTTCAATTTCTTTGCTTGATCTTCATCAACTTGATTTCTTCTATAACTTCTTTCATTTATTCAAGACTTCAACATAATCTTCAATGAAGCTTCCAAGTTTTGTGATTTCTTCCATACTTGCAAGACATCTTCAAATCTTCAAGGTGAGCTTCCATGTCTTGCAAGAATCATCTAAATGAGGTTGTAACTATGAGATTGCTGAATGTATCAACTCATCACACTTCATCAACCTTTGATCCTTCTTGATAAGCTTCTCAACACAAGTTCTTCAATATCTTCCAATGTGATAAGTAGAAGCTTACTCCCCCTTTTTTTTTTTTGTGCTTTATGCCTTCGAGCATATAAGCTTTTGCTCCCCCTTTCTTATGCAATTGATGCTTTAGTGGATTAATATAGCCATGAGGATCGAATGTCTTCATAGTGAATAAGTTGGCCATGGATGTTGCCAAACATATCCATATCCAAACTTTGTCTCTTTGAGAATAAAATTACCTAAGTAATCTTCTTGTTAGGTTCTCAACCAATCAGCTCAAATATTTTCTTGTTATCAAATGATTATAATCTAACCTGCACACTTGATTGAAATCATTAGATAGCAACCACATGGTTTTGTTATCATCAAAATCAACATGGGGATCAACCTTGAGTCAATAAGGTATACGTTGAACAACCCCCCGGATTTGAAGATTCAAAATTTCCTAACCATGTTTTCAAATTAACAAAAACTTTATATGGTTTGAAGCAAGCCCCCAGGGCTTGGTATGAAAGATTAAGCAAGTTTTTTATTGAAAAAAGATTTTTCAAGAGAAAAAATCGACACCACTCTTTTTATCAAAATAAAAAACAATTATATGCTTTTTGTACAAATATATGTAGATGATATCATATCTGTTGCTACTAATGAGTCGTTTTGTAAGGAATTTGCTAAGTGTATGCAGGGAGAATTTGACATGAGTATAATGGGCGAACTTAACTACTTCCTCGATCTTCAAATCAAGCAATTAAAGGAAGGTATCTTTATCAACCAAGCCAAGTACATTAAGGACTTGATCAAGAAATTTGGCATGGAAGATGCAAAGCCCATAAGTACTCCAATGAGTACTACAACAAAATTGGACAGCGATGAGAAATGTAAATCAGTAGACACAAAGCTTTATAGAAGCATGATAGGCTCTTTATTATATCTAACTGCTAATAGGCTAGATATAATGTTCAGTATTTGCTTATGTATTCGATTTCAATCAAATCCTAAAGAATATCATGTGATTGCCGTAAAAAGAATCTTTCATTATCTTAAGCGCACAACTAACCTTGGATTATGGTATCCAAAAGGTACTTGCTTTAATTTGATTGCTTACACCGATGCCGACTATGTGGGGAGTAGAGTTAATTGGAAGAGCACAAGTGACTCCTGCCAACTCCTAGGCAACATGATTGTGTCTTGGTATAATAAGAAACAAAATTCAGTTGCTCTCCCCACAGCTGAGGCTGAATATGTAGTAGCTGGTAGTTGTTGTGCTCAAGTATTGTGGATTAAACAACAATTAAAAGATTATGGCATCTTATTTAATCATGTTCCTATTAGATGTGACAATATTAGTGCTATAAACTTAACTGAGAACCCCATTCAACACTTTCGCACAAAACACATTGAAATTAGGTATCATTTTATACGAGATCATATACAAAAAGGAGATATTGAACTTGATTTTGTGAGCACAAATATGCAATTGGTTGATATTTTACAAAACCCTTATGTAGAGATAGGTTTTGTATGATAAGACGAGAATTAGGAATTAGAGATCCTATGTCTTGATCTTCAATTAAAATTGTGTAATTTTCATATTATTTGTGTTTTAGTTATGAACAAATGTATTGATTGACTGTATGAGTTGCATTTCTAATTCTTAAAATTCATTGCATGCATATAATAGAACATATTCTCTCTCCCAATTGAAAAGTCATCTCTTGAATTCACTTACACTCAATATAACCCAGTCAAGTTGCATGTGTCGACACACTATTTTTCATGTGTCGACACATCACGACAGTGGACTCAAAATGATTTGTTGACACACATGTGTCGACACATCAAGTTCATGTGTTAACACATGTGTCAGACCTATATATTTTATAATAGCCCACTTTACGTGCATTTAATTTTTCCCTCTCTCTCTATATATCTATCTCCCTTTCTCACTTCGCACCAAACCGAACTGTAACCAACCGTCATCTTCAATCTCTCTCTCAAATGCATTATAAACCCTAAATCAATTTATTTCCCTCTTCTTACAACCCTTATTGATTCCTCCATGGCACCTGAAAACCCTAAACCAAAGAAGAGTTTGAAAAACCCAAATACATTGACGTCCCCTATCCCAAATGGGCAGAAGCGAAAATCGAAAGGGGATTTAAGCAAGGATAAATGGAAGAAGAAAAGAAACAAGAAGGGAGAATCGGAGCCTTCTACTACCCTAAAACAAAATGAGTTGTATTTCAATGAAGACAAGGGCCAAGAGAGGTATAATTCGAGTTTGTCACTTAGAAAAGTTTTTAACAGTAGATGGGTGGATTATAGTTTCTTTGATCATTAGAAATTTGAGTTGAGTACAAAATTAAAAAATTTGGGATGAAAATTTATGACTACATTGAGCGATGATGTTTATCCTGACTTAGTTGCCCATTTTTATGCAAATGTCGAAAGATATTATGAAGAAGAATCCATTATAAGTTATGTTAAGGGTGTTACTTTCACTTTGGATAGAACTGTAATAAGGCACATTCTAGGACTTAGGCTTGGTGGAGAAACTTATCGAGATGATGTTCCTAGAAAAGATCAACTGCAAGTTCTTTATGGAAAGGAAGTGGATGAGTGCATACAGCCCCTTGCCATAGATTTGCCTTTTGAATTAAGACTGGTTCGTCACTTTGCCTGCACCATTTTCACCTCCAAAATTGGAAAGTAAGTGTCACGCCCCATAACCCGGCCTATACGGATTTAGGGTACATGACCGGCAAGTAGCAAGGCTACTTGAGGCCGCATTACATAAATTGGTTGATCACCTGTGCATAATCATTTAAAATGATGCATAGTTGCGAAAAATAGAATTTTTGATAACTTGAAAACATAATCCGTGCCATATATGGTAGAGCTGTGCCTAATCCCAAACATATCATACATAAGGACCAAATCAAGGTCCACCAAAGTTATAGCATTATATCATTACAACACATTGGGTCCAGCCCTCAAACATTACACAAATCATAGGCCCATGGGCCGTAGCTCAAAATACATATATGGCCTCGCTTTAAGGCCTCCCGGATTGGCTACCTGAAAATCATTTGAGAAAACGTAAGCTAATGCTTAGTGAATAACAACAATGCATGAGAATAAAATACCATAGACTACAATTATATTTACTGTACATGACAATAGAGGTACATTTATGCATAAGTGGCATGAACTTAGAATCGTATAAGTATAGTCTTTATGACACCTGAAGCATAGACTTTTGTATTAAACATTTCATTATTTCTAGAACATAATGTTGAAAAAGAGCGGCAGTCATGTCATAGCATGAACTAGTAAAGTGTGATATAGCTTGCCATTAGCATAACATATCATAACTCGTGAGTGTACATATTAGCTCGTCGTGTAACCTTAGACACATCTATATCATTACTCTCGGAATTGTATAAAGCGTAGATATGGAAGCACCGATAGCATAAGCATCATATTGAAACATTATGTCATTTGATCATAGTATCATAAGCGTGAGATGTACATCGTAACCCGATTGTGTATGGCATAATATGGCTTGTCATAAGCATACCGTGGCATGGTACAATGAGGCATATCATGATATCGTAGAAAGGAGAGATATATTGTGACATTAATACTTGTGAAGACATACACAACTTGTCATGAAGCATTTGAATAAATTATATTGTTCGTTCTATTACATAAGAGTGTCCTGTCTTTACATCAGAGCTAGGCTCCGCATTAGTAACCATAAAGGTCACCACATCAGTAACCGTAAAGGTCACCATAGGGCTCTTTAGGCCAACATCAGAGCTAGGCTCCGCATCAGTAACCATAAAGGTCACCATAGGACTCTTTAGGCTAACATATCCCTCACTTCATCCCACTTAAGAGGTCTCTCTGGTATTGGGTATCATAGCAACCACAAGGGTCACGCATAAGGCTTTTTAGGCCAACATAATATCCATGAAGGTCACGCATAGACTCCTTAGGCCAACCATGAGAGCTAGGCTCAGTCATTAAGAGTTACACTCAGTTATTAGCAACATAGAGTGCCTTAAGCCAATCATGGGAGTAGGGCTCAATCGTGAGACAAGGCTTAATCATTAAGAGCTACGCTCAGTCATTAGCACGTAGAGTGCTCTAGGCCAATCATAAGAGCTAGGCTCAGTTATAACAACCGTAAAGGCCACACATAGGCTTTTTAAGTCAATCATAAGAGTTATGCTCAGTTATAGTAACCATTAAGGTCACATCTAGACTTTTAAGCCAAGGGACGTCTCCCAACATGGCGATAGATTATTTTGTGTCTCCTACCATAGGACAATCGTTGCTAGTTTAGGGTCTTGCCACAAAAAGACCTTGAGTTAGAGTCGTACGTTAGGAATCTTACATCTACTTTATGTGAGCATTATAGTCTGTAGATTGTAATTCATATCATAGATAAGGTTTGTATGTAATCCAAAGCATGACATTTATACTTGAATGTAATCATTGATGCATTGAACATATGAAAACATTTATGATATAGAAGTGAGCTTAAAACATTGGGAAAATAATAGAGTTTTACTCATAGTATATCGTTACTCATCTCTCTCTGGTTGAACGGATGGTAAACGAGGTGTTCCTACACATATGCACGTAGAAGTAAAGAATCATCAATACAAGACTTTAAGGCAAAGCAATAACACATAAGTCGAGACTAAGCACACAAACCCCTCGACCCCGACTCAACAACACCTCATTCTCACGATGGGAGAGCAAGACTAAACTCTAGGACAATACCCCGATGTAAAATAAGAACATGAAGTTGAGGTTTGAACATGAAAACCGGAACGTCGACTTCTTCATCGAGTTCCAACTACCTCTCAAACATGAGTTCACACCCAAGGCTAGTTCCATTTGAAAACAGGCTTAAAGGCCTTTATTTTGATAGGTCATGGGCCAAAAGCACATTTCGGGTGAAGAAATTATGCCTCACGAAAGGTGGACTAAAGATTTTGGAAAACAATGTTGTTGGCATAGATTTTAGGTCAATTTTAAACTTCCATAACTCTCAATCTATAATGAATTGGAGAACAAACTTTATATGGGTACAAAGGTCTATGAGTCTACTTTCTAATGCTTTAAACGATGCATCAATCTGACTTTTCTTGAGAAAGTTATGCTCGTTTTACTAAACAATGCCGAAACCAGCAGACCGTTCCAACGCCCAACCAGGCCGTTAGAACACCAGGCCAAAATACTCAGCCATTAGAATGCCCAAAATGGCCATTCCAACTATAGGCAAAATGGAAAAACATCTTCTCTTACCGTTCCAACGCCTGGAAGGGTCGTTGGAACACTAGGCAAAAATGAAAAACATATTCTCCGACCGTTCCAATGCCCGGAAGGGCCGTTGGAAAGCTAGGCAAAATGGAAAAACTCCCTCTTCAGACCGTTCCAACGGCCCTTTCGGGCGTTGGAACGCTAGGCCAAAATACTCAACCGTTAGAACCCGCAAAGTGGCCATTCCAACGATAGGCAATATGGAAAAATCTGCACTTGGGTCGTTCGAACGGCCTTGTTGGGCGTTCGAACGACCCCGCCTGCGCAGCAACGATTTTTCAACCCAAAACTCACCCAAAATCCCTCCAAACACAACCAAACCTTCTCAATACTCTTAGGGCTCAAAGATTAGCCCACAAGGATGATAATAACTCAAGATGGGGAAGAAAGAACAATTAAATCAATGGGATCTAAGATTTTAGAACCCCAAGCCCTAACTTGTATAAATTGGGGGATTTCAATCCCAAACCCTCAAATCCTACAATTGGGTTTACAATGCTCAAGATTCAATCTATTTGGGACTCAAATGAGTCCCCTAGAACAACCCAATATCATAACTCATCAAGATACATGCATATACACATACAATTTGTAAAAAGAAATGGAGCTTACCTCACTTCAACCTTGCTCAAGCCTCCAATGGCTTCTCGTAGCTTGGGTGGAGGCTCTTCAAGTTCTCTCTCTTCCTTCAATCTCCTCCCTCCTCTTCTCTTCTCCTCTTCTCCCTCTCTTCTTCTCCCAATCGGTTGGGTGTGTGTGTGTGTATATGGGTGTGTGGGTTTGTGTATATAGGATGATACACATGGGAAATAATCTCATATGTCTTACCCTACAGGCTTAAGTTACAATATAACTTCTCATTGGTCATTTTTGACCCAAAATGAGAAATAGTTAACATTAAATATTACGTACACTATAAATTCTCATTAATATAATTAAATAGAGGTTTTGAGATATCACAGTATGAGTATGCTTCTGAAAAGGAATTATTTTTCTTGTGGGTATATTTGACTAACTCTAGGATTGATTTGCCTATGTTTATTTTGGATCATATGTACAACACTACTATTTCTAAAATTAGTTTACCCTATGGTATTTTTTTAACAAAAGTTTTCAAGCATTTCAATATTGATTTGAGCAATAAGAAAAAGAAGAACCCAAGGCTATCAGTGATGAATACAATGAAAAAACTCTCAAGAGAATGTGGTACACTCTAGAAAACAACAAATGGACTGCTAAGAAATCTGGTGGTGGCAGTACCTCAAAGGAAAATGCTCCATTTGAGAGTAGTTCCAAGCAAAGGAGTACCAAAAGGAGTTTGAATCAAGAACTTGAAGAGAGTGCATGGGACTTGAGTATGTTTATGGCTCAAGTGATGGAATCACAGGAAAAATTAAACAAAAAGGCAAACATTGTTGCCACAAGAATGTTGTTTGTGAAAAGGAAGGTGAGAGAACTGAAAAGGGAAGTACAAATGCTGAGAAATGCAAAAGAAAAAATTATAGAAGAAAAAGAAGATGAGGAAGAAGAGGAGGAAGAAGTGGAAGAAGAAAATGGAGAAGAAGGAGACAAAAAAGGAGAAAAAAAAGGAGAATAAGAGGATGAGGTAGAGGACGAAATGGAAAAAGAAAGAAATGATGGGGAAGAAGAGGCACACGAGGCTGAAAAAGGAGGAAATGCTAAAAAATGACTAAAAGCAAAAGAACAAGACCAAGAGGAAGACTCCTCAGCCACAAAATTTGATGCCTCCTCTTCTGTTTCTGGTCATAAGTATGGGTTGAGGGACAAACCTAACAAAAAGTTCTCCAACACCCCTGATGACCCCCTTATCCTAACCCCCTCACCACCAGCCTCTCCCCATTGACCTCTCCTCTCTATAACTTCTCTTTTCATCCCATTTGCATTGTCATCTGCATTTTTGTTGAAGAATGACATGTCATCCTCAAAGACAATTACTTTTGTAATATTTTGTGAATGATCATTAACTCGTCTTTTGTAATACTTTTATGGCTGAAATATACTTATTGTCTACTCTCTTGTTACGAAAGCTTGATGCCTTAGTTGCTGTCCTGTTTATATAATTATCTTGTTATAAGTTTTTTTTTTTTTTTTGCTATTCTACCTATCTTTGTTATAAATTTTTTCTCTTTTTGATGAATTGACAAAAAGGGGGAGAAGAATAGTAAATGAATGGATGACAATAACAAGAAAAAACTGGACATAATGAATGAATGTTGATTATTGTTGAATGATGAATAATTGATGAATGATTGAAATAATAAAAATTGCATGATATAGTATATGAAACCTTATAAAGCATGTTCTTAGGGGGAGTAACATGATAAAGGAATTATTTCTCTTAACTTGTTTTGGAATTGACTGATAAAAAATCTTTTTGAAAATTGAGATCTGTTTTTGCTAATCCAACAAAAGAAGAGATAATTTTTTGTAAGCATCAGTTGCAAAACAAAGGGGGAGTTTTCTCTGGTAGGAAATTTGATTCTATCTATTTCATTTTAACTTATATCGATTGTCTTTGCAAAGGTTTTGTCATCATAAAAAATGGAGAAATTGTTAACTCTATGCCTTGATTATGATGATAAGTAAATCTTGTGTTAATTTACTAATGCATTTAATTAGTGTGCAGATTAATAAGGATTATAATTTAGACTTAAAGCTTGGCTTAAAGGCTAATATATATCAAAATGGATGCCCAATAATTCCAAGTTTGAGCTATGCACCAAAATAGAGTAATTACACCCATTCAAATTTTAAACAAATGATTTGCATTCGAAGAGATTGAAGATGCTCAAAAGAAGATTTTATTAAGTGTGTAAAGACTCAATGAAGTTGACTTGAATTCGAAAAAATTGAAGGTGTTCAAAAAGAGAATTCATCATGATTGCAAAGTCTCTATAAAGAATTCAAAAAAAAGGCTTCATCAAGGCTGTGAAAATTTAATAAAGTTGAAGTGTATTTAAAGTGCTCAAAAGTAGACTTCATCAAGCTTCTAAAGACACAATGAAGTTATCCTAAAAAAGAGATCGACACCATTATATGAAGCTCGACGTGGATAAAAAGAAGGTTAGCTGCAAATGGAAAGAGCTCCGCAATGAAGAAGAGAAGTTTGACATTAATGAAAAGAAGTTTGGCAGCTCGGCAATAAAGAAAATATGATCATCAAAAGAAAATTTCAATCCAAAAGTTGAATTGATGCTATCTCAACGAACAAATTTTGTTTGAAGAATATCATACCCCAAAGAGAAGATCCTTTGAACTTCCCTAGATTATTTGAAGCTAAACTGGACAAGGAAGACATGAATGAAGATTTCTGGGTGATGTGTCAACACATGAAACCAAGTGTTGACACCTGGGGATCAATGGCTATATTTTTAAACGTTATATTGAACTAGGCCTGCATTTAATAAGCCTTCAACTATCTCTAACGGGTGAAATCAGTTCAGGGCCTTATATATAAGCTTCCAAATGCATTTATAGACAAGAGATCTAAAATTCACTGATTGATTGAGCTAGAAGTTCTAAAAATTCTCTTTGTCTTCAAGTTAGCATTTAGTGAGCTATTTAATTCCCATCTACTTTTCATAGAGAATTTATATTTCATTTGTATATCTTTCATATACTTGTAAGTGAGAGTTGGAATGTTCTCTTGTAAAAGAAAAACACTTATAAATTGAAGTGAATCTTGGACAAAATTACTTAGTGTCTGGAAGAACCTGGGAAGAAGTTTTTGTATAAAAGTGAACTGAGCACTTTGAAAATTAGTATCTACTTTGTAATTAGAGATTGCATAGTAGAAGAAGATTTCAAGGGGATCTTGGGGTGAAGACGTAGACCACAAGTTGTGGTTGAACCTTGGTAATTCTTGATGTGCTTTCTTGTGCTCTGCTTTTATTTTATTATTGCTTACATTGCATTGCATATATCTTCAATTACTGTTCCATTGATTATATCAAATTTAATTAATGTTAATTGTTTCAATTTTTAATAAACTCAATTCACTCCTCCCCTTTTGGGTTGGCTTTTGGGCCAACACTCTTATTCTCTTTATACTTTATTCTAACATGGTATTGTAGCTATTTCAACATTGTATTTGAGCTATTCTATTAGATATTTTGCTTAACTGTATTCTTTAATGCCAAAATTCAGCTTTTCTAACTCTTTCGCATACTAGACGTGAATTCTTCAAGTAGTACTGATTACAAAACCAGCACATGTTTCTAGCTTAGCTCTTTGCACTTTCAATTAGCCTTAGAATATCCATCATTCTGTTATCACCCAGAGTTAACGCATTGCTCTACCATGTGGAATAGGAGCACCTGAAGTTGCTCTTAGGACCAAAAGAATAGGAAAAAGAAAAGAGAGGGGGGGGGGGGGGGGGGGGGGAGCTGGTGGGGTGGGTATGGTGTTTAAAGGAAGAAGAAGACCTAATTTATTTTCTTTCAAATACCCAATCAAAGTGGTTTACTAGCTATAATTAATAGTATTTTATTTCAAATTTAGACTAAAAAATTCAAGCAGCTTTATATAAGGTTATATATATATATATATATATTTATAGGAACTTCATTTTACGTACATTTGTAAGAACTTTATCTTGTAGTACTTCACTGAGGAAAAGCTATAGGAGTTGAACCCTTACCACGATGTCAGGGAGCTATCCCTCAGATGCAATCCTTGGTGATCAAAACATCTTCAAAATTCTTCATTCACTAAAGATTAATTAAGAGTAATTTTCAATAATAATTGTTGTTTTGGATCGAATATGCAAATGCCTTGCAAAGCTTGGTTTTGTGGGGCTTACCCGAAACCAACCATTGTTAAATATTACTGTGGGGAGATTAGTTTCTATAGCCATTGATATATAAGGAAAATTAGAGTGCTCCTTCAGGGTCTATTTTGTAATCTCATAAGATACTATTTCAAGTTCCCTATGATAGAGACCACATAAATATAAGTTTGCATCTAACTACTGGCTCTTAATGCTTTTTGGGTCCAGGGTCACAACATCAGAATTAACACTGCTCCCAAAGAGTTTGGAGAAGTCCTCACAAATTCAAAAGTCAAAGTAATTTTACCTTGCCTCCTTCCAAAATTTTCTTTAATTTCTTACTCATTACATTATTTTTGATTGGTCATCGAACTCTTTATAATTTGGAGATGACTCCATCTTAGATCCTCTTTTTACTTTACCCTCCACACGCACACACATACATCTAAACCCTTTTGTTTTTCTTCCTCCTCTCCTCCCCCCTACCCCTTTTTTCTGCAGTGTATTTTGGTTTAAGTCCTCTGTTCTGTCAAGTTCTACTGCTTGATTAGTCTTGAGTCCTTTCCTCCCCCATTGTGTCCCTTATTTCATCTTCAATGAAATTTTTGATTTATATATACCACGTACTCCTTCAAGTGATTAATTATACATCCTCTTTTTCTTTCATCCTCCATGCATTTTTATATCTTTTGCATTAGTACTATTCAAATAACAACTATTATTGTCAAAGTAGTTTTGACTTATGGTAGCTAGTAATGCACAATAAAGTAGTATAGAAATGTACAATTGTTAAGTAAACCACTTCCCTCCCCCTCCCCCTCCCCCTCTCCCTCTCTCTTTTTGGGAACAATCGTAATGACTTCGTTTATAAGTAAGCATGTCATGTTACAACAGTCTAGCGCCACTGCAAATATGATTAATGTAAACTATAGTTTGTAGTAATATTTTTTTAAAATAATTTTTATAAAATCTGCAATTTATGTAATAGGCAAGATAATTATACTTTGATCCCTCTCAAAAAAAAAAAAAAAACCCCCCCTAAATTTGGAACTTTTCTGGATCAACCCTCTAATGCTTCAAACCTACTAGAGTGGAGCTAGCTCTTCAATTCAAATCGAATTTTACTATAGTAGAAGGCCTCTCTCTTTGTAGATCAACCCCTTTTTATACAAATTCAAAAGCTTCTATTCTCCTCCACCGCGCATTCTAGCCTAGGCCAGCTTTCCAGACTCTAGTCCAGTCAATCAGTTGCTTTCCGGACTTGTCAGACCCACTTGAAGTCAAATGACCAAAATGCCCCTGAGCCATCATCCAGTTCAATTCAAATTGGCACATTCACTTAGAAGGTATAGAATTCTTTGGAATGATAAGTCCTTATCGGCACATCTTCAAGAGGATACAAAGTCCTTGAGATGGAAAGTCCATTCCAAATCCAAACCGGTCAACACCAATACCTGCTAGCCCGTTTCAATGAAAAATGATCACATCGCCCCTTTTAGGACTATCCCCAGATAGCTCGACATACTCAGAATGCCATTCAAACTAATTCTGAGCCAATTTCGGTGACTCCCGGTTAAAATGACTATTTTATCCCTGGGCACCCGATCGCTCTTATCAACCACATCGGCTCTGGGTATCAAACCAGTAAACCCTAAGGGCACTCTCAAGAGAATCGCTAATCTCCAAATGTCGTCTTGGTCCATTTCGGGATCATCCCAATGAATCCCAATGAAAATAACCATTTTATTCTTAGTAAGCCAGTTGTCCTTTTCAACCACACTAGCTCTGGGTATCAAACCGATAATCCCTAAGGATATTCCTAATAGTGTTCGTGACCCTCGAGTGCCATTCTAGTCAACTCCGGGCCAGTTTCGATGTTTCCTCATACAAATGATCGTTTTGCCCCTAGTGGGCTGGTCATCTTTTTCAATCATTTCGACTGTGGGTGTCAAACCTGTAACTCCCAAGCCACTCTCGAGTGCTCCTATATCTTTTTTAGCTAGGCCCCACAGGTCGACAACTTTCCAAATCAAATCCGAGCAACCTATAGTGGAGCTAGGCCAAAAAATGGCTAGGAGCCACTAAGATTAGCGCCCAAATCTTTGTCTTGCAGGTCAAGGTCGAATCAAGTCCATGGAGATCACTCCTATACAGGGTTGGCGCAAGACCAAAATTTGGCTAAGTGCCACTAGAAGTGGCGCCACCTCCTCTACTTTTGCCTATAAATACAGTGCACCTCCCAGTGTATTCCAATTGCAAAAAATTGCAAAGAAACTCTGCCAAACTCTCTGCAGCCCCCTAAATTCCACAAAATCCTAATCTCTCTAAGGGTTTGAGCCTCCCTAGCCCTATACACTCTAACCATAGCCTCCAAGCTCCATTGAAGGTCACCTCCAACCCCTTCAAAGCTCTTGAAGGCCTCCTAAGACTAAGACGAAGTCTCCATAGAACCTTGAAGAAGATTCAAAGACAATGTGGGATTCCTATTTACATATTGTAACCCCCCACTCCTTCTCTTCTCCCTCCTACTCCACTTAGACTATTGTCGCGCCCAGATTTTTCGCACTCGAGGAATACTCACACAAGCGGAAAAAATGTTGTACTCTTTCGTTAGAATTCACCTTCCTAGAAGAATGAGTGCGACTAGGTTTGAATTGAAAATAAATTTGAATAAAGCGCTTTTGAAAAAGATTTAGAGTCGCCACCTAACTTGATTAAGGTGAGTTAGGTCACCTAAAAACTAAGCATAATTCGAAAACTACACTTAGGGTTTTGGAAAACAATTTTGAAAATATCTCTTCAAGAGAGGGTTTTTAAGAAAAACAGGTTGTTTGGCAACCTTTGGAAACCATTTAGCCCTTTTTTGAAAAATAACTCCGTTTTTGGTCTTTGAAAACAGTGATCTAGGTTCGGAGGTTGGTTATGTGTAGGGAAGACACACTAAGCCATCACCCTACCCCGCCCTTTTGGTACCTACATGTCAATCTACCCTAGATTCACTTACGAGAGTCTCCAACTAACTAATGTTCAATCCTATCCACTTTGAAAAATAATGTTTATAAATTATCATGATGCATGATATGCAAGTGCAAGTTAAGAGAAAGTTGGAGAATAGATTTGGAAAGAGATTGATTTGAAATTGATTTGATTTGAAAATAAATTTGAGGAGATGGAATTGAAATTGGAGTTTGAAAATTTGGAAATAGAAATTTTGAAATTGGAATTCTGAAAATAGATTGGAATTTGAGATTTGAAAAATGTGGAGACCGCACCCATGAGGGTAGAATTGAAAGTTTGAAAAGTATTGTGACCGCACCTATGAAGGTTGCCTATGTATCCTTATGGAGGAATCAGATCAGTCGTAGTTCGGACCGGAGTCCGATTGAAAATAGAAGGTTGGATTAGAAGAAAGAGATTGAATTGAAAATTGGATTTGATTTAAAATTAGAAGAGGAGATTGGAATTTGAAATTTTGGAAAAGATTGGACTTTGATTTGAAAAGATAGATTTGGACTTGTTTTAGAAAGATGAAGGTTTAAGAAACCTAGACTTTGGAAAGGTTTGACTCGACTTGGAAGGTTTAGGAGATTAGGAAATGTTGGATTTAGGAAATGTTTGAATTAGGAAAAGTTCGATTTAGGAAAGTTTTGGAATTAGGAAAGTTTCAACTTAGGAAAGCTTTGAATTTGGAATGTTTCAACTTTAGGAAAGTTTTGAATTAAGAAAGTTTCGAATTTAGAAAGTTTTTGAAATAGGAAAGGTTTTCAAATTAGGAAAGTTCCCAAATTAGGAAAGTTTTGAAATAGGGAAGTTTTGAAAATTGGAAAGTTTAGAATTTGGAAAGGTTTGAAAAAGGAAAGTTATAAAAATTGGAAAGTTTCTAATTTAGGAAATGTTTGAATTAAGAAAGTTTTGAGTTTAGCAAAGTCTTAGATTTGGAATGACGTTAAAGTTTTGGAAAGTTTAGAATTCAGAAAGTTTGGAAGTTTAGAAAGATTTAACTTAAGAAAATTTTGAATTTAGGAAACTTTGAATTTGGAAAGATTCGAAATTTAGAAAGTTTTGAGATTAAGAAAGGTTTAAGTTTAGGAAAGATTTGAAAACTTGGACTTGGAAAGTCAAGAATTGGAAAGGGGTAGAATTAGGAAAATGTTGAATTAGGAAATATTTGAAAGCTTAATGTTTGAGGAAAGATTTTGAGGTTTTAGGAAATTTATGGTTTAGGAAGGTAGGAAATTAGGAGAAAGTTTGATTTAGGAAAGGTTTGGATTAGGAAGGGATTGGATTTGGTTTCTAAAAGTAAAGGTTTGATTTTGTTTCCAAAAACAGAGGACGGAATCTAGTTTCCTAAACGGGAATATTTGATTTGGTTTCCTAAAGGGACGATAGGATTTGGCAAGAATTTGGAAAGGGAGATTCTAGAAACCCTAGATTTGGAAAATTATAGTTTGGACGTAGAAAATAGGTTTTGGAAACATGGGTAGTTTGGATGTGAAAACAAGAGATTTTGGAAACCTAGGTTTGGGGCAAGGTTTGAAAATCATGTTTTTGGAAAGAAAATTAGGGTTTCCTAACTGTGAGTTCTAGGACTTGACTTGGGCTTCTATGGAAAGAGTTTTTTTGTTTTGGAAAGTGAGTTTTTGGAAACGAAGGTTTTCTAGAGGGGAATCCTAGGGAAGAGTTTTTGGAAAGTGAATTTGAAGATAGAGTTTTTGGAAAAAGATTTTAAAGAGAAGGAGTTTTTGGAAAGTGTGTTTTTTTTTTTTGGAAACAAAGGTTTTGGAAGGAAATTCTAGAGAGAAGTTTCTAGAGGAAAGATTTTGGAAAGAGAGTTTTTGGAAAGATTTTTAGAAAGAATTTTTCTAGGAAGATTTTTGGTAGAAGATTGTTGAAGAGAGTTTTTGAAAAGATTTTTGGGGAACGTTTTTAGAAAGTGGATTTTGGGGAGAGGATTTTGGAAAGGAGTTGAAAAAGGAGGTTTGGAAAAATAGATCTTTGGAGGGAGTTTTTTTAAAACAATTTTGGAAAGAAGAGTTTTTGGGAAGTATGTTGAAAAAGAGATTTTTAGGAAGAGATTTTTGAAAAGAGAGCTTTTAGAAGGTGTAAAAACATCTCACTTTCCTAAAGCAATTCCAATCATAAGAGGGCTAGAACCATTTTAGGAAAGCGGTTTTGAAAACAACGAGATTTGAAAATATGGACCGTATTGGTCACTTTGAATGTAACACTTTCCTAAAGCAATCCTAGCCATGGAAAAGCTAGAATCACCCCAGGATTGTGATTTTGAAAACATATTTTGAAAAAGAGATTTTGATGCAATTTTGAAAACAAGTTCGAAAACGATTTTGAAAACGAGTTTGAAAAACAAATTTTTGGAAAATGCAAGATCATGATATGCACAATGCAATTTTGGGGTCGTGAACATACAAGGTTAAGGCTTCACCACATAATCAAGGGGGCCGGACCCACATGGTCTCTGGTTAGACTAGAAGAAAGCCCCTGACACGGTGACTCTCCAATAGCCCAATCCTACACATGGACCAGAAATCCCCTTGTTTCAAGCATGCAAGGAAAGGGGGAGGGGGGGAAAGAGATGGGAGATTAAAATAGAGAAAACCCAAGTGGGTTAGGAGAGAGAAGAGAGAGGGGGAAGGTGCGGAAATTTAAATAGGGAGCCTACTGTATGTCTTATTTATTTTGCGCGCCTTGCTTTCTTCGGTCTTCGGTTTGATCTTCGTCTTCAATCTTCAAGAGCCGTCTTCAATCTTCAAACTTTAGATTGCAACTCTTCGAGTCTTTGAAGAAGGGTTGAAGGTTAGTGTATAAGTGTATGGGGGTGTGTATGAGTGTATAGGAGGCTAGGGTTTAGTGTATGGTGGCTAGGGTTTGGGAAAACCTAAGGAGGCTAAGGTTTAGGGAGTGCTCGGGCTCTGTATATCGAAATATATGATTTTTAGGTTGAATTTGCGGACCCCTTTCAAGTTGAATAAGGCTCTGTATTTATAGAGGTTGGACAACACTGGCGCCTGTTGCAGTAGCGCCAGGCCAAAGTTTACACTACCGCCACTAGGAGTGGCGCCAGGCCAATTTTTGACTTAGCGCCACTACTAGTGGCGCCAGCCAATTAGGAAATGTTTAAGGTCGGCAAGCAACGTATCTTTGACAAGATTTGGGCGCCTGTACTAGTGACTACCATGCAAATTTTTAGCTTGGCTTCACTAGGAGTGGCTCCGGAAAGTCCGGGAATGATTTGAAGGAGCCGGGAATGACCCGGAAGGCCGGAAAGGAGCAAGAACACTTAAAATAGTGTCCTGGAGGTATTTGACTTGAAAAGTGAGGATAAGATGTGTCGAAAAGGTTGACCGGGCCTCTAGGGGCAAAACGGTCAAACGGACCGAAAAACTGCCGGGACAAACTCGAACTGTCCTGGAAGAAGACTTGGGATCTGGAAACATTATTCAGAATGTTCCCAGAGGTTGCTGGTTTGGTTTCTAGAGCCAGCATGGTCGGAAAAGGAGACCGGCCCACTAGGGGCAAAACGGTCATTTCGCACCGGGTTGGCCGGAACTGACTCGGAATGATCCAGAAAGAACACTATAAAAAGTAGTCTCAAGAGGTTACCGGTTTGATACCCAGAGCCGGTGTGGTCGAAAAAGGAGACCGGCCCACCAGGGGCAAAACGGTCATTTTGTACCAGGTTGGCTGGAACTGACTCAGAATGATCCGGAAAGATAAAGGAAGGTTGAGAGTACTATAAAAAGCAATCTCGGAGGGTTACTAGTTTGATACCCAGAGCCGGTGTGGTTCCTGCGGCATTCGGATGCCTAGGGGCAAAATGGTCATCTTGACCGGAAAGTCTCAGAAAAGGTCCAAAGAGCAGTTTGGTCATTTTTCACCGAAGTGGGCTAACAGACACTAGTGTTGACCTGGGTTTTGAGTGTTTCCGCCACTCTAACGACGGTCTTCGTGACACAGGGGTTTGTTGGCAATTCCCTATATCGACCTATTTGTAAGTATTTCCGCTACTCTAACGGTTTTGTGAGTAGTTTCGCTACTCGGACCGTCTCGAGGAATAAACTGTCTCGAGAGAGGGATTGGAAAGGGGACTTATCGTCTCCGAAGAGACGTGCCTAAGTTGGAACTGTCTCGAGGAATAAACTGTCTTGAGAAAGGGATTAGAAAGGGGTCTTACCGTCTTCAAAAAGACGTGCCTGGGTTGTGGAACCGTCTCGAGGAATAAACTGTCTCGAGAGTGGGATTGGAAAAGGGACTTATCGTCTCTGAAGAGACGTGCCTGAGTTGGAACCGTCTCGAGGAATAAACTGTCTCGAGAGAGGGATTAGAAAGGGGTCTTACCGTCTTCGAAAAGACATGCCTGGGTTAAAACCGTCTCGAGGAATAAACTGTCTCGAGAGTGGGATTGGAAAGGGGTCTTACCATCTTCGAAAAGATGTGCCTGAGTTGGAACCATCTCGAGGAATAAACTGTCTCGAGAGTGAAATTGGAAAGGGGACTTATCATCTCCGAAGAGACGCGCCTGGAGTGGAACCGTCTCGAGGAATAAACTGTCTCGAGAGTGGGATTGAAAAGGGGACTTATCGTCTCTGAAGAGACGTGCCTGGGTTGGAACCGTCTCGAGGAATAAACTGTCTCGAGAGAGGGGTTGAAAACGGAAAGGAAAGGACAATGCCCCTAAGGGCATTTTGGTTATTTTGCCTCTATTTGGGCCTGGTGGGCCCGCGAGGCGATGGACAGACTGGATTTGGACTTAGAAAGTTGGTTTCGATAGGAATATGCCCACAATGACTTAAACACAAGTCTGGACGGAGTGTAGACTGCCAAGCGGTAAAAAATGAGGTGCTTACAACTATTCTCTATTTTAATCCCCATCTTCTACCTCCTCTTCTTGCATGCTTGAAACAAGAGGAGCTTGGGTCCACGTGTAGGGAAAGCCTTGGGGAGGTCACTGGTTGGGGACCTTCTTATAGTCTAACTTGTGATTGTGTGGTCTTAAGCCCTCTTGATTATGAAGTGAAACCTCAAACCTTGTATGTTCATGACCCTTTGCATTGTAATCATCATGATTATGCATTGTTTACAATTGTTTGGTGATCATTTGTAAATAATGTAATTGAAATCCGCCAGTGTGCTGTTGTGATGCAGTAACAACTCGGTAAGTCGATTTTGAATCCATAGGGAATGATTAACAAAACATGCAAAGTTGGAGCTAAAAATTCACCTACGGCAAAAGACAAATTCACCCACGGTAAAAGAATAGATACCAACTAAGCCATACTAAACACCATAGTATTGCAATGGCTTCAGTTGAAACCTAAGCTAACCTATTTAAATTCCACCAAAAATAATACCGCTGAGATCTAGACATTGGTGCAGAAAAATAGTAACCAAAAGAAAAATGTTTTGCTTTGGAAGTTTGATAATTTTTGAACTAGACTTTAAATAATAAAAACGATTTTGGATCCAATTGATCAGACAACCCGATTTACCCGAAATATCAACGGAGGTTTTGTAACTCAAACCATTGGCTTCATTTGAGCCTTTGATTTGGAAGATTTAACGATAAAAATATAATTTCAATAATAATTAAATCTAGAATAGCAAAATTAATGCCATAGATTCATACTATCGATTTGTATATACCAGCTGCTTTGTCAAGGCGGAAGGTATTACAAACATAGTCAAGAATCTAAGTTTTCTTAAAGATCTAGAATTTAATTACCAAGAAATACCAATTACTTGTGTTGATATCCCAAGATCTTCGAATGATCTTCACAATTGGCTCCAAAAATAAAATTAGTTACTCATAATATTGAAGAGACTTGACTTGAAAAAAATGATTTCATAAATAATTAGAAGCTCCTACCTATATATCTCTCTTTTACCTCCTCTCAAGCTCTCCCTCTTGCCTCTCTTGGTGTTGCTATTTATAGACTCACAAAATGAAGCCATCCATTCCCTACAATGATGCCTTATTCTTTTTTTAATTATTAATTTATTCTTTTGTCTTCTTTCCATATCAATTTTCATGTGAATTTGCTCTCTCTTTTATCCAAAAACAAAAACATGCCTTGCTTGTTTTAGTGGAGTTATTGGAAAATGGATGTTTTCCCATGTATGTGGGCTCCAATCAATGAAAACTCCTTTCTTTCTATGTGATTTTGCTCCCTTTTTTTTTTATCTATAAGCCAACAAAATGCTCAACAAAATTTATTAGGATTAAAAGGAAATTAATTAAAACTATTTATAATTATTTTAATGCTAACAAACACAAATTAGAAACTTGTAATTATATTTTTACAATTTAATCATTTGGCTTTCCAACTCATAATCCTAGGAAATGCTAACATTTTCATGGTTAGGATTTTCCTAGGAAAGTGATATGTTCAAAGTGGCCACCATGGTCCATATTAGGGTTTCAAGCCCTAACTTGTTTCAAAATCATGACCCTAAAGTGATTCTAGTCTTTTCGTGGTTAGGATTGCTTTAAGAAAGTGGTTTATTGAAGGAAGCTTCCAAAGGCCGGCCATATTAGGTTTTCAAACCCTAAACACCTCTTTCAAAACCTAGTTTTAAATATCTTTAAATTGCATTTTCAAAGGTTTTTCCAAAAATTGGTCCAAGAGTTATTTTCTTAAAGTCCTAGAAGTTTATGCCCAAGGAAACCCTAGCTTTGTCTCATAATCTTCATTCTTGCATCATTGCATCAGAAATAGTTTTCAAAGTCATTGTTGCATCATGTTTTCAAAAAGTAAATAACCCTCTTGAGTTGTTTTAAAAAAGTGTCACATAAAATCATAGATTTCTCAAACTCTTCCACTTTGAAAACAAAATCAAATCCCTCTATTTTAGAAATAAAACTAAATCTTTCCATTTCGGAAAAAAAATCGAACCATTCTCTTTTGGAAACCAAATCAAATCTTTCCTTTTTGGAAAGAAATCAAATCTTCTATTTTTTGAAACAAATCAAATCCTTCCATATTAGAAATCAAATCAAATCCTCGATTTTTGAAAACAAAGTCAAATCTTTCCGTTTTCAATCCAAATCTTTTCTTTTTTCAATTTCAAATCATATCTGTTGGCCCAAAAGGTAACCCAGGAGAGGGAGGGTGAATTGGGTTTTTTAAAATTTAATATAATTAAGATTAATTAAAACTAATCTAATCAATAGAACAGTAATTATAGATAGATAAAATACAATGTAATCAATAAAGAGATGAAAACAGAGTAAGAGAAGGCACACCAAGAATTACTGAGATTCAACCACAATTCGTGGTGTACGTCCTCACCCCAAGACCCCATTGAAGTCTTTTTCCACTATGCAATCTCCAATTACAAAGTAGGTGCTGATTTACCAAGTGCTCAGCTCACTTTTACATAAGAACTTCTTCTCAAGTTCTTCCAGCTACTAAGTGGTTTTGTCCAAGATCTACTTCAACTTACAAGAGTTTTTCTTTTACAAGAGAACTCTCAAACTCTCATTTACAAATGTATGAAAGTTATACAAATGAAATACAAACTCTCTATTAAGAGTGGATAAGAAAATAATAGCTCACTTAATGCCAAAACGAAGACAACAAGAATGTTCAGATTTTTCTCAGCTTGATCAGTTAGTGGATGTTGTTTTTCTTTTTGTCTCTTCTATATAAATGTAGTTGGAAGCTTGTATATAAACCCCTGTATTGATTTTGTTTGTTGGTGGTTGTTGGGGGTTAATTTAATGCAAGTCTAGTCTGTTATAACGTTAGAAAAATTAGCCATTAGGCCCCAGGTGTCGACACTTAATTTCATGTGTCAACACATTCAGCTTGCATTTTTAGATGTTGTCCACTTTTTCTATGTGTCGACACATCAACTTCCTGTATCGACACTTGATCATGCTGTCCTCAAACTTTGGCCTCTGTCCTCATGTGTCGACTCTTCATTTTTATGCGTCGACACATTACCTAGAAATTTTTATTAAACCTTCCATTGGTCAAGTTTAGCTTCAACAATACTATAAGATCTTCAAGGAGTCTTCTCTTTGGGGTATTATAATAGTTTGAGATCTATAATCCATTAAAGCTTTCTTCCATTCAATTTGGATTGAATTTCCTACTTGATAGTCATATCTTCTTTGTTGCCAAGCTACTAGAACTCCTTTCCATTAATGTCGAGCTTTTCTTCCTTAGTGTCGAGTTCTTTCCATCTGCTACTAATGAATTTTTCATCCATGTAGAGCTTCATATTCATGATGCCTTATTGCCGATCTCTTCTTTTTGCTACTAATCCTTTTTTCTTCTTTAAGATCACTTCAATGAGTCTTCACATCCTATATGATGTCTTCACTTAAATTCCTTGTGGAGATTTTGCATTTATGATGAATTCTCTTTTCGAACGCCTTCAATCTCTTCAAAATCAAGTCAACTTTATTGAGTCTATGCACAATTAATGAAATATTCTTTTTGAACACCTTCAATCTCTTCGAATGCAAATCATTTGATTGAAGTTTGAATATTTGTCATTGCTCAATTTGGTGCATTACATGACTCTTAAAGTATATTACTTGACTTGGTTTGTTGTACATCCACTTTGACATTTACTAAACTTTAAGTTAAAACCTTTAAGTCTAAATTATAATCTTTATTAATCTGCACACTAAGTAAATGTATTAGTGAAATAAAACAATGTTTAGTTATCATCAAAATCAACAAGGGGATCAACCTTGAGTCAACAATATCTTCCCTTTTTCAACATAAAATCATATCTTTTCTCACATAAAATCATAGATTTTCAAAATTTCCTTTTCAAGTGCATGCATGTAGCTACCTTCCTAAACCATCTCCAAACTATTAAGAGCAAACCCTAACCCTAACCCTAACCCTAAACCATATTCTAAAACCACCTTCCAAAACCCTAAGTTGTCACACCCCATTACCTGGCCTATGCGGATTTAGGGTACATAATCGGCCAATAGCAAGGCCATCCAAGCCCGCATTATATAAACCGGTTGAACACTTGTGCATAAATCATTTCAAATGATACATAATTGCGAAAATAAGAATTTTTTTTTATAGTATAAAACATAACTTATGTCATACATGGCAGAGCTGTGACTAATCCAAAACATAACATACATACTATCCTAGTCAAGCCCGCCGCAGTTATTATCATTTATAATATTACAAAACATTAGGGTCTAGCCCAAATACATATGACATAAAGCGTAGGTTTAGAAACATAGGTAACATAAACATCATTTGAAACGTTTCAATATTTCAAAACATGGTATCGTAAGGAGAGATGCAACATAACATTATTCTTGATATGACATTTCATAATTTGTCATAAAGCATTTGAACATATCTTAGTTCTCGTTTTAAAACATAAGTATGCTACAACCCAACATCAGAACTAGCTTCATATTAGCAACTTTAAAGGTCACACATAGGGCTCTTTAGGCCGTAAGACATCTCCCAAATATGGCGATAGTTAATTTTACGTCCCCTACCCTAGGACCATCGTTACTAGTTTAAGGTCTTGCCACGAAATACCTTGAGTTGGCACCATACATTAAAAAATCTTGCATCTCTTTCATGTAAACATTTTAATCTATGGGTTTCTATTCATAACATAAGTATAACTTGCATGCATTTAAAAGTATGAAAAACATATGAAAAACATTGCATGATAAGGAGTTGAACTTAAAATATTTGGAAAAGTAATAGAGTTTTACTCATGGCATATCGTTACCCACCTTAATCCTCATGAAAGGTGCTAAACAAGGGTGTTCCTGCACAAAGACCCCAATACAGAGCAAGAACATAAAAATTGAGGTTTGAACATAAATTCCTGAATATCGATTCATTCATTGCATCTCAATTACATCAGGATAATGAGCCTACATTCTAGGTTAATTTCACTTGAAAATAGGATTAAAGACCTTTAATGTGATAGGTCATGGGTTGAAAACACATTTTGAATGAAGAAGTTATGTCCAATGGGAAAGGGACTAAAATTTTGGAAAACAATGTTGCTGATAGAAATTCTGAGTCAATTTTAAACTTCAATATCTTACAATCTATAAGTAATTAGAGTACAAACTTTATATGGTAGAAATTTCTATGAGTCTACTTTTCAATGCTTCAAACGGTGCATCGATCTAAGTTTTCTAGAGCAAGTTATGCCCATTTTTACAAAAGAGTGTCGGAGCTGTGACCCAGGACTGCGCTAGAGCGGGCTCCAAACCAGATTACCCCGCTCTAGCGCGCTCCTTTTGGCAACAATGCATGAAAATAGGTTTTCTCACCCCCAAACACAATCAAACCTCTCCCAAACTTTCCCAATGCTCATAGGATTCAAAGAGTAACCTAAGAAGATAACAATAACTTAAAATAGGGTAAAATGAACAAGCAAAACAAAGGGATATAGGGTTTGAGATCTCAAACCCAATATGCACAAATTTAGAGGTTTTCAATCCCAACTCCCAATTTATATATGGAAACTTACAAAGTCTCAAAACCTAACTAATTGAAACTCAAAGGAGTCACCACACACGACTACAACACACATATACACAAGCATACACAAGGTTTGGAGTTCATACCTTTCTTTGTCAAGTTTTCCAAGCTTCAATAATGGCTTCCAAACTTGTATTAAGCCCTTCAAGCCCTTCTCTCCTCTTCATCTTCTCTTCTTTTAAAAATAGTGTGTTTGTGTGTGTGTTATGGGTGTGAGGGTTAATAGGAGACACACGTGGAAATTAATCCCATGTGTTTCACACTAGGAGCATATGTCACAACATATATTACTATTGGTTATTTTGACCTAAAGGCTCATTAAAATAATATAGAATTTAGAAAATTCTCATTAATTTAGATAATAAAGGTTCGGGATATTACATAAATGGTCCAACCTTAGGTCAATTAAACCCTAGTGGGTCAACCTAAACCTAGGTGGTCTAACCTTAGGTCAACCAAACCTGAGTGGGTCCAATCCTAAGTCAACCTAACCTTGGGTCAACCAAACCTTAGTTGGTCAAACTTAGGTCAACCTAACTATAGTTGGTCCAACCCTAGGTTACCTTAATCTTAGTTTGCCTAGTCAAGGTTAGGTGGTTTCAATATTTTAACTCTATGACATTTCTCCAAACCTTGATTCAAACCTAAAAACGTTTCTAAAAGTTCTTCCATGCTTGCCTCAATCCAAAATGGCTAGACACTTACCATTTTCTGAAAACTATTATCAAAATGATTTAAAAAACTCAACCCTAAGATGATCCTAACCCTTTCATGGTTAGAGTTCCCTAAGGAAAGTGATATATTAAATGAAACCTATAAGGTTCATGTTAGGGTTCTAAACCCTAGACATTTGTTCAGAAACCTTTTTCAAAAATTATTTTCAAACATCACATTCTTGAAACAACCTTAGGCCTCCTATGGTTAGGTTTGTCCAAGTTAAAGTGACATATTCAAACAAGAAAAGTTTCTAGCTTGTTTTTCTAAAAATATTTTTCAAAACTCATAGCCTTGAAGGAGTTTAGTTCCCATATAGCTAATCTCTCAAAGGCAATGAAACATCAATATGCCTTTCGTAAGGTACATAAAAACTATTTTCAAAAATCTTTTCAAGATAAGTTCACAAGAGCTTTTATAAGCCCAAATCTCACTTTCAAATGCCATTTCAAAAGCACTTCCAAAAACCTTCAAATTCTATTTCAAAAACACTCCAACATCCAATTTCAAATCTAAACTTTCTCGAATTATTTCCAAGTTTCAAATAAAAAACTCTCAAGTTCTCTTTTTTAAAACAAAATCCCAATGAGTCTTCAAAACTTTCCAAAGGCCCCAATGTGCCTACTTTCAATCGTACCCTAAGTCCGAACTACAATTGACATGATTCTTGCCAAATGAGATACATAGGCAACCTTCATAGGTGTGACCATAACCCCTTTTCAAACTCAAATGCTCCTTTTCAAAATCCAACCCCAAGTTTCTTTCAAACTCTCTTTCAAATTGCTTCATGCATCATTCATCCCAAAAGTGATGATAAAATCCTTTTTCAAAATCTTTTAAGTGGACAAAATCTTGTTCAAAATCTATGGTCGGGGGGTTTGTTACGTGTAGGAAAGATATCCTAAGATCATCACCCTACCCTGACCTTTCGGTATCTACATGTCTAATCACCCTTAATTCACTCACTTGAATCACTAGTTACTAATATCCATTTAGTATCCACTTTAGAATTTTGAAAATGGGATTTAGTCATCACTTTTTAGATGAATGATGCATGATACGAGTTTTGGAAAGATCTTGGAAAATAGGAAAGTTTGAAGTGATTTTAGATGAAAATTTTGACTTGATAGAAACTTTTGAAAAGGAAACTTGAGTTGAAATAAAGGTTATAACCGTACCATTTTAGATTGCCTACGTATCTCATTTGGCGAGAATTAAGTCATTCATAGTTTGGGCTAGTTTTGAAAATTGTATGATTAAAATGTTTTTGAAAAGTGTCCATTTGAAGGACGTGGTGACCACACCTAGGTTTCCCTAAGTTTCTTATGTATCTAATTTGGTGAGAATCAGGTCATTCGTAGAAATTTTGAAAGCTTTTTCAAATAGATCTTGGAATGTCTTAAAATATTTTTGAAGGCAACTTAAGAGAGTTTCGAAATGCTATTGAAACAACTCAAGCAAGTTTTGAAATGTTTTTGAAATAACTTAAGAGAGTTTTGGAATGCTTTTGAAACAGCTCAAGGGAGTTTTGAAATGCTTTTAAAACAACTCAAGGGAGTTTTGAAATGTTTTCGAAATAACTCGAGAGACTTTTGGAATGCTTTTGAAGGTTGATTTGAAGATTTTTGAAAATAGAGTTTGGATTGGAGTAGGGTTGGAGCTTTTGTGAACTTGCTTTTGAAAAGGTATCGAAAACCATTTTTGAATACCTTATAGAAGGTATGTTGAATATCTCGCCACCTTTGAGAGATTAACTATTGAGAAACTAACTCCTTTAAAGTTATAAATTTTGCAAACATATTTGGAAAATAGGCTAGAGACTTCCCTTAGGTTTTAGAGCTTTAGGCTCATAGAACCCTACTTGATATCTTATTTTTTTAAAAAAAATCATAATCATTGAACGACTAAGATTGCCTTAAGGATGTGACTTTTGAAAATCATTTTTTGAAAGAGGTTTTGGAAAACATTTAGGGTTTAAAACCCTATTATGAACCTTTGAAGGTTACATTTAATGTATCACTTTCCTTGAAAACCCTAACCATGAAAAAGTTAGGGACACTTTAGGATTGTGAGCTTTTGAAAGCATTTTTAAAATAGTTTTTGAAAATGGTAGGTGTCTAGCCATTATTGGTTAAGACAAGTTTAAGAAAGTTCTTAAAAATGTTTTGAGAGGAGTAGAGAAATATTTTGAAAAGAGTTTTGAATTAGGATTTTTAGAAACTCAAGGGAGTACGAGGCTTTTGAAAATATGTTTTAAAAAGATCATTTTAAATTGAAAATGGTTTGGAAAGAACCTTGAAATTGGAGATCCTTGAAGTTAAAATAACCTTAGTTAAGTTCAACAAACCTGGTAGTATCAGTGATATGGAATCTGTGGGATACAAGGAATAAATGCATCTTCAATCAGATCTAACCAAGCTGGTCCGAAGTGATCATGAATATAAAACTAACCTCAGCTTTGTGGATTAAAGCATAGTTTCTCCAGGAAGTTGTCAACATTAATGATTTCATCTTCTGTATTCAAAGTGTTTGTAGTTGAAGGCTGTTGGCTTCTTGCTAACTCCTTAGCCTATTTTTTCTAGTTTTGTCTTGACCTTTGTGTGTTTTGATCCTTCGCTGCCTTGCTCTGCTTGTGCAGTTTTGGATTTTGCCTGTAATGCTCTTTTCCCATCTTTTAATAAATCTTTGTTGTTCAAAAAAAAAAAAAAAAAACTAGGGTTAGGAGAGCCTAAGTTTAACAAACTAGGTTAGATTAACCTAGAATTTGATTGATCTAGGATTTACTAACTAAGGTTAGGTTAACCTAGGGTTTGGTGGCCTAAGATTAACTAAGGTCAACCTAGGGTTTGATTCACCTAGGGTTAACTAACTTGGGTTAGGTTAACCTAAGGTTAGACAACTAGGATCAAGTTAACCTAACGTTAGACAACCAGGATCAAGCTATCCTAGGGTTTTGAAAGGTGGTTTTGAACTAGAATTTGGACCTATTGATTTTGGAAGGGCATTTTTGAACTAGGGTTTCTTCCTAGTGGTTTTGGAAGAGTGGTTTTGAACTAGGGTTTTGTCTTAGTGGTTTTGGAAAGGTGGTATTATGCACAAAACTTGAAATGATATTTTAAAAACCATTTTTTATAAAAACCACTCAAGCAAGTATAGGGTTCATATGGTGGATTTGTGAAAATCACTCCAAAGAGGGTTGCCTTAGGACCATTTTAATCACAAACTTAAGAGAGTAAACTATTGAAAATCGATATGGAACTTGTTCTTGAAAAACCATTTAGATATTTGAAAACCACTCTTGTGAAGGTTATTTTGAAAACCACTTTTGGGTTATTAAAACCACTCTAAAGAATAAGGGTTTATATGGCCAATTTGAAGGAAATCACTCAAAAGATGACTCCATGGGACCATTCCAACTATAATATTCAAGAGAGCAAAATATTGACAAACTCCCTTAAGGGAGGGTTGTTTTGAAAACTTTGAAAATCAATGAAAACCTCTTTTAGGGAGGGGATTTTGAAAACCATTTTTATGTCACTCAAGAGATTAGAAATGCAATGATGCAAAGTGAGGGTTAGGGTTTTAGGTGGGGTTTCCTAAGGTATAAAAGTCTAGGGTTCTTGGCTTGAACTTCAAGAAACTCTAACTTAGAGGCCTTTTTAGAAAATCATTTTAACATGGACTTTGTAGAACTCTTGAAAATGGAACCAATGGTGGTCTTGAAAAAGATTTTTAACCATAAAAAATGAAGCCAGGACAAGCAATACATAAACAATATAACATCTATGCAAAAGGGTTATGAAGCATACAAGGTTCAAGGCTACACCTAGGACCATACTATGCTCAAGTAGGCATATGAGAGATCCCCCAACTGGTGGTTCTCATAGGCTTTCCTCTAAGCATGGCCTAAGAACCCTCTTGTTCCAAGCATGCAAGAAAGGGAGGTAGAAAATGGGAGTTAAAATAGAGAAAGCTCAAGTGGGCTTAGAGGGAGAAGAGATGGAGTGGGAGAGACACAAATGTAAAGAGAAACCCCACTTTGGTCTTCAATCCACCATTGTTGAGTAATCTTGAGCTTGAATGGTCTTGAATGGACTTGAGAAAGCTTGAATTGGCTTGGAGCTTTGAAGAACTTTGGGTTTTCTTGAATTTTGGAGTTCTGAATTGAATTTGGCAAAGATTTACTACTGTTTTCAAGTTTGGAATATACAGGGGAGAGGCTTGTATTTGTAGACAAAATATCTTAGAGCTAGTGCTTGTAACACATGAGCCTGCCCAAAAATTGGCCAAGTACATGTGCTACATGCGCTTGTGTTGTTCCAGTGTTTGAGTGCCACGTGTCACTCCTTGTACTACTGATTGGTTGCCGCAAGTGCACGGTTCCGACATAATTTAAATTGAAAGTATTCCAATATCGTTTTCGCCCAAGAGATTTGTGTCAATCTAGCAATAGGCAATAAACAAAAAATGAAATTGAAATTGAATCAAACCACAAAACAATAGTAGAATTAGACCTATGGTAACCAAATTTAGACCAAAAATATTTTGGGGTTTTGATGATTAGATTTTCTAACAATTAAAAAAATTAAGCTAGATCTAATTAGCAATTAACAATTAAAATTCTATTCGAAGACAATTGACACTTCACTAGAACAATTAGAGATAGTTGACCAAACTAAAACAATTCAAAGGAAATCAAATGAAACTACTTAGGAAATTAAGTGATGGAAAAAGGTTTGGACACAATTGATTCAATCCACCAAGTCTAACATAGGAATTGAAAAGAGAGATTGAGATAACTCAAATCAAGGATCACTCCATGGATCCTTGATTCAAAGGATTTAGCTTTAAAATCTTGGGTTCTCTCTCAATTAGAATTAGATTTGAATACCTTTTATAAGTTCCTTGAAAATAAACCACAAGTTTATCAAACTATGATTATAGATCTAAAATTTCTAAAGCAATCAATTCTAAAAGAGTAGAGAAAATGAATTCAATAGATATTCAATGAGATTTGAGAACTCCTTTTCAATTCCATAGCCTTCCTTGGTAGATTTTCACAATTGCATCCAAATTGAGAAGCTAGCTACTTGAATCCATTAGAGAAAGCATATACAAGTAGAGAGAAAGCATGTAAATATGAAGATCTAGAATTTAATTGAACAAAATTATTGTTTGGATATCAAGAAAATGAGAGAAAGATAAGGAAAATGCAAGAAAATAAAACTTCTCTCTATAAAACTACTCCTACAAAACTATATCTAAGCTAAAAACTAAGAAAAATGTGAGAGATCCTCAAATTTTGGCCAAAAACGGCCTTAAAATATAAAAGAGCATTGTCAGGCATCCGAAGGGGTCTAGATTGCTATTTTTGTGTCCAAAGGACCGTTCAAATGCTAAAAAGACCATTCGATGTCCATTCAAATGGCTTCCAAAGGGCATTCGAACGCAATAAGAGCCATTTGAATGGTACAAGGACCATTCAAACGCTACTTCGGATGGTATATCTGAATAGCTCTTAAAAAGTTATATGAAATCGATATATTACGGGCCTCGGTAGCATTTCTGATTTGGGATATATGGCCCTCTAAAGTTTCAACTCTGCGTACTTCAATAAGTTGTACCACTACTTAAGCAGCTTATACCTTGGCAACATCCTCTTGAAAAAACTCATTCTCCCTTCATCCGAAATGCACCCAAAACACTCCAAATTAAGCTCAAAACCTATACAAATCAAAATAAACTTAATTAACATTAAAATCTAATTAAAAAAACATATAAACTCCTAAACTAAGGCTAATAAAGGACAAATTAAGATATTTTAATTGTACTTTTGGAGTGCAATCAACTACACCAACTTAAGATGCAAAGCAAGTTTTGTCCGATCTGATCATTTTTTTAGTGCATGTTCTTGACCCAAGAGTGCAACCCAAGAGGGGGGTAAATTGAGTTTTAAAAATAATCACAAATAATTTTAACTAAAAATTAATTAAGCAATCTGATTAAACAATCTAATAACAAAATCAAAGTGCATGTGCAATATGTTCATGCAATATCAAACAATAAATTAAAAACAGAGCACAAAATGAACACAATCATTTACCAAGGTTCAGCCACAACTCGTGACCTACAGCCTCACCCTAAAGATCCCCTTGAAAGCACTTCCACTATGCAATGAAAAATTACAAAGCAAGTGCTAGTTGACCAAGTGCCTAGCTCACTTCTCACAAGAACTCTTCCCAAGCTCTCAAATCTCCTCAAGTGATTTTGTCCAAATTTCACTCAAACTTATAAGTGTTTTTAACAAGAATACTCAAACTCATAGGTTTACAAACCCACCCAAATAGAATAAATGAGGTTTATGTCGCGCCTTGATTTTTCGCACTAGAAAAAACACACAAGTAAGAAAAACACAGTACTCTTTCGTTAGAACTCATTCTCTTAGAGGGACAAGTGCGACTAGGTTTGAATTGGAAATTGATTTGATTAAGACTTTTGAAAAAGATTTAGAGTTGCCAACTAACTTGATTAAGGTGAGTTAGGTCATCTAAAACTAAGTGCAATCCGAAGAGTAAACTTATGGTTTTTAAAAAAGTTTTAAAAAACTTTCTCAAGAGAGGGTGTTTGGAAAAAATAAGTTGTTTGGCAACCTTTAGAAAGATTTAAGCTCTTTTTTTTAAAAAATAACTCCATTTGGTTCTTTCAAAAACAGTAATTCTAGGTTCGAAGGTTGGTTACGTATAGGGAAGATGCACTATGCTATCACCCTATCCTGCCCTTGCGGTACCTACATGTTTATTCACCTTAGGTTCACCCATTTAGAATCTTCGATTATCCATTCTCTAATTATGTCTACTTTAAAAAGAATTATATGGTGCATGATATGCAAGTACAAGAAAAGAATTTAATTTTGAAAGTAAATTTGAAGAAAGCATTTGAAGTTTGAAAGAAGTCATGGGAATTAGATACTTGAAAAAGGTTGTGGAATTGAAAATTTGAAAAAGATTATGGAATTTGAAACTTGAAAAAAGTTGTGACTGCACCTATGAGGGTTGCCTACATATCCCTTTGTTAAGAATCAGGTCAGTCGTAGTTCAGACTCATGGTCTGATTGAAAATAAACACTTTGAGGTCTTTGAAAAGTTTGATTGGAAAAGGGTTTGATTTGAACTTCGATTAAAAGATTGGAAATTGAATTTTGATTTGAAATCGAACTTAGTATTGACTTTGATTTGAAATTAAAATTGAGGAGTAGAACTTGGACTTATTTTAGAAAGATTGAGTTGAACTTTGAAATTATATTGACTTAAATTGAAGTTTGAAAACCATCTTGCTTTAGAAAAGAGTTGAAGCTTCTTAACTTTAGGGTTAGGGTTGAATTAGGGCTTGGCCTCCCAGGGTTTAGGTAACCTAGGGTTGATGCATGCACTTGAAATAAGAAAGTTTGATTTAAACTTGAAAAGTTTGATTTAAGAAAATTTCAAATTAGGAAAGGTTAGGAAAGGGGTTGATTTGATTTAAAAACACTTGACATGAAAAGACTTGCAAAGATTTGACTTGATTTGGATATATTTGATTTGGAAGAATTTGGAAAATTAAAATTTGGAAAAATTAAACTTAGAAAAGTTTTGAATTAAGAAGGTTCCATTTTAGGAAAATTCTATTTTTGGAAATTTTCATTTTAGGAAAGAGTTGATTTTTGAAAAGTTTTAAATTTAAAAAGATCCATTTTAGGAAAGTGTTAACTTAAGAAGGGTTTGAACTTAGAGAGATTTGAAATTTTGAAATAAAATCTGAGAGTTTGAAATTAGGAAAGTATTGGAATTAGGGAAGATTTGATCAGTTGAAATTTAGAAAGTCGAGATTTGGAAAGGTTTTGAAAGTTTGAGATTAAGAAAGGTATGAAAGTTTAAATTTAAGAAAGATTGAAATTAGGAAATATTTGATTTCTATTTCCTAAAGTGGACGATTGGGTTTTATTTCCAAAAATATATGATTTGATTTTGTTTCCAAAATTGGAGAAATTGATTTGATTTCCTAACTTGGAAGATTTGATTTGATATAAATTGAAAATGTTGAGTTTTAAAAATTTTGGATTTGGAGATCTATGATTTGGTAAAAAAAAGAAGATTTTGAAAATCTATAATTTAATGCAAAATAGGAAGTCATGATTTTAATAAAGAAATTAGGATTTTCTAATCATGCATTCTAGGGCTTGACTTGGACTTCAAAACAAAGTTTTGAAAAGTAGATATTTGAAAAGAATTTTTTTAGGAAGTAGATTTGGAAAACTATTTAAAAAGAGATTTGGATATGAACTTTTGCAAGTCTCATGAATATCTCATTTTCCTAAAATGATTCTAACCATGAGAAGATTAAAACCATTTTAGGGTTGTGATTTTTGAAAATAAATAGGATTTGAATGATGAACTATAATGATCATATTGAATGTAACACTTCCTTAAAATAACCCTAACTATAGAATGGCTAGAATTATCTTAAAATTGTGGTTTTGATAAGAACGATTTAGGGTTTGAACCCAAAATTTGGACCCGAATGGTCACGTTGAATATAACACTTTTCTAAAGCAATCTTAACCATGGAATGGTTAGAATCATCCTAGGAATGTGATTTTGAAAACAAGTTAGAAAGAAGGAGATTTTGAATGTAAGTTTTGAAAGAGAACTTTGATGTAAGTTTGAAAATAACTTTGAATGCAATTTTGAATGCAATGTATGAACATGATAATCACAATGCAATGGTCATGAACGTATAGGGTTAGCCTGCACCATATAATCAAGGGGCCGAACCCACACCATCTAAGGTTGAACTAGAAGAAAGCCTCCAGTATAGTGACCTTCAACAGTCCTTCCTAGGCATGAATCAAGAATTCCCTTATTTCAAGCATGCAAAAAGAGAATGTAGAAGATGTGGATTAAAATAGAAGAAAACCTAAGTAGGTTAGGAGGGAGAAGAGAGAGAGGGATTACATAAAAGTAAATAGAAAACTAACCTCGTATTCTTCTTGGTTTGTTTGCTTTACTTGACTGAAACTTTGAGATTTTGAAGATGCAGTACTTGACCTTCAATGGATGCTTAGAGGCTTGCGTTTGAGTGTATGAGGTGTATAAAGGCTAGCGTTTGAGTGAATAGAGGCTAAGGCTTGAAGAGGCTTAAGAGAATTGGGGTTTTGAGGGACTTCAAACTTTGTTTTTAGAGAGACTGAGTTTCTAGACTGAGTTTACAAACCCTTTTTACGCAGGGGGAAGGTCTGTATTTATAGAAAATTGGAACAAGAATTGGTGCCTATTGTAGTGGCGCTAGTGGGAATTGAACCTTGGCACCAGCTACTTAGGAAAGTTTTAAAGTGGCAAGAAACGTATCTTTTGATCCTTAGGACGCATGGCAAAAGATTTGGGCGCCTGTCCTAGTGACTACTATGCAATTTTTGGCTTGACTCCACTAGGAGTGACTCTGGAAGGTCTGAGAATGATCCAGAAGGCTGGGGATAGACAGGAACCCTTGAAAGAGGGTCCCAGCGTAACAGACTTGAGAAACAACACTAGGATAGTTGAAAAGGGTAATCGACCCACCAGGAGCAAAACGGTCAATTGAATTGGGGAAACACTGGAATAGACTTGGAGTGACTTGTGATAAGCCTTGAAGGTTAGAAATACTATCAAGAGTATTCTGAAGGGTTTCTAGTTTGATACCTAGAGCCGGTGTCACTGAAAAAAGTGACCGGCCCACAAGGCGCAAAACAGTTATTTTACACCGGGCTTACCAGAATAGACTCGGAATGATCCAAAAAGGTGTTAAAAGGTTGAGCATACTATTAGAAGCATCCTCAGGAGGTTACCGGTTTGATACTTAGAGCCGGTGTGGTTCTAGGAAACGATTGGATGCCTAGGGGCAAAATTTTGACCGGATGGTCTCGGAATTAATTCGGAACCAACTGGAAGGCATTTGATTGCCGGATTGTCTTTGGGACAATCTTTGAAGGGCGAACTTACCGCTCTGAGGACTTAGGTACTTTCTTGAGAAGCGTGCCAAAACGGCCCAAGAGGCAGTTTGGTCATGTTTTACCGGAGTAAGCTAGCAGGCACTAGTATTGACCTAGGTTTTGAGTGTTTTCGTCACTTTGACGGTGTGTGATGAGTTGGATTCCAAAGGTATCCCATCCTTCAGTAAATGTGTCATGGCCAAGAGGTGTGTTCAGTCCCGTGACATAAGGAGTTTGTTGGCAATTCCCAATGTCGACCTATTTGCTAATGTTTCCGTCACTTTAACGGTTGTAATATTTGTGAGTGTTTTCGTCACTCCAATGGTATGCATTCATTCTGACGACTGCCTGATCTCGGGAAGCTGCTGGATTGTCTAATCATCTGAGGGATCAACTTTCTCGAAAGACATACCGAATAATGGACATTCTATATTTGCAAGCTAGTAGGCATCAGAAGTGAACAGTTCTACCATCTCGAAAACTTGGATTCTATCCCAATCGACAGGTTTGAAGGGACTTATCGTTCTAAGGAGTTTTCTCAAAAAACATGCCAGACTGGATGGGCTTACCGTCTTAGAGATTAATTTTTTTGAAAGACGTGCTGAATTGAGTTTGATTGGTCTGGACTGAAATTGAAACTGGAATTGAGGTTGAAATAGAGATATACCATCTTTAGGAAGATGTGCCAATTGGAATTGAATCGAGTAATGTCGCAAGGGCATTTTGGTAAGTTTACCTCTAGAGGACTCAGTGGGCCCGCGAAGTGATTGATTGACTAGATTGAGTCTGGAAAGCCGCTTTGGGCTTGAATGTGTTTGTGTTAGTTTGAATGTGAGTCTAGTCGGGCTGGAGATTGTCAAGCGAGCAAAAATGGGGTGCTTACAGCTGCCCATCTTTTTTTTGTCTTTACTTGTCGAAGACAGAAAACCATAAAATAAGGGTCCCATGTTAACCGTGAGACGATCGAAGGGATGAAATTTAAAGATTTTTGAAGACTGGAGCTTGAAAATGGCAAATTAGCCCAAGGGTGCATTTGAAATTGGATTTTAGCAAGCAAAAGGGTGAAGCTGCCCAAAATTTGACTGTGGCGCTAGGCATAAAAATGCCCTTGGCGCAGTGGCGCCAAGCCTAAGGATTAAAACCAAAAAACTTTTGATTTGAAACTCGCAGTTTTGTTCAAGTTTTTGAGAGTTTAAGAGCCTTTTATCGAGTTTCTACAAGGAAGGACTTTAGGACATTGAAGGAGTGAGCTTGGGGGACCCTAGAAAGCTTCCAAATGTAGTCACCATCACCGAAATTGTTGCCGAAAAAGAAGATTTCGCCATAGAACTTCAAGAGGTGAGTTTTTTGTTTTGTGTTGATTTTGATGTGTAGAACTCCGTTTGAGTTGTGTAAATAGTTGAAATCGATGTTTTGTTGTGCTTTAAATAATTTAGTGATGTTGTTTCTACATTTTGATACTCATTTGAGTAGTTTGGCATGTTTATATAAAGAGGGTTTTTGTAAGAATTGAAAATTTGCTCTTACAGCTTTGGGTATTGGGTTTTTGTCGTGCCCCGATTTTTTACACCCGAAAAGGACACGTGAAAAAAACACAATACCCTTTTGTTAGAACTCATCCTCCTAAAAGGACGAGTGTGACTAGGTCTAAATTGAAAATTTGATTTGAATAAAGGGCTTTTGGAAAACAATTTGGAGTCACCACCTAACTTGATTAAGGTGAGTTAGGTCACCTAAAAAAAACTAAGCACTATCCGAAGATTACATTTACGGTTTTTGAAAAAGCTTTTCGAAAATACTTCCTCAAGAGAGGGTTTTTAAGAAAACAGGTTGTTTGGGAACCTTTGGAAAAGTGTAAGCCCTTTTTGAAAACAACTCCATATTGGTCTTTGAAAACAATGATCTAGGTTTGGAGGTTGGTTACGTGTGGGGAAGACGCACTAACCATCACCCTACCCCGCCCTTACGGTACCTACATGTTTATTCACCCTTGGTTCACTCATTCAAAATTTTTTATTAATGTATGTCCAAAACTATCTACTTTAGAAAAAAATTTTGAAAAGAAAATTTTGACATGATGCATGATATGCAAATGCAAGAAAAGACTTGATTTTGAAAGTAGATTTAAAAAGAACTTGATTTCATGTTGAAAATAGATTTGAGAAAAGGCTTGATTTGATTTTGAAAGAAAGTTTTAGAAATTGGAAATAAAGATTTGAAAATAGATTTTTGAAATTAGAAACTTGAAATGGATTGTGGAATTGGAGATTTGAAAAAAGCTGTGGAATTGAAAATTTAAAAAAGGTTATGACCGCACCCGTGAGGATTGCCTACGTATCGCTTTTTAGAAATCAAGTCAGTCGTAGTTCGAATAAGAGTCCGATAGAAAATTTAATTTGAAAAGAGTCAGATTTGAAAAAGAGATTTGATTTGAAAAAAGGTTTGATTTGAACTTTGAATAGCAGATTTGAAAGTGAACATGGAATTGACTTTGATTTGAAATTAAACTTGGGGATTTGAAATTGATTTTGATTTGGAAATATAGAACTTGGAAGAAGAACTTGGACTTGATTTAGAAAGATTGAGATTTGAAAACATTTTGCCTTGAATTGAAGTTTGAAATACCATCTTGGTTTAGAAAAGAACTTTTGGAGAAGAGTTGGAAGCTTCCAAACTTTAGGGTTAGGGTCGAACTATGGTCCAAACATCCTAGGACTTAAAACATGTAATTGAATTGACTAGTCTTGAACTTGAAAAGCTTGATTTTGGAAAGCTTGATTTTAGAAAACCTAGACTTAGGAAAGATAGGACTTAGGAAAGACTTGAGATTAAGAAAGATTTGATTTAGAAAACATAGAGAGTTGGAGTCTAGGAAAGATTGAATTTAGAAAATCTTGAAATTAGGAAAGTTTCAAAATAGAAAAGTTTTGTTTTAGGAAAGTTTCATTTTAGGAAAGTTTAAATAGGAAAGGTTTTGAAATTGGAAAGTTTCCTTGCTAGGAAAGATTTGATTAGGTTTGAGAAAGATTTGGAATTTGGAAAGGTTTGGGTTTAGAAAGATAAAGAAGCTTAAAGTTTAATGAAAGATTTGAAAGTTTAAGTTTTGGAAACTTAAGATTTAGGAAGGTATGAGATTAGGAAGGATTGGAATTTAAGAAAGATTTGGATTAGGAAAGGTTTGAAATTAGGAAAATGTTTGGATTAGGAAAGATTTGATTTCTATTAAAAGATTGGATTTTTTTTCCAGAAAGAGATGATTCAATTTTGTTTCAAAAAACAGAGGATTTAATTTAATTTCCAAAAATGGAAAACTTGATTTGACATCGAATTAGAAAGGAGGAATTTTGAAAAACTTAGGTTTGGAAAGCTATAATTTTGGTATAGGAAAAATGATTTTGGAAATCTTAAGATTTGATGTAGAAAATAGAAGTTTTGAAAATCTATGTTTTGAGGCAAGATTGGAAATCATGGTTTAGATAGGAAAATTAGGGTTTCCTAACCATGGCTCTAGGGTTTAACTTGAACTCCAAAAAAAAAAAGGATTTTGGAAGGTAGATCTTTTTGAAAAGAGAGATTTTTAGGAAAGAGATTTTTGGAAAGAGTTTTTAGGAAAGCAAGTTTGAAAAGAGATTTTTGAGAGGATATAAAAAGGAACTTTTGGAAGGTAAGTTTGAAAAGTAATTTGGAAAGGGATTTGAATGTGGACTTTTACAAGTTTCTAAAAATATCCTACTTTGCTAAAACGATTCTAACCATAAAAAGATTAGAACCATTCTAGGATTGTGATTTTGAAAATAACAAGAATTTAAAAATATGGACCATGAAAATCACTTTAAATGTAACACTTTCCTAAAGCAACCCTAACTATGAAAAGGCTAGAATCACCTTAGAATTGTGATTTTGAAAATAAGTTTTGAAAAAGAAGATTTAATGCAAGTTTTGAAAACGATTTTCGATGCAAGTTTTGGAGAGATACATGATCATGATATGCACAATGCAAGTTGGGGTTGTGAACATACAAGGTTAAAGGCTTCATCACATAATCAAGGAAGTCGAACCCACGCGGTCTCCGGTTAGACTAAGAGAAAGCCCCCGACACGTTGACTTTCAATAGCCTAATCCTACACATGAACCAGGGAGTCCCATGTTTCAAGAATGCAAAAAATGGGGGTAGAAGATAGGGATTAAACTAGAAAAAAACCTAAGTGGTTAAAAAGAGAGAAGAGAGATTGGGAATTACATAAACGTAAATAGGAAGCCTACCTTGTGTCTTCTTTGTTTTGCTTGCTTTATTCACTTCGTTTTACTTTAATCTTCAAAAGGTTCCAAGTTGCAAGACTTCAAGTCTTCAATGGAGGCTTTAGAGGCTAGTATATGAGTGTATAAGAGTGTATGTATGCTAGGGTTTAGTGTATAGGGGCTAGGGTTTAGAGAACCTAAAGAAAACTAGGGTTTGGAAGGGCTTCGAGCTCTGTAATTCGAAAAATAGAATTTTAAACTGTCTTTTCGAACCCTTTTCACGTTAGAGGAGGCTTTGTATTTATATATAAAAGAGTAAATTGGCGCCTGCTGCAGTGGTGCCAAGCCAAAAATCCCATTGGCGCCAAGCCATTTTTTGGCTTGGCGCCACTGCTAGTGGCACCAACCATTTGGGAAATGTTTAAAGTCAGCAAGCAACGTATGTTCAGACGATTTGGGTACCTGTATTAGTGACTACCATGCAATTTTTAGCTTGGCTTCACTAGGAGTGACTCCGAAAAGTTCGGGAATGATTTAAATGGCCGGAATGGCCCAGAGGGCCAGAAAGGGACAGAAACCCTTGGAATAGTGTCTCGGGGGTAGTAGACTTGAAAAATAATGTCAGGATGTGTTGGAAGGGTTGACCGGGCCATTAGGGGCAAAACAGTCAATCGAGTCGGAAGGCTACTGGGATGGACTTGGAATGTCCTAGAAGAAGGCTTAAGGCTTGGAAATATTAGTTAGAATGTTTCAGGAGGTTGTCGGTTTGATACCCAGAGCCGGCGTGGTTAGAAAAGGTGACTAATCTACCAGGGGCAAAACGGTCATTTTACACCATATTTGTCAGAACTGACTCGAAATAATCCAGAAATGCATCAGAAGGCTAGGGATACTATCAAAAGCATCCCCAGAAGATTACCGGTTTGATACCCAAAGCCGGTGTGATTTCCGAAGGCACTTAGATACCTAGGGGCAAAATGCTCATTTTGGCCAAATGGTCCTAGAATTGGCCTAAAACCTACTAGAAGGCACTTAAACATGCCGGATTGTCTTTGGGATGATCTTGAGAGGGTAGACTTACTATTCTGAGAACTTCGGTACTTTCTCAATAAATGTGCCAAAGATGGCCCTCAGGGCAATTTAGTCATTTTTCACTGGAGTGGGCTAGCAAGCACTGGTGTTGATCTGGGTTTTGAGGGTTTCTGTCATTCTAACGGTGGTCCCATGACATAGGGGTTTGTTGGCAATTTCCAATGCTGACCTATTTACAAGTGTTTCCGCCACTCTGACGATTGCGATGTTTACGAGTGTTTTTGCCACTCTGACGGTTCGCGATCATTCTAAAAACTGCTTGATCTCGGGAAACTGCTAGGTGGACTTATCGATTGAAGAATCAACTTTCTCGAAAGGAGTGCCAAAATGGACATTCTTCATTGGCGGGCTAGCAGGCGCCAAAGGTGGACCGTTTTACCATCTCAGAGACTTAGGGTCTCGCCACGGTCAATGGGTTTAAAAGGACTTACCGTTCTGAAGATTTTTCTTGAAAAACGTGTCAGACTGGATGGATTTATTGTCTTGAGGGATCAACTTTCTCGAAAGACGTGTCAAATTTGATTTGAACTGGAATTGGATTTTGATCTTAGAATTAAGATTGAAATGGAGACTTATCGTCTTTGAGAAGACGCGCCCACTGGAATTGGACTGGACAATGCCTCAAGGGTATTTTGGTCATCTCACCTCTACTTGGGCCCAATGGGCCCACTAAGCGATCGATTGACAGGATTATATTTGCAAAACTGGTTTGAACTGGAATATGTTCATATTGACTTGAATACAAGTCCGAACGAACTGGAGACTTCCGAGCGGACATAAATAGGGTGCTTATAGTTCTCTAGCTAGATTTTTGCACCGTGTGGCTTAGAAAAATGTGTGGAACAACCGTATGGAATTTCATGACTTTTTAAAAACTTTTGGATTTTTTTATTTTTTGAAAAATAGAAAAATGTTTGAAAAATAAGAAAAATTGAGAAATTGATGAAATTAATTGAGTTTGATATTTAGAAAAATATGAGAATTTTTTAAAAATTATTTGATGTGGTTTTGAGAGAATTCGTGATAATTTTGAAGACCCCTGAATTTTTAAAAAACAGAACATATGTTTGAAAAGTAAAAAGTCTTAGGAATGTGCACAGATTGTTTTATGTGTACTAGTGCTATGCGATTATGATGCCACAGGTTGCACAGATTGTGTTATGTTGTCATGTCTTGGGCGTTGTAAGGACCATTTATAAACGAGACTATGCCGAAAGTTTTTGAAACTAAGGAGCGAATTAGAAAATTTTAGAAATAAAATCTTTTTGAAGTGAAAAGATATAAAACCATTGAAAGTGGGGCCATTTTGACAAAGAAGACCCCAACAAACTCGGGGGCTCTTCGAATAAAACTTTTTAAAAGAAAAACTTAGGAAAATCTTTGAAAATAGAATTTTGAATAAAACTTTTGAGGAAAAAACTTGAGAAACCTTTGGGAGTTGATTTTGAATTTATAAAACTTCGAAATTGATTAAAACTTTAGAAGGAAGAGTTTCGAGGATTGAAACCTTGAAAATCTTTGGGGATTGATTTAAAACATGACTTTTTGAAGGAAGAAGTTTTACAAAATCTTGAAACTTGATTGGAATAGAAACCTTTTGAAGAAGAAACTTAGAGAATTTTTTAGATGGATTTTGATTTAAACCTTTGAGATTTGATTTTGAAAATGACTATAGGCCTCGATTTTGAAACAGGTTTTGGAAGGAAACATTAAGGAACCTTAAGAATTGATTTTGAAGAAAAAATTTTGAGAAACTTTTTGAGTTGTTTTGAGTGGACTCAGTTGAGACTTGTGTCATTCATTCTTTCCTTGTTCTCTTTTTCTATACCTCTTATCTTTTTAAACTGTGTATAGCATATATTGATATCTTTACCTTGATTTGACTTTCAGGATGGCAGACGATATTTTGAGTCGACTGAGGGCTTGGCATGATGGGTGTCCTCCGAATGAGCAGGATATCTTCCGCCGCTCCTTTGGTCGTTTGGCTTCACTCCTGTCGATACAGCTTATTTCGAGATTCATAAAAGCAGTGGTTCCCTTCTAGTAGCTTGACTTGTCTCTTTTCTGTATTGGGGAATGTGAGCTTTCTTCTACTCCTCACAAGTACGGTCTTCTCCTTGGTTTTCGAGATGATTTGGCTGATATTGTGGGACCGATCTTTCCTAATGGTTACATCACGATTGTCTCGTCTCAGCTTGGGCTCTAACGTGCAGTTCTTTCTTCTAACCTCCTGCCCTAGTTTCCTTATGTTCTAGTGCAATTCTTATTTTCTCGTTTTGAGTTTGTGACGGGTATGGGAGCTTATTCGGGGGATTGGCATACTTCTCAAGATTGGTTCATATCTCGTATGGTAGCCCAAGCTCTGATTCTCCTAAGCTTATTTATGTTTCCGCGGGGAGATGATTTGATCGATTGTCGATTATGTGCACTGCTTAGTAGGATTCATGAGGGGCACTCATATGCTCTTATGGTTATGGGAGAGACCTTCGTGAGCCTCACTAGATTCTAGCAGGGGGTAGATGTTCATTTTCGAGAATGTGCTACACTTTTTCAGCTTTGGGCCATCAGGCACTTATTTGTTACTCTCTTTTTTCCATATACATGGTATTTCGAACTTAACCATATACATTCTCTGGTACAGTCTCAGAGAGTTATCATGGATGGTGAGAGACTTCTGCGAACTACGAGGGCATGGGCTACCTATCTTTAGGGAAAAATGTTTGACATGGTCAGGTGGTATACAAGATTGATTGGTAGGTATTGCTTGAGAGTACGGCCTTTTGAGAGGCCATTTGTGCCTTTGGTGGGTTTGCAAGGCATTGTCCCTTTCTTTGGGATTCGAGTCTTGCAACAGTTTGGCAAGAGTTAGGACATCCCTTATCTGGCATCGACAACAGAGTTTACCCTTGTCTTTGAGGCAATAATCCCAAGAGCATTAGTAGAGAGGGTTATGGACATGTGGAGGTCCTTGCTTCCCCATGTGGATGATGACTGGCCATTTTCTGACGTGCCCATTGAGACTGAAAACTACCATTACTAGTTCAACCGCTATGTGTTAGGACCTAGCAGGCTTGGGGATCTACTTTTTGAGACTCCTCTGCCCTCTATGGGATATATAGACTTCTTGATGGCTATTATTAGTTAGGGGCGTCATCACAGGCAATAAAATCGAAGATTGATACAAGTGTTGCATGATCGATTGAAGGCAAGGGATGCTGAGGTAGCTTCTTTAGATATACAGCTAGCAGTGGCCAAATTGACACAAGATAGCCTACCCTTGAGTACTGAATGGGGATAGAAGCGATCACGAGGTGCCCCAGATGTTTCTAGTCCCCTAGAGGACGATACTGTTGATATTTAGTCTTTTAAGGAGACTGTGGAGTCCCTTACCCAAGAGAGGGATGTGCTTCTGGCTAGGTGTGCAAACTATGAGCGGGGCAAGCTTGGATCAAGGGCAACTGGTGCTTCTTCGAGTGCTCCTTTTATTGATGATGTGGGTGGCAAGCTGGTGGATCCTTCCTTGGTTGACTCTTCTTCTGATGATGAAGGAGAGTGTTACATCTTCGCTCCTAACTTCTGATTTGTTTCTAGATTTTTTGATACCTGCATTTGTAGAGAAATAGATTTCATTTTAGTATTTTTCTTCATTTTGCCATATGAATTTATAACCTTTTTCATATCTGAGATGTTTGCCATGCATAGTTAGCATAAAAGCATGTTTGAGAAATTTGGATGGAAGTTACTCCTTGTTGCTTCATACTTTGACTAACTTATTGTCCCAGGAGAGAACCCTCTGCTTCCTTTAACCTTAGTTGGGCTAATTCAGAGAATGCTTTTCAAGACACCTTCTGACTTATCCATTGTTTCTTCCTACATGTGATTTCTGGGAGTGCCTATGCTTTGGATTACCTCTTACCATTTTTTTCTTTTTTGTTACTAGCACTCATGTGGATTTTCACCAGCCCCAACTCTGTCATTTTTACACCAAGGCGCCTTTACATGTTTTTACCAAGGTCGACAGTTTTGTATCTTGCCATATCCCTACTTTTTTACTTATAGCGCCCTTTCGGGATTTCACTGCATCCTCAAAAATGTGCGTGTTTTCTCTCTTCTCCCTCTCTCTTTCTTTAGCCAAGTCCTTGATTTCTACTGAGAAGCTTCTAAATAATGTTTAAGTGATCTCCCAGCTTCTTTTGCCAAGACCATATTCCAGCAAGCTCATTTGGACTAAGTAATTCAATCTTGATCTGAGAGGACTTTAGAGTTTGTGATGTGGGTTTCTATTTTGAAAGAAAGGAGGGGGCTCAAACCTATCATTTTACTTTGATTTTGATACTAGTGATCATCGTTGATGATTTTGGTCAACTAGCACATTCTTTCCTTCCCTTGTGCTTTTCTTTTCTTTTTTTTTTATGAACACTATCTGCTATTCTTTTCTTTTCTTGGACATATTTTTCTTAGTGATTTACTTTGACCCACTATAACCACTAGGTTGAGGGCTTTTTTGGAAGAAAGTAACTAGCTCAAAGGGGTTTAACAATGGTTACTTTTGACTGTATGGTAGCGAGAATTGAGGCCTCTCTTCATTTCAAATTTAAATGGCTTAATCCATAAAGCTTTACTACCAAGATTCCGACCATGCCTTATTGATTAGTAGAGATTAAGAAAGGTAAATTTCATTGCTTCTGAACAGAAAATAGGAATCCAGCTTCCAGGATCATATATAGTAATGTTTGACAACATCAGAGTTCAATGGACTAGGGAATTCACAACCATCCATTTCCTTCAGAATAAGAGCTCCTCCAGATAGGACCTTCTTGACTAAGAATTGCCCCTCATAGTTTGGAGCGAATTTCCCCTATGCTGCCTCCTAATAGGGAAATATCTTTTTCAGTACTAAATATCCCATTTGGAATGATCATGGCCACACTTTCTTGTCAAATGCCCTAGTCATTCGTCTCTTGTAGTACTGAGCATGATAAACTACAGCTAACCGCTTCCCATCCAGCAAGCAGAGTTGAGCGTATCTGTTTTTAATCCATTCTGCTTCATCTAATTTGGTTTCCATTAAAAGTTTTAGGGAAGGAATCTCAATCTCAATGGGAAGGACTGCCACTGTGCCATAGACCAACTCAAAGGGGGTACCTCTAGTAGAAACTCTCATAGTGGTTCAGTAAGCCATTAGTGCAAAGGGGAGCTTCTCATGCCAGTCTCTATAGTTGTCAATCATTTTTTGGAGTATTTGCTTGATGTTTTTGTTAGCTGCTTTACTGCTCTATTCATTTGAGGATGATAGGTGACTGAAATTCGGTAGGTGATGCGAAACCCTTGGCACAGTTTCGATATCAATTCATTGTTTAGATTGAAGGCATTGTCTATGATTAGTGATTCAGGAATCTCATATCGACAAATTATGTGGTTCTTTATGAACTTCTCCATGACCCTCTTGGTGACATGAGCATAAGAGACTGGTTTCACCCATTTAGTGAAGTAATCAATGGCGACCAGGATGAACCGATGACCATTGGAGGCTTTGGTGGTGATGGGGCCTATCATATCTACTCCCCATATAGAGAAAGGCAACTGGGCCGACATGGAGTGGAGTTCCGTGGGTGGTACTTTAATCTTATCCCTATGTATTTGGCACTTATGACACCGGAGAACATATTTAGTACAATCTGAGTCCAATGTTGTCCAATAATACCTAGTTTGAAAGATCTTTTTGGTAAGCATATGGTCGTTCATATAGGGATCGCAAACCCCCTCATGTACCTCCTCTATGATGTTTTGGCTTCAACGGCATTGACGCATTTTAATGGGCCGAACAAAGATCCCTTGAAAAGCTCATTTTCGGCCCTAAACCCCAAATGGCAAATGATCTTTCTATCTTGATGAGAGGTTGTATGAGGGAATGCCCTTGCCTGGATGTATCTTTGAATATCATAGAACCATGGTTGCCCATCGAGCTCAGTTGTTGTGTGAAGGCAATAGGAAGGGGTGACTCTGGTAAAACTTTGGAGAGGGGGTATTTATGCGCCCTTGCCAAACTTGATTACCCCGACTAGAGTGGCTAGTGCATCAGCAAAATTATTCTCTGTCTGGGGTATGTGAAGGAAGACTATGCTTCTGAATAATTGACACAGATTGTTAAGTTGTTGGTGATACAGGGAGAGTTTGGCATCTCGGGTTTGGTATACGTCCTTGGATTGTTGAATAGCTAGATCAAATTCTTTGAAAATAGCCAATTCATCAATCTTTATCTCCAATACTAGCCTTAATCCAAGGATGCAGGCCTTGTACTCAATAATGTTATTGGTGCACAATTCTAGTTGTAATTTAACCACAATGGGGTAATGACTGCCCATTTCTGATACTACTATTGCTCCGACACTGGCTCCCCTTTTATTAGAAACTCCATCAAAATACATCCCCCATTCGATTTCTGTCGGCCCTTTAGTCACATCCTCAGTGCATAGTATATCCTCATCCGAGAATCGACGTTCCATGGATTGATAATCATCGATAAGGCTCTCGACTAGATAATCAGCTATCGCCTGCCCCTTGACTGCTTTACGAGTGGTAAATACGATATGAAATTCTAATAGAATCATGTGCCACCGTGTGATTCTGCTGGACAGGGTTGGATTTTCAAAAATATACTTGATTGGGTCTATCTAAGAGATGAGAAAAGTGGTATAATAGAGCATGTAATATCAAAACCTGTGGGCTGCCCAGGCTAGCGCAGCATGTTTTCTCGATATTAGAATATTTTATTTCATATGGCAGAAACTTCTTATTAAGGTAATAAATGGTTTGCTCCTTTCTCCCGATTTCATCATGTTACCCCAAAACACAAGCCATGGAAGTATCTAGAATTGACATGTACATTAACAAAGGGCGCCCTGGGGTAGGTGCCACTAAGATTGGAGGACTCCATAAGTATTCTTTGATTCTTTCAAAAATGGTCTGGCAATTATCATCCCATTCCTTCGAAACATCTTTATTGAGGAGTTTGAAAATAAGCTTGCAGAGATGAGTCATTTAAGCGATAAACCTGCTAATAAAGTTTAATTTCTCCAGGAAGGACCAAATCTCTTTTTCCCCTCTAGGAGTTGGCATTTCAATAATGGACTTGACTTTAGGGGGATTAATCTTTATTACCTTTTCAATAACTATAAACCCAAGCAACTTTCCTGAAAATACCCCAAACATGCATTTGGCTGAATTTAGCTTAAGTTTATATTTAAAGAGCCAATCAAACAGCTTCCGTAGGTTGAACAGGGTCTTCCCATTGCTTGGATTTGACAATCATGTTGTCTATATAAATTTCCACTTCCTGATGCGTTATGTCATGGAACAAGGTTACCATGGCCTTTTGGCAAGTTGCCCCTACATTGCAAAGCCCAAATGGCATAACTTTGTAACAATATACTCCCCAGAGGGTAATAAAAGCAGTCTTCTCTAGATCTTCTTCGACGAGCTAGATTTGGTTGTACCCCAAAAATCCATCCATAAAGGAGAACATTTCATGATCGGCCGTGTTATCAACAAGTAGGTCTATGTGTGGACGAGGGAAATCATCCTTTGGACTGGCCTTGTTGAGGTCCCGAAAGTCGATACACATTCGTACTTTTTCGTCTTTCTTGGGAACGGGGACGATGTTAGTTAGCCATTGAGGATACTATACTACTTGCAAAAATCCCGCTTGGAATTGTTTAATCACCTCCTCTTTGACTTTCAAACTCCATTCCGGCTTGAGTCTTCTCAACTTTTGCTTGAAAGGTTTCATTTGCAAATCTAAGGGTAACCTGTGTTCAACAATGGATTCATCTAGCTTAAGCATGTCCTAATAAGACTAGGCAAAAACATCCAGGTATGCATATAATAGTTCCAGTAACCCTGTGCCGATTTTGAACTCCTTTGGATTCCCCTTAACCCCCAAATTAAATGTTTTTGTCTCTTCAATGTTTAGGGTGCTACGATTCTCATGTCTTTCTACTTGTTCCAAAATTTTCTCTAGTACTTCATTTATATAGTTCACATCCAGTTCAATTCCCAATTACTGATAGTCAAATTTAATGTTAAAGTCATTATTTGTCATGTTTGGCATTCTCTAGATTCGTTGAGCAACGTGTCAGATACAAAGGTCCTTAACATGGAAAATAATGCACAATGAATCAAATAAAAGGAGTACTTTCCAGTAATAGTGAACTAAATTGAAAGCTCGAAACAAGTAATTTATAAAGATAGGATTCGCTTATGGAAAGTATGATGCTTGGGGACTTACTCTAGCGAGCTTTATACCAAAACTTGTAGCTACGAATGATGTCCTTGCTGGCCCAGTTATGAAGTTTCTCACTTAGAAGAATCATTCGAATGGACATGTCTTGAGTTTTTTCGGTGTCAGCCATCATGACAGGTGCTTCTTCTTGAATTTTTCTTTTCTTTTAACCTTTACCCGGTGCAGATACTACCTTTCTCATGTCTAATTGTTTGAATTGATCAAGGAGCTCTATGGTTACTTTCCTGTCAGCCCTTTTCTTTTGTGTTGCATTTCTCTTCTTTTTTCTCGAAAGTTCATACCCTAACCCGAAAGTGGGTTCGGATGATGGTATTTCTAAGATTTCGGGCCTTCCTTGTAACTATTTCCCCAAGCCTTTACCCGAATGGAAACCATTTGTTTTGAACTAATATGTTATCACCTGGGAATTCCGGAAATATTTTGGCTCCACTTGATCTTCCTTCTATATGATAGTGACATATTGGAACGACTGGATGCAGGAGGGGGACTTTGTGTCCGGTGAGACAATGTCAGCTTTGTATATGGAAAACTCTTTTTTAGCAAAAACAGAGATCAACTTGGAGCCTATGATAAACTTAACTGTTTGATGAAGACTAGAAGGGACTGCGCCGGCCAAGTGAATCCAAGGTCGTCCAAACAACAAGTTGTAAACAGCCAGAATGTGCAGGACTTGAAATTTAATTGTGAAGGTTATCCTATCTCGACTGGCATTTCAATTTCCCCCATGGTTCCTCTCTGGAAGCCATCAAAGGCATGGATGACTATGCTATTGTTGTTCAAATAGGTTTTGTCTATCCCAAGCCTTTCTAGAGTGGAATATGGACAAACATTCAGAGCTGATCCATTATCTATTAATACTTTGGCCACCATTTTTCCCTTGTTTTTACACCCACATGTAAGGCACGGGTGTGCCCCGTTCATCAATAGGAATCTCATCATTAGAGAAGGTAATAATATTTTGGGCCATGATGAGGCTCACCATGTCATGCAGGTTATCCGGTGTGAAGTTCTCAAGCCCATGGGCATCTTTAAGGATCCTCAACAAAGCATCCCGGTGAACCTCAAAGGTAAGTAGCAAGCCTAACATTGAGATATAAGCCGGGGCTTTTTTGAGTTGTTCCATGATGTCGTAATCAACTTTTCCTAGAGCTTTGGTAAATTCTGATATCTCTTGATCTGTTGGTAGGTTAAAGCTTTCCCCTTCTTTATCTTTCCCTTTCCTCCTTCTTTCTACTTCAGCGGAGGTGTAAAGTTGCCCTGACCGGGTTGTCCCTCCTATTTCTGATACGAGCTCATCAATGCTTTGGGCCTTGTCAAGGGGGTAATTCCATGGGACATTATGGAGACTAGATATTGGCAACTAGGTCATGATGGGAAGAGTTACCAATGGGTGTACGGGCAAAGGGACCACCACAGGTGGATGAATTATGAGAATGGGTAAGGTGGTGAGTACAGTTAATTTCTTTGGTAGGACTAAAGGTAATAGAGGTCGTATGGCTCCCCAGGTGTCAATTTGGGGTTCGGCTCCAGCCATGGTGACCATGAGTTCAGGTTCAGACAAAGAAGTAAGAATAAGGTGGTAATGAGGAAGATTGAGTAGGGTTTCGATGGTCAGGTTCATGTTGGATTGGTGAGGTTGTATGGTTAGGAAGGTGTGGTCTTGGTATTCTTGCCCTTTTAGGACATAAGCCATCCCTTTTGGAATTATCACTAATGGGTTATGTGGAATGCCTCTGCCAGAGTTCTTACTTTCCAGCGGTCTACTCTCTTCTACCTTATGAATCATAGTTTTTACTAGGATGGAAGAGGTTGAACCAGCATTCATTTTCCTTACTTAGAGAGATGAAATGCAAATAGGAACACAAGTCGCAATTCAGGGTTTTGATATTTAAAACGTTTTATATAATGCATGTCTTAGAGGTGTCCCTTCTGAAGAGGGAGACTAAACATGATGCATTTGGCCCACTTTTTGGAGATAGGGGGTTTGCCTCTGTATGCAGATACCTTACCGTGGATTGAGAACATGCATTCATTCATTCATGTTGCATACAGAAAGTAGAAGTGTACATTGAACTTTGAGTTTAAAATACAAGAGAATCAATGTACATTTTAATAGGAAAAAAGAGAACATTTTCCTTGGGACCTCCACCTATCCACTTTTGCATTTGAGATCCTAAACTACTCTTGAGTTTTTGGATTCGTCTTCTTTGAGTTTGATGTTGAGGAGGTCATTGAGAGACTATGCTATTTGATTGCCCCTTGTCTTCTTAGCAACCTTGTCTCCATGAGCATAGAGGGATTAGGGCCCCTATTTATGAAATGACTTCAAATGTATGCCATAAGTCGTTAGGATTATGTGGGAACCCTTAGGATTTTGATAGGTTTTATGCAGGGGAGAGTGATCTTGGTGTCACTCTCTATGGGTTGATCATATGCATGAAAATGTAGTCACTTCAGTTACTTGTAACTCTTGTCTTGACATGGAGTATTAAATGCATAAACATATATGCTAAGAGTATAGAGAGAGAGAATGCAATTGTAAAGTAAATATGTATGCATAAGCATTTATACAAGCATTATAACAATAGGAATTAGACAAGATAAAGGAAAGTAAAGCAATCGCCTTTTCCTCCATGGTTTTGAAATTGACGTACGTGTCTTAACTCTGGCAAAGGTTTGGCTACGCATGGTTTCTACATAAGCATGAGGTTAAGGGTTTACTAATACTTTTTAAAAAGGCTCAATTCCCAAATCTTTAAACCTAGGCCTACTCCCCGAGGTGGTACCATTATAGGTTGGTGATCCGAGCGGGGGAACCATCAAGAGGCTGTGGACTAAGAAACTGACACAATATCTGCCCATAACCAATATACCGTTCCCCCTTCTAACTAGAAGGGACATAACCAAGTAAAGAATGTAAGTATGCAAATGCAAGTGCAGGTGCAGGGGCAGTGTGTGTGTGTGAAATTTTAAAAAACGGAGAAAAGGGCCCAACAACTCCCATCCATCCTGTCCATTCCATCTTATTCATTCATGACATACATGGCAATTAATATGACATAAATATAAAATGTGAACCAGGGTCCACGTACAAAACTAAATATGTAAAATTCAGTACTTGGATGACAAACTTAATGCAAGATAGAATGATTGAATGTAATTTGAATACAAGTGATGGCATGTTTTCGAAAATAGCTTTAAAAAGTTTGAGTTTGAAAATTTGAAGTGGATAGAATTAGATAAATTTTTTACACTTGGGAAAACACACAAGTGAGAAAAACACAATACTCTCTCGTTAGAACTCATCCTCATAGAGGAACAAGTGCAACTAGGTTTGAATTGAAAATTGATTTAATTAAGGACTTTTGAAAAACATTTAGAGTCGCCACCTAACTTTATTAAGGTGAGTTGGGTCACCTAAAACTATATGCAATCTAAAGATTAAACTTAGGATTTTTGAAAAGGTTTTGAAAAACTTCCTCAATAGAGGGTTTTTGAAGAAAACAGGTTGTTTGGCAACCTTTAGAAAGATTGAAGTCTTTTTTTGAAAATAACTCCATTTTGGTCTTTTAAAAACAGTGATTCCAATTTCGGAGATTAGTTACGTATAAGGAAGATGCACTAGGCTATCACCCTATCCCGCCCTTGCGATACCTACATGTCTATTCACTTTAAATTCACCCATTTCGAATACTCGATTATCCATTGTCAAATTATGTCCACTCTAAAAAGAATTATATGATGCATGATATGCAAGTGCAAGAAAAGAATTTTATTTTGAAAGTAAATTTGAACAAAGGATTTGATGTTTGAAAGAAGTTATGAGAATTGAAAACTTGAAAAATGTTGTGGAATTACAAATTTGAAAAAAATTATGGAATTTGAACCTTGAAAAAGGTTATGGAATTTGAAACTTGAAAAAGATTGTGACCATACCCATGAGGATTGCCTGCGTAACACATCATTGGCAATCAGATCACTTGTAGTTCTGACTCGAGGTACGATTGAAAATAGACACTTTGAGACCTTTGAAAAGATTGATTTGAAAAGGGTTTAATTTGAACTTTGATTGAAATATTAGAAATTGAACTTTGATTTGAAATCAAACTTGGTATTGACTTTGATTTGAAATTGAACTTGAGGATTTGAAATTGAGATTTGATTTGAAATTGAACTTGAGGAGTAGAATTTGGACTTATTTTGGAAAGATTAAGTTGAACTTTGAAATCATATTGACTTAAATTGAAGTTTGAAAGCCATCTTGGTTTAGAAAAGAGTTAAAGTTTCTTAACTTTAGGGTTAGGGTTGAATTAGGGCTTGGCCTCCTAGGGTTTAGGTAACCTAGGGTTAAAGCATGCACTTAAAATAAGAAGGTTTGATTTAAACTTGAAAATTTTGATTTTAGAAAGTTTCGAATTAGGAAAGGTTAGGAAAGAGGTTGATTTGATTTAGAAACACTTGACATGAAAAGACTTGTAAAGATTTGACTTGATTTGGGAATATTTGAATTGAAAGAATTTGAAAAACTAGAACTTAGAAAAGTTTTGAATTAAGAAGGTACCATTTTAACAAAGTTCTATTTTGAAAAGTTTCTATTTTAGGAAAGAGTTGATTTTTGACAAGTTTTGAATTTAGAAAGATCCACATTAGAAAAGCCTTGACTTAAGAAGAGGGTTTGAACTTAGAGAGATTTGAAATTTGGAAAAAAGATTTGAGACTTTAAAATTAGAAAAGTATTTGAATTAGGAAAGATTTGATAAGTTGAAATTTAGAAAGTTGAGATTTGGAAAGGTTTTGAAAGTTTGAAATTGAGAAAGGTTTGAAAGTTTAAATTCAAGAAAGATTGAAATTAGGAAACATTAGAATTAGGAAAGATTTTATTTCTATTTTCTAAAGTGGAAGATTGGGTTTTATTTTCAAAAATAGATTATTTGATTTTGTTTTCAAAATTGGAGGATTTGATTTCATTTCCTAAATTGAAAGATTTGATTTGACATGAAATTGAAAAGGTTGAGTTTTGAAATTCTTGAATTTGGACATTTATGATTTGGTGAAAAAAGAAGGTTTTGAAAATCTATGATTTGATGTAGAAAATAGTTTTGAAAACATATGATTGTTGCGCCCTAATTTTTTGTACTCAGAAAAAATACATACACAAGTGGAAATAACACGGTACTCTCTCATTAGAACTCATCCTCCTAGAAGGACGAGTGTGACTAGGTTTGAATTAAAAATTGATTTTGAATAAAGCTTTTTAGAAAATATTTGGATTCGCCACCTAACTCGATTAAGATGAATTACGTCACCTAAAATTAAGTAGAATCCGAAGATTAAACTTAGAGTTTTTGAAAAGGTTTTGAAAATTTTCCTCAAGAAAGGGTTTTATTAAGAAAATAATTTGTTTGGCAACCTTTGGAAAGATGTAAGTCCTTTTTGAAAATAACTCCATTTTGGTCTTTAAAAGCAGTGATTCTAAGTTTGGAGGTTAGTTACGTATAGGGAAGATTTCTTAATATCATCACCCTATCCCGCCCTTGCGGTACCTATATGTCTATTTATCCTAGGTTCACTCATTTAGAATATTTGATTATTCAATGTCCAATACTATCCACTTTGAAAAGAATTTTAGAAAGAAATTTGATATGATGCACGACATGCAAGTTCAAGAAAAAGAATTTGATTTTGAAAATAGATTTGAAGAGAAGATTTGATTTTAAAAATAGATTTGAAGAGAAGATTTGATTTTGAAAATAGATTTGAAGAAAGATTTGAAACTTCAAAAAGGTTATGAATTGGAAAATTAAAATAGATGGTGGAATTAGAAATTTGAAAAAGGTTATGACCACACCCATGAGAGTTGCCTACGTATCCCTTTATTAAGAAATCAGGTCAGTCGTAATTCGGACAAGAGTTCAATTAAAAATAGACACTTTGAAGGTTTTGAAAAGTTTAACTTGAAAAGGTTTGATTTAAAAAGAGTTTGATTTGAACTTCAAATAAAATATTTGAAATTAAACTTGAGGGTTTAAAATTGATTTTGATTTGAAAAGATTAAACCTTGAAGAAGAACTTGGACTTGATTTGAAAAGATTGAGATTTGAAAACATTTTGACTTGAATTAGAATTTGAAAACCATCTTGGTTTTAGAAAAGGGTTGAAGAAAAGAATTGAAGCTTCCTAACTTATGATTAGTGGTTGAACTAGGTTTTGAAATCCTAGGGTTTAGGTGACCTAGAGTTGAAATATGTAATTGGATTGGAAAGATTTAATTTAGACTTGAGAGTTTTCATTTTAGAAAGTTTTAAATTAGAAAAGTTCCATTTTAAGAAAAGTTCGAATTTAGGAAAGTTAGATTTAAAAAAGACTTGGAAAGGATTTGATTTGATTTGGAAATACTTGACTTAAAAAGATTTGACTATTTGATTTGAAAGAATTTAGAAAGTTAAGGTTTAAGAAAGAATAGATTTTGGAAATCTTTGAATTAGGAAGGTTTCAAAATAGGAAAGTCATCAAATTAGGAAAGTTTCTTTCTAGGAAAGTTTTCAAATTAGGAAAGTTTTGATTTTGGAAAGATTGAATTTAAAAAAGTTTTGATTTTGAAAATATTTGATAAGTTAAAATTTAAAATGTTGAGATTTGGAAAGGTTTGAAATTAGGAAAGATTGGAATTAGGAAAGGATTGGAATTAGAAAAAATTTGATTTCTATTTACTAAAGTAGAAAATTAGATTCTATTTTCAAAAATTGATGATTTGATTTTGTTTTCAAAATTTGAGGATTTAATTTAAGTTCCTAAATTGGAAGATTGGATTTAACATGGAATTAGAAAGGTTGAGTTTTGAAAATTTTGGATTTGGAGATCTATAATTTGGTGGAAAAGAGGTTTTGAAAACCTATGATTTAATGTGGAAAATAGAGGTTTTGAAAATTTATGATTTAAGGCAAAAGAGGAAGTCATGATTTTAAGAAATAAACTAGGGTTTCTTAATCATGGTTTCTATGGCTTGACTTGGACTCCAAGACAAAGAGTTTTTGGAAAATGGATCTTTTGAAAAGAGTTTTTAAGAAGGAAATTTGAAAAGAGTTTTTAGAAAGTAAATTTTTAAAGAGAAGTTTTAGGAAAAGAGTTTGAAAAGAGTTTTTAGAAAGTAGATTTTTGAAGAGAATTTTTGGAAAGAATATTTGAAAAGCAATTTGGAAAGGGGTTTGAATATAGACTTTTGAAAATTTTTTAAATATCTCACTTTCCTAAAACGATTCTAACGATGAAAAGATTAGGACCGTTATAGGGTTGTGATTTTGAAAACAATATGAATTTGAAGTATGGACCATAATGATCACATTGAATATCACACTTTCCTAAAATAACCCTACCATGGAATGGCTAGAATCATCTTAAGATTGTGGTTTTGATGAAAATAATTTAGGGTTTACACCCAAAAATTTGGACCTTGATAATCACAATGAATATAACACCTTCCTAAAATAACCCTAATCATGGAATGGTTAGAATCAATTTTGGATTGTGATTTTGAAAACAAGTTTGAAAAAAGAGATTTTGAATGCAAGTTTAAAAACAACTTTGATACAAGTTTGGAAAACAACTTTAAAAATAATTTTGGATGAATGCATAAATATGATATGCACAATACAATAGGTCGTGAACATATAAGGCTAGGCTTCACCACATAATCAAGGGGACCGAACCCACACCATCAAGGGTCGAGTTTGAATAAAACTCCCAGCATGATGACCTTCAACAATTCTTCCTAGGCATGAACCGGGGAGTCCCTTGTTTCAAGCATGCAAGAAGGGGAGGTAGAAGATAGGGATTAAAATAGAAGAAAACCCAAGTGGATTAGGAGGAAGAAGAGAGAAGGGGGATTACCTAAAAGTAAATCAAAAGCCTACATTGTCTCTTTCTTGCTTTACTTGCTTTGCTTTACTTGAACTTTGAGAATTTTGAAATTGCAGCACCTTCAATCTTCAATGGATGTTTTGGAGGCTTGTGTTTGAGTGTATATGATGTATTGAGGTTAGGGTTTGAGTGTAAGGAGGCTAGGGCTTGAAAAGGCTAGAGAAAAAAGGCTAGGGTTGGAGAGACTTCGAGCTTTGAATTTCAAGAGACGGTTTTTGAACTGAGTTTTTGGACTCTTTTCACATAGGGGGAGGGTCTTTATTTATAGACAAACAAAATAGCCTTAACGCTTGTTGTAGTGGTGCAAGGAAAAATTTCCCACTGGCTAGCCACTTAGGAAAGTTTTAAAGTGACAAGAAACGTATCTTTCGACCTTTGGGATGCAAGGCAAAAGATTTGGGTGCCTATCCTAGTGACTACCATGTAATTTTTGGCTTAACTCCACTAGAAGTGACTCTGGAAAGTCTAAGAATTATCTGAAAGGTTCCGAGTAACTAGACTCGACTGAGAATGGATGGGAACCCTCGAGAGAGTGTCTCAGAGGTCAATAGCTTGAGAAGCAATGCCAGAATGTTTTAGAAGGTCGACCGGCCAACTAGGGGCAAAACGATCAATTGAATCGGGAAAACATCGGAGAGGATTCAAAGTGACCCATGAGAAGGCTTGAAGGTTTAAACACTATTAAGAGTGTTCCAGAGGGTTACCAGGTTAATACTCAGAGCCGGTGTGGTTGGAAAAGGCGACCGCCCACCAGGGGCAAAATGATCATTTTGCACCGAATTTTCCAGAATAGACTCGAAATGATCTGGAAAAGTATTGAAAGGTTGGGAATACTATTAGAAGCATCCTCAAGAGGTAACCGATTTGATACCCAGAGCTGGCGTGGTTCCCAGAGGCAATCGAATGCCTAAGAGCAAAATGGTTATTTTGACTGAATGGTCTCGACATTTGTCCAAAACTGACTGGAAGGCACTTGAACATGCCAGTTCGCCTTTGGGACAATCTTGAAAGGATGGACTTACCACTTTGAGGAGTTACGTACTATCTCGAGAAACGTATTGAAAAAGGCCCAAGGGGCAGTTTGGTCATTTTTTGCCAGAGTGGGCTAGCAGGCACTAGTGTTGACCCAGGTTTTGAGTGTTTCCATCACTTTAACGGTATGTGACGAGTTGGTTTCCAAAGGTATCTCATCCTTTGGTAAACATGCCACGGCCAAAAGGTGAGTTCGGTCCCGTGACATATGGGTTTTGTTAACAATTCCCAATGTCAACCTATTTGCGAGTGTTTCTGCCACTCTGACGGTTGCGATGTTTGCGAGTATTTCCATCACTCTAATGATGTGCATTCATCTCGGAGACTGCCTAATCTCGGGAAGCTACTAAATGAACTTATCGTCTCATGAATCAACTTTCTCAAAAGACATACCGGATAACGAACATTCTACATTGGCAGGTTAGCAGGCGCCAGAAATGAACTGTCCTACCATCTCAGGGACATGGGTTCCGTCCTGGTCGAGAGTTTTAAAGGGACTTACCATTTTGAGGCGTTTTCTCGCTAAACGTGCTAGACTAGATGGACTTATCATCTGAAGGATCAACTTTCTCAAAAGACATCCCGATTAAGTTTGATTAGTCTGGATTGGAATTGAAACTAGAATTTAAGGTTAAAATAAGGACTTACCGTCTCTAGGAAGACGTGCCAACTGGAATTGGACCGAGCAATATCCTAAAGAAATTTTGATTATTTTGCCTCTATTGGGCCCAACAGGCCCACAAAGCGATTGATTGAATGGATGGAGTCTGGAAAACTAGTTTGGACTTGAATGTGTATGTGTCAAGTTAAATGTGAGTCTGGTCGAGCTAGAGATTATCGAGCAGGCAAAAAAGGGATGCTTACAATGATTTGATGTAAAATAGAAAGTCATGATTTTAAAAAATGAATTAGGATTTCCTAATTATGGATTCTAGGGTTTGACTTGGACTTCAAGATAAAGATTTTTTAGAAAGTATATCTTTGAAAAGAGTTTTTTTAGGAAGTAGATTTGTAAAACTATTTGGAAAGAGATTTGGATATAGACTTTTGCAAGTCTCTTGAATATCTCACTTTCCTAAAACGATTCTAACCATAAGAAGATTAGAACCATTCTAAGGTTGTGATTTTTTTAAAACAAATAGGATTTGAAATGTGAACCATAATGACTATATTGAATGTAACACTTTTTTAAAGCAACCCTAACCATGGAATGGCTAGAATCATCTTAAGGGTTTGAACCCAAAATTTGGACCTTGATAGTCACATTGGATATAATACTTTTTTAAAACAATCCTAACCATGAAATGGTTAGAATCATCCTTGGAGTGTGGTTTTGAAAACAAGTTTGAAAGAAGGAGATTTTGAATGCAGGTTTTGAAAGAGAACTTTGATACAAGTTTGAAAATAACTTTAAATGCAATCTTGAATACAATGTATGAACATAATAATCACAATGCAATAAGGTCGTGAACATACAAGGTTAGGCTTCACCACATATTCAAGGGAGGCCGAACCCACATCACCTAAGGTTGAACTAGAAGAAGGCCCCCAACACGGTGATCTTTAACAATCCTTCCTAGGCATGAATCGGGGAATCCCTTGTTTCAAGAATGTAAGAAGAGGACATAGAAGATGGAGATTAAAATAGAAGAAAACCCAAGAGTGGGTTAGGAGGGAGAAGAGGGAGATGGATTACATAAAAGTAAATAGAAAACCAACCTCGTATTCTTCATGCTTTGATTATTTTGTTTGCTTTACTTGACTTGAACTTTGAGAGCTTTGAAGATATAGCACTTGATCTTCAATAGATGCTTGGAGGCTTGTGTTTGGCTATATAAGGTGTATAGAGGCTATGGTTTGAAGAGGCTTAAGAGAATTAGGGTTTTGAAGAATTTTGAGCTCTATTTTCAGAGAGATAGAGTTTCTGGATTGAGTTTGCGGACCCTTTTTATACAAGGGGAGGGTCTATATTTATAGGTAATTGAAACAAAAACGGGCCCCTGTTATAGTGGTGCCAGTGGGAATTGAACCTTGGTGCCACTGCTAGTGATGCCAACCACTTAGGAAAGTTTTAAGGCGACAAGAAACGTATCTTTTGACCCTTAGGATGCAAGGCAAAAGATTTGGGGTGCATGTCATAGTGACTACCATGCAATTTTTGGCTTAGCTTCACCAGGAGTGACTCCGGAGGTTTGGGAATGATCCAGAAGGCCAGGAATAGACAGGAACCCTTGAAAGAATGTCCTAGAGATAACGAACTTGAGAAACAGCGTTAGGATAGTTAAAAAGAGTGACCAACCCACCAGGAGCAAAACAGTTAATTGAATCAGGAAAACACCGGAATGGACTCGGAGTGACCCGTGAGAAGGCTTAAAGGTTGAAAACACTATCAAGAGTGTTTTGAGGAGTTACCAGTTTGACCTAAAGCCAGTGTGTTTGGAAAAAGCGACCGGCCCACCAAGGACAAAACAGTCATTTTGCACCGGGCTTGTCAGAACAGACTCAGAATTATCTGAAAAGGTGGTGGAAGGTTAAGCATTCTATTAGAAGCATCCTCAGGAAGTTACCAGTTTGATACCCAGAGTTTGTGTGGTTCTCGAAGGTGATTGGATGCCTAAGGGCAAAATTTTGACCGAATGGTCTCGGAATTGATCTGAAACTGATTGGAAGGCATTTGAACATGCCGGATTGTCTTTGGGACAATCTTGGAAGGGTGGACTTACCGATCTGAGGACTTAAGTACTTTCTCAAGAAGCGTGCCGGAAGGGCCCAAAGGGCAGTTTGGTCATTTTTCACCAAAGTGAGCTAGCAAGCACTAGTATTGACCTGGGTTTTGAGTGTTTCCATCACTCTGAAGGTGTGTGACAAGTTAGTTTCCAAAGGTATCATGTTCTTCTATAAACCTGCTGCGGCCAAGAGGCGTGTTCGGTCTTGTGAGATAAGGGATTTATTAGCAATTCCCAATATCGACCTGTTTACGAGTGTTTTTACCACTCTGACAGTTGCGATGTTTGTGAATGTTTCTATCACTCCGACAATGTGTGTTCATTTCGAAGACTTCCTAATCTCGAGAAGCTGTTAGATGGTCTTATCGTCTGAGGGATTAACTTTCTTGAAAGACGTGTCGGATAACGGATATTCTACATTGGTAGGCTAGCAGGCGCCAAAAATGAACCACTCTACCATCGGGGACTTGGGTTCGTCCTGGTCAACAAGTTTGAAGAGACTTATTGTTCTTAGAATTTTTCTCGAAAAACATGCCAAATTGAATGGACTTATTATCGTAAAGATCAGCTTTCTCGAAAGACGTGTCAAATTAAGTTTAATTGGTCTGGACTGGAATTGAGGTTGAAATATGGAGTGTTTGTCTTTAGGAAGACGTGCCAACTGAAATTGGACCGAGTAATGCCGCAAGGGCATTTTTTGTCATTTTGCCTCTTTTGGGATCAGTAGGCTTGCGAAGCGATTGATTGACAGGATTGAGTCTGGAAAGTCGATTTGGGCTAGAATGTCTCTGTGTCAGTTTGAATGTGAGTCTAATCAGGCTGGAGATTGCCGAGCAGACAAAACTGGGGTGCTTATAGTTTACACAAAGTATCTCTCTCAAAGAATGGATGGAATCAGTGTATGATCAGTAAATTCCCAATATCTCAACAAAGTAATTGTAACAACTAGAGTTTGTGCCTTCAAATTCTATTCTTGCACTTGTATGTGTGTTCTCTCAATATATATATATATATATATATTGTGGGTGTCTTGTATGTATGCCTTAACTTTGATTTTAGCAATTGGAGGTAGCTGTGGTTGCATTAAATACAAGATCACAGCTGTAGAACGTTCAATAATATTACCGTTATAGTGGCATGGGTTGACCCTTCGGTTACAAATGTCAACACCTTCCCATTCTGAACGTTGTTCTTTAGGCAACCTGCCTCCATGTGTCGACTATTAAAGAATCAAGTGTTGACTCCTTTAAGTTTTAGTATGTATCTCTAAGACACTATCTCGATGTTTCGACTCCTGTAAGGTCATGTGTCGACTCTTTTAAGGATATTTGCAAAGTCGTGTAATCTATCTCGATGTGTCAACTCCAGTAGGCTCATGTGTTGACTCTTTTAAGGAATTTTCAAAGTCGTGTAATCTGTCTCGATATGTCGACTCTTGTAGGCTTATGTGTCGACTCTTTTAAAGATTTTTCAAAGTCATGCAATCTATCTCGATGTGTCGACTCCTGTAGGCTCATATGTCAACTCCTTTAATGATTTTTCAAAGTCATGCAATCTGTCTCCATGTGTTGACTCCTGTAAGACCAAATGTCGACACTTGATGAGCTAAGTATCGACTCTTGGAGTGGATGTGTCGACTCTTAGCAATTCAAATGCTCAAGTTCAAGTCAATGTCTTCATGTGTCGACTCCTAGAGTGGATGTGTTGATTCCTGCCAATTTCATAGGCTTCATTTTGTAGGACTTCTTTAACCTTCTTCCAACCCTTCAAGTACTTCAATGATATTCCAGATTGGGCTTCCAAGGCTTTGAACTGCCTTCTTCCATGCATGTTCTTCTTCAAGAACTTCTTCAATCAATCATGGCTTCACTTAGTTTGTTAAGACTTCATCAAATCTGTCAAAAGATCTTCTAAGACTTATGATATTCACTTCACTTGATCTTTAGCACCTTCAATCTCTTCGAGATGGAATCATTTCAATTTGAGTATATCTAAAACTCTTCAATGCATAGAGCTTCTTTCACCTTCTTCAAGGTTTCAACACATTCTTCAAATCTTATTGACAAGCTTTATAAATTCTTCAATATATTCAAGTTTCAAGTCATTATCCAATTAATGCATGATATAATCTACACACTAAGTAAAGTAATTAGACATTAAACAAAGTTTTGTTACCATTAAAATCAAGGCATGGAGTCAAGAATCTTTCTCTTTTTGATGATTGACAAAATTTTTCAAAACATGAATAATAAACTAAAGTATATGTGAGTTGGTGCAAGAGTATAGAAATTTACACTTGAATTTGCTCCCCCCCCCCCCCCCCTTCGTTAAGGATTATATTGCTCCCCTTTACTTAAGGAGTTTTGAGTCCTTATGAAGCAAGCAGCAATGCTTCTCTCGCTCTCTTTTGAGGAGTTCAACCACTTGGTGCTTTTTATCAAGCCAACAATAGCAATAAATAAAAGCAACAATAGCAACAATGCTTCTACTTCTCTCTCCCTTTTTGACAATCAATCAAAAAGGGCTAGAAATACAAGTAAAAGATAGGTACAATAGCAAAAAAAAATCTTGAAACAATATTAATGTTACAAAAAAGTGAGCAAGCAAAGCAAATCAATCAACCAACCAATCAATAAGTTGCAACCATTTATAGTGAGAATGCCATACAATAATAATATATGTTAGGCATCAATAATTGTTAAAACATCTAAACATTCATTATATTACATATCAAATCTCTTAAGGATGACATACCATCCTTTTAGGCTAATATAATTCACAAAATAAAGATGTTAAAAGGAAAGATGCAAGTGAGAATGCAAATGAGAATGTAGGTGTGAGGTTGCTTCAGGTGGCTTTGGGAGAGGATGAAGGTGATAATGTGAGTTCAACTGGATTTTTCTAGAGTGTTAGAGAAACTCTTCCCAGGTTTGGGTCTCAGCCCATGTCTATGATAGGTTCTGATTGGAGCAGGGGATTTTGGGACTGAAGAAGCTCCAGTTGCCTTTCTCAGTGGCCTCCTTCTCCTTTACTCTAAAAACTGGTTCTTGTACCTCTGGTTCCTCACCTCCTTCTTCTTCTGCTTCTTCTTCCTTTTCTTCTGCTTCTTTTTCTCCTTCACCTTCCTCTTCTTCTTTATTATCCTCTTGATCTGCAAATTCTGCTGCTAGTGAGTTAAGAGGTTGGTAATCCATACCAATTACTCTCTTAATATACTTTCCCAAATGTTCAGTGGAAAGATCAATGGCTTGCAGTAGATTTGTCTTCATTTTCTGACCATTATTGACAATAGCTCTCACTTTGATCTCTAAAACCTTTAGCCTCATAGATCCATTGTCAATTTTTGCATCTATTTTGGCAAACATTTTCTCATTATATATCTGTATTCCTTTCAAGATTGCCAACAATAAAGACATATCCACAGACCTATCAGATGGAGTAAAGCCCATGGTAAAAAGTTCCCTTGTGGCATCCTCTGTTTCAGCATGAGATGGCTCACCTTCTTCAACTTGTTTGCCCTTTGCAGATGCAGAGCCTTCACCCATTTTTCTTTCTAAGGGACCAAACTTCGTTCACTTTATGATAACCCATCCTCTTTAAGGTTTTCTCATTGTATTCATCACACAAAGGTTTAGGGGTCTTTTTCTTCTCTTCTGTTAACTCAACCTTAAAATGGCTAAACACTTTAGTTAGAAGCATCTCAGAAGGCATACTCATTTTCCTTTGAAGAGCCTTCAAAATGTGATCCTTAATGAACGTGGCCAAGTTAATCTTGGTGTTGCTAATGTAAGCGCAAAGAAATAACAATTCTTTTTCAAAAATAAACTCAAACATTTTACCTTTAGGAATTAAAATCCTACAAATGAAATAATGGATAAGTCTAAGGTCAAAAGATAACTTATTGGCTAAGGGTTGAATGGTCACAGCAGTTTTTTCTCCATAAAGAACAGTCAACTGAGTTTTTCTATCTACCTCCTTTCTTTGAACTTCACCACCACTACCAATTCTTAGAATATGGCAAATCACATATTTGGTGATAGTGAATGGCACTCTCTTTACCTAACTATCAATGTCTTGAGTGTCAAACCCTCTATTGGCTTAGGCATAAAATTGCCCAACTAATTCGTGATATACATCTTCACTAATTTGTGTCATTGATTTCCAACTAAGGGTATCTAATCTAGCCTCAAATTTAAAGTTCTCCTCAGCAAAGAATTGAAAATTTATCCATCTACCATTCTTTAGCTTCAGCCTCATTACTGGAGAAATAAGTCTTGTTCCTTTCAATCTTCCCTTCATCTTGAGTGGTTCCCTTTGATTTCTTCTTCTTCCCATGCCCCATAGAGGATTCCTCATGATCTTTTCTCTTTTTACTTTCAACCACCTTGAGTGTCAACACTTCTAGGTTTTTCTTCCCTTTCTTCAACTTGTCAGATTTTGGTGCCATAGGAGATAGATCAAAAGATGAATAGAGATTGGGAATAGGTTTGGAGGGATCAAAATAGGTATATGATGGGAGTTGAGAGTGATTTATAGAGAGGTTTGATAGTTCTTGGCAGTTGGAGAAGTAGTTTGTCAAGAGAGAATAAGAAAGAGGGAAAAAATAGATTTTGTCGAATAAACAGGGGTATTTAAAGTTACTGAGTAACCACACAGAAAGGTCGACTCTTGGCTTCGAGGGGTCGACTCTTTTCTTGCAAAATTGCTTCTGAGCTATCTGTTAAAATGGGTTAACTCTTTGTACTATAAGGGTCGACTCTTTTCAACAGAAGCTAATATAAGCTATTCTCAGGAAACAGGGGTCGACTCCTTGAGGTTAGAGGTCAACTCTTCCTTTATGAAACACAGAATATAACTTATGAATGGCATGTAATGCATCAAATAAATATTCCATCAATTGTAAAGATTCAATAACATTATTGAACATGAAGATCATACAAATCAATCAAGATATTGGATTACTCATTTCCAATTCTCTCCTAATCATACAAAATCTATCTTCACTCAATGGTTTTGTCAATACATCAACAAGTTGATTCTCAGTGCTTACAAAGTCAAGTTTAATATCACCTTTTTGCACATGATAACGTATAAAATGGTGTCTAATTTTAATGTGTTTTGTGCAAGAGTGCTGAATGGGGTTCTTAGTCAAATTGATAGTACTTGTGTTATCACATCTAATGGGAATATGTTCAAAGGTCAGTCCAAAGTCCTCTAGTTGGTGTTTGACCCAAAGGACTTGAGCATAACAACTTCCAGCAGCAATGTACTCTACCGTAGCTATGGAAAGTGTAACTAAGTTTTGTTTCTTACTAAACCATGAAACAAGCATATTACTAAGAAATTGACAAGTGCCACTTGTACTCTTTCTATTAACTTTACTACCAGTATAGTCAGTAGAATAGCCAATCAAGTTCAAAAATGTGCCCGTTGGATACCATAATCCAAGGTTATGTGTGTATTTGAGATATCTAAAAATCCTTTTAACAGCTACAACATGTGACTCCTTAGAATTAGATTGAAATCTAGCACATAGGCATACAATAAATATGATATTAAGCCTACTAGCAGTAAGATAGAGTAATGAGCTAATTATACTTTTATATAATTTGACATCTACAGAGATACCATTCTCATCTTTGTCAAGCTTTGTTAAAGTATTCATGGGAGTGCTCAATGGCCTTGCATCCTCCATATCAAACTTCTTAAGTAAGTTTTTGATGTACTTAACTTAGTTTATGAAGATGTCTTCCTTTGATTGTTTGATTTGAAGTCCACGGAAAAAGTTGAGTTCTCTCATCATGCTCATTTCAAATTCACCCTGCATACACTTAGCAAATTTTTTGCAAAGCTTCTCATTAGTAGAGCCAAATATGATGTCATCCACATCAATTTGCACAATAAGCATATCATGGTCTTTAATTTTTATTAAAAGTGTGATATCAACTTTTCCTCTTGTGAAACCATTTACAATTAAAAATTTGCTCAATCTTTCGTACCAAGCCCTTGAGGCTTGTTTTAAACTATAAAGTGTTTTTGTAAGTATGAAAACATGATTTAAAAATTTTGAATTTTCAAAACCAGGAGGTTATTTAATATAAACATCTTCAAAAGTAAAACCATTTAAAAATGCACTTTTACATCCATTTGATAAAACTTGAAATTTTTATAACATGAAAATGCAAGTAACATTTTAATAGCCTCTAATCTAGCTACAGGTGCATAGGTCTCATCAAAATCAATTCTTTCTTCTTAAATACAGCATTGAGCTATAAGTCTGGCCTTATTTCTCATAATGGTTCCAGATTCATTCATTTTGTTTCTAAACACCCATTTGATTCTAATTATAGGATGACCTTCAAGCCTAGGAACAAGGTTCCGAACCTCATTTCTTTCAAATTGATTTAATTCATCTTGCATGACTATAATCCAAAATTCATCATTTTCAACTTCTTGAAAATATTTTGGTTCAATTTGTGATAGAAAAGCAAGATGGTTACATACATTTCTAAGGGATGATTTTTTTTCTTATCCCTTGTGATGGATCACCTAGTATTTGTTCTGTTGGATGGTTGTGAACAAACTTCCATTGCTTTGGCATCCCTTCATTCACATCTTGTTAGCTTGATTAAATATCTTGGTTTCTTTTCTCTTATGGTGGAGCTTCATTTTGAGTTGGATTTATATTCATCTCATCCAAGTTTTGTTCCACATCATCTACATCATTACTCACAATATTCCTTGGCAAAGAATTTAGTTCATCAAAGGTAACATGCACTGATTCTTCAACAACTAAAGTTTTCTTATTAAAAACTCTATAGGCCTTGCTATGTGTGGAATATCCAAGGAATACATCCTCATCAGATTTTGCATCAAACTTATCAAGGTTGTTCTTATTGTTATTTAACAGAAAGTATTTGCATCCAAAAGCTCTAAAGTATGAAACATTAGGTTTCTTATCTTTTCAAAGCTCATAATGGATTTTATCTAAAGATTTTCTCACTAAAACTCTGTTTAAAACATAGCAAGTTATGTTAACAGCTTCAACCCAAAAATATTTTAGCAAATTATTTTCACAAAGTATTGTTCTCCCCATTTCTTCCAAAGTCCTAATTTTTTTCTCAGCAACTCTATTTTGTTGAAGAGTTCTAGGTGCTGAAATGTTGTGTTCAAAATCATTTTTATCACAATACATTTCAAAAGGTTTGCAATCAAACTCATCACCATGGTCAGTCCTAAATGCTACGATTGTAAATCCTTTTTCATTTTGAACCTTTTTGCAAAACTTGGTAAAGACAATAATTGTTTCATCCTTGTGAGCTAAAAAGAATGTTCAAGTATATCTTGAGTAATCATCAACAATTATAAGAGCATATTGCTTACCACCTAGACTTAAAGTTCTAGTTGATCTAAACAAATCCATATGCAAAAATTGTGATGGCCTACAGGTACAGAGCATATTAGTAAATTTGAAAAAAATTCTTATTTGCTTCCCCATTTGACATGCATCACAGATTTTGTCTTTTTCAAATTTGAGTTTGGGAAGACCATTCACTAGTTCATTTTTTAAAATTTTTGAAATAATACTCATACTAATATAACCAAGTCTTCTATGCCACAACCAACTATCTTTACTATTCATAGCAGTAAGGCATTTTATTTTGCAAAAAGATAAATCATTTAGGTTAAAAATATAAATATTACTTTGTCTATGTCTAGTCAATATAATCTTGTTGTCATTCATGTTTACTATAATTAATTTAGAAAATTCAGATACTACCTTACAACTTTTGTCACATAATTAACTAATGCTCAACAATTTGTGCTTAAGACCTTTAACAAGCAAAATATTTTCAATTAACGTAAAGGAGTTTTTACCAATACTACCTATACTAATGATCTTACATTTACTATTGTCTCCAAAAGTGACCAATCCTCTATGTCTTGAACAACCACTATCCAAGTACCAATGGTCCTTTTTGGATTTTGCTTGAAGACAAACCTACAAGAACATCAGCTCAATCTTTCACCTTTGGTACCCAAATCATTTTGGGTTCATGGGAGTTAGTCTTCAATGATCCTTTTGGGATCCAAGCATTCTTAAGAATATGAGATTTTTGCATAATGTGACATTTGCTAGCTGGATGGCTTTTCTTTTGACAATAAAAGCATGTAATTTTTATTTTTGATAACTTTTTATCTTTAAAAGGATTGTAGCCTATTCCAGCCTTGTCAAAAGAACACTTTTGTTTACCAAGTATGGCATTAAACTTTTCTTTCCCATCAACACATTTTGTAAGAGATTTTTCTAAATCATTTACTTTTTCTGTCAAAACAGAATTCTCCTTGTTCAAAATTTCATTTTCATTTTGTAAATCTCCACTCTCCTTAGTGAGTGTGGATACCATCTTTTTGAGAAGATTGTTTTTTACGCTCAACTTTTTTAATTCAATAAGTAAATCATCAAGAGCATCTTGTAATTCATCAAATGAAAAACTAGATGGTTTAATGTGTCCTACCTCAGATTCCTTCTCATGTGCCATGAGACATAGGTTTGCAATTTCTTGAGGTTCAGCTTCCACATCAGAGCTGGATTCTTCATCTTCACTCCATGTGGCAATTAGAGCCCTTTTTCCTTTGCTTTTCTTTCCTTTTTTTCATTAGCATAGGACACTCAGCTTTAATGTGTCTTGCCTTCTTGCATTCATAGCATTTAATGGTTAAATCCTTATTGTTGAATTCACCCTTTGCTTCAGGCTTCTTTCCTTCTTTTCATCTTCTTTTCATGAATCTCTTAAACTTCCTTGTAATGAGGGTAAGATCTTCCTCATCGTCATATTTACTTTTAGATTCATTTTCTGATATGGTGGACTTGAATGTAATGGATTTCTTTTTCTTGTCCTCCTTCTCTTGAGCATTGTGCTTTTGAGTCAGCTTATAAGTCATGAAAGATCCAAGAAGCTCCTCAAATGGCAATGTGTTGAGATCTTTAGCTTCTTGTATAATTGTCACCTTGGCTTCCCATGACTTTGGCAATGATCTTAGAATCTTTCTCACCTGTTTACTATTAGGATACACTCTTCAAAAAGACTTTAAACAATCAACAATGTCAATGAATCTAGTGAACATTTTAATTATAGACTCATCAGATTTCATTTTAAATAATTCATAATTATGCACAAGAATGTTATTCTTAGAATCCTTAACCTAATTGGTTTCTTCATGAGTCACTTCAAGTCCATTCCAAATTTCTTTGGCAAATTCACAAGTAGAAATTCTATCGAATTCATTTGGGTCTAATGCACAATATAAAATGTGCATAGCTTTAGCATTAGATTGCATAAACTTCAAGTCATTCTCATCCCATTCATTTTCAAGTTTAGGGATGACTTTTGTTTCAATGAACTCGGTGGGAGTCTTAAGACCATTAAAAATGATCCTTCATAACTCATAGTCAACAGATTGAATATAAATTCTCATTCTATTCTTCCAATAGTTGTAATTTATCCCATTGAACATGGGAGTTCTATTGGTAGATTGACCCTCATCTCGAAAGTTTCCAAACATAGTTGTCATGGATCAACTCTAAGAATGTTAAGCTTTTAAATGTAAAGTACCAGCTCTGATACCAATTGTTGGCCCAAGAGTGCAATCCAAGAGGGGGGTGAATTGGGTTTCAAAAATAATCACAAATAATTTTAACTAAAAACTTATTAAGCAACATGATTAAATAATCTAATAGCAGAATCAAAGTGTGTCTGCAATGTGTTCAGGAAATCTCAAACAAGAAATGAAAAACAGAGCACAAAATAAACACAATGATTTACCGAGATTCAACCACAACTCGTGACCTACGTCCTTACCCTCAAGACCCCCTTGAAAGCTCTTCCACTATGCAATGAAGAAGTACAAAGTAGGTGCTAGTTGACCAAGTGCCTAGCTCACTTCTCATAAGAGCTTTTCCCAAGCTCTGAAATCTCTTCAAGTGATTTTTTTCAAGCTTCACTCAAACTCACAAGTATTTTTTACAAGAAAACTCAAACTCACTGGTTTACAAACCCACCCAAATAGAATAAATGAGATTTACACAAAGAATCTCTGTCAACGAGTGGATGGAATTAGTGTAAGATCAGTAAATCCCTAATATCTCAGCAAAGCAACTATAGCAGCTTGGGTTTATGCCTTCAAATTCAATTCTTGCACTTGTATGTGTGTCCTTTCAATATATATATGCTGTGGGGGTCTTGTATACATGTCTTAGCTTTGATTCTAACTATTAAAGGTAGTTGGGGTTGCATTAAATGCAAGATCACAATTGTAGAACGTTCAAAAATATTACTGTTACAGTGGCATGGTTCAACCCTTCGGCTGCAAGTGTCGACACTTTCCTATTCTGAACACTATTTTTTAAGCAATCTGCCTCCATATGTTGACTCTTAAGGAATCAAGTGTCGACTCCTTTAAGTTTTAGCATGTATCTCTAAGGTACTGTCTCGATATGTCGACTCCTGTAGACTCAGGTGTCGACTCTTTTAAGGATATTTTCAAAGTCATTCAATTTGCCTCGTTGTGTCGACTCCTGTAAGCTCATGTGTCAACTCTTTTAAGAATTTTTTAAAGTCGTGGAATCTGTCTCGATATGTCGATTGTTGTAGGCTTATGTGTCGACTCCTTTTAAGGATTTTTCAAAGTCATGCAATCTGTCTCCATGTGTCGACTCTTATAAGACTAAGTGTCGACACCTAATGAGCTAAGTGTCAACTCCTAGAGTAGATGTGTCAAACCTTGCCAATTTAAATGCTCAGGTTCAAGTCACTGTCTTCATGTGTCAACTCGTGAAGTGGATGTGTCGACTCCTACCAATTCCATAGGCTTCATTTTGTATGACTTCTTCAACCTTCTTCCAACCCTTTAAGTACTTCAATGAAATTTCAGATTAGGCTTCTAAGGCTTTAAAATGTCTTCTTCTATGCATGTTCTTCTTTAAAAACTTCTTCAATCATCATGGCCTCACTTAGTTTGTTAAAACTTCATCAAATCTGTCAAAAGATCTTCTAAGACTTGTGATATTCACTTTACTTGATCTTTAGCACCTTCAATCTCTTTGAGATGGAATCATTTCAATTTAAGTATATCTAAAACTCTTTAATCCATATAACTTCTTTTATCTTCTTCAAGGTTTAAACATATTCTTCAAATCTTCTTGACAAGCTTCATAAATTCTTCAATATATTCAAGCTTCAAGTCATAGTCTAATTAATGCATGATATAATCTACACACTGTTTGTATATGTGGACCAAGAGCCTAGGGTGACCAAGGCGTGGGTTTGTCTGGGAGTCCTAGCAGTCGCTAAGAATAACTCACTTGAGTCTTCCAGCTGTAAGGGGGCGAGAACCAAGGGTAGAGAAGAGAGAGAGAGAGATTCGCGAGCTTGTGGTAGCTTTTGTAATAAATGTGACTAAGTTATCTCTATTTGTCATAAATGTGCTGAGAGTATTTATAGTGAATAGTGATTGACACTGTTTGGACACATAGCGCCCCTTGACTGGGTAGGCCTGAGCCCTGCCATCATGACCTGGAGAAGTCATGTTAGGGGCCACGGCGGGCGATTAGATGCACACTCTGCCATGATGCCAGGCACTTGTCCAGCCAAGGCTCGCCACGTGTCCATTGTATTAAATGTGCGTCGGGTCAGCATTTAATGTTTAAGATACGGTATTCGAGTGGTTCTGAAGGTAGATCTCTCTCTCTTAGCTGGTTGATGGGATTAGTCCCCCACGTGCTCGTGAAGCACACGACTCAACGGTCCCTTTGGTCCTAGCCTCTGTTCCACTGCCTATGGAGAGAGGTCCTGAACGAGGGTGAGTTAGACAGTTAAGGGTCTGAGCTTGTTAGATAGTGAGGCGCGGGGCCTTGAGGCATGCTAGGCGCGAGGCCTGTCTTGCACAAGTGCTCGTTTTGGTCGGAGCCCTGCAGGCGGTGGGCTTGGCTTAAGTGAAGCTCTTGGAGCTGTTTGAACAAGGCTTAATGGTGGGGCGTTGAGCTTGCCTCGAGGGCGAGGGCGCTGCGCCAATTTGTCCAAGCATAGTTCTGACCTATGTTTGACTTTGAGGTTCTAGGGGGCCCACATGGTCTGCCAGGTGGATAGGCAGTGTGTCGTGCGGCGCTCGCTAATTGGGTACCTACACACACTAATTAAAGTAATTTGACATTAAATAAAGTTTTGTTATCATTAAAATCAAGGCATAGAGTTAACACATGTAACACACGCTCCATTGTCAAAAACTTTTATGCTGACTTTACCTTAAAATTCAGGCAATCCAGGAAAGGTTTGGGAAAATTGGTCACGTTCACGACATTCCCCCGTTATTTCTCATGAACTGGGAGCCCTCAAGGAGCTCCAAAGGATTCTAGATGACGGAGATACTTTATCAGGAAGCGTGCATAAAAATAAGCTTTCCGGAGTGTCTGTGAGACATTTCGAGAGTTTTTTAAAATGACCTCCTCAATCGAATTGTACCAATGGGAGATCCTCCAAACAAGCTTCAGGGAATTCTCTAATTTATGAATTTCTCAAGTCATTTGACGGTGCGTTTTAATTAGGCCACTCGATCTTTTCAATCAAGCCGTATCGATGAAAAGATCTATGAAAAGACTTTTGAGAATTGCCTGATTTACACATTTTTCAAGTCATTTGACAGTGTGTTTTAATTAGGGAATCGGAGAAAAAGACAACATTAGCGATGAGACGCTCCAGGAAGTTTTTGTTGACTTAGAGATGTTTTGAGTCAGGCGACTCGCTCGAAAATGGACAGGGATGTTCAGCATGGTATCCCAATGGATGCCGATTTGATTCCCAGAGCCGGTGTGGTTGGAATAGAGGCCCGAGCCCCCAGGGTCAGAATGGTCATTTTAACCAAAACTTGTCAAAATGAGGCTAGAGTGGCATATCAAATATGCTGGATTGTCGAAAGAAAGTTTGAGAAGGTAGTACTGTCTTGAGGGATTGGTGCTTTCTCGAAGGACATGTCGAAGTGCCCAGGGGCAAAATGGTCATTTTGACTGGGTATCACCGGAATTGATCCGAAGTCAAATGGAATGGCATATCGAACATGTCGAACTGTCTGGGGACAGGCCTGGATGGTTGACTTACCATACCGAGGACTTGCTACTTTCTCGAGGAGTTTGTACTTTCTCGCAAGACATGCTGGGTTGGATGGACTTATTGTCTTAAGGAGTTTGTACTTTCTCGCATGATGTGTCATCATGCCCAAAGGATAATTTGGTCATTTTTCACTGAGACGGGCTAGCAGGCGTTAGTGTTGACTTGGGTTTACGAATGTTTACAACACTCCAACAGTTGTGACGGGTTGGTTTCCATAGGTCTTTCTTTTCTCTAGTAAACATGCCAAGACCAAAAGGCGCATTCGGTCCTGTAACATTAGGTCGTTTAGTGGAAAAACTCATGTCGACTTAGTGAGTGTTCTCGTTACTCTAACGGCTTAAAGGTTTGTGAATGTTTCTGTCACTTCAACAGTTTGGTGTTGGCTCTGGAGATTGCCTGATCTCATGAAACTACTGAATGCCAAGGGGCATATCGGATAATCTACATTGGCGGGTTAACAGGCACCAGAAGTAAACCGTTTAAGGTTTGTGAGTGTTTCCATCACTCCAACGACGGTGATTGGTTTCGGAGACTGCCTAATCTTTGAAAATTACCTTGGAAAGCCTAGGGTCATTTGGCTTTAATTTTCTTAGAAGAAAAGGAAGTGTGATAAAGATGAATCCCGGTAGAAAATATCTAATATTCCATCATTTTAGGATTTTCGATGGGACTCCCAAAATAGATCCTATTTTTTATTCATTTATAAAATGAATTTTTTTTTGTTTCATATTTATGAAATCAGATAAATGAGAAATGAATCATTAAAAAATGAAAATGAGAAAAGACTTTTTTTTGAGTGACCAATTGACGAGACTGGAGTTTGAAAAAGTCGGTTTGGGCTTGATAATGTTGTGACATTTTACAGGAAAATAAGTTTGGATTAGAGATTACCGAGCAGGCAAAAATTGGGTGTTTACAATCGCATTCGTGGCTCCATTCGAATTTGTTGTTGTTCTTAAGTAGCTAGAAGAATGGTCGGCACTTGTTTGAGGATTTATTAATAAGTCGATTTAAAGCTGCCGCCATACCTGTGAGCCTCTGGACGTTTTTCGTGGTCTTTGGGCTTTGGAAGTTCTAAAATGTTGTTATCAGGTTTGGGTTGGCCTCAATTCCTTTTCTAGAAATTTTTCAGGAGATATTCCAAATGCACATTTGGAAGTATTAAGTTTCAATTGGTACCTTTTCAGGATGTTGAATGTGGATTCAAGGTCGAACAGGTGGTTGACGCCTTTTTGTGTTTTGACCGGTTGTTAAACATTTTGGTCACAAGTTGCTAGTACGTCGTACCGGAGTTCTTCAGCCCAAAGGGTATTACTTTATAGCAGTAAGTACCTCTCGAGGTGATGAAAGTTGTCTTCTCCTAATCAGGCTCATGCATGGAGATTTGGTGGTATCTTCTGTACGCATCGAGAAAGCTTATCTTGGAGTGGCCGGTAGTTGATTCTACTAGCTAATCGATCTTCGAGAGGGGGGAGCTATCTTTGGGGCAGGCCTTATTGAGGTTGGTGAAGTCCATGCGAACCTTCCAATTCCTGCTCTTTTTTTTTACCACGATAGTGTTCTAAAGCCATTATGGGTAGTGTACTTCTCTTATGGCGTTCACCTCGAGGAGTTTCTCCACCTCTTCGATCATGGCCTCAGCATGCTGGACAACCTTCTTCCTCTTTGGACAATAAGATAGTGTGTCGTGTCCACACTGAGGTGGTGACACATCACCCTGGGGTCAATACCGAACATTTTGTATGGAGTCCAGGCGAATGCGCTCACATTCCACTTGGGAAAATCTACTAGTTCTCATTGTTCTTGCTCGGGTAGCGTTGTCCCAATCAGAAATAACTTCTCTTGGTCTGACTGGTTGATTAGTATTTTCTTTTGTTCTTCGACCACTTTTCCTTGGGTTGGGCTCCCAACATCCTCCAGGACAGGTGTGTTCGAGTGCAGCTCCATCATATTAACATGTTCAGATGTTCCTTTTCCTTTTAGAGTGGCCCTGAAGCACTGCTTAGCCACGATCTGATCTTCTCGTATCTCCCCACTCCTTAAGGGTTAGGAATCAAATGAGCTGCTAGTAGGAGGAGGGGATTGCTCCTATTCGGTGTAGCCATGTTCTCCCCATGATAGCGTTGTATGAGGATGGCACATCTACCACGATGAACTTGGTCTCAAGAACGACTGTTCATGCACAACTGGCAAGACGATCTTCCTGAGTGGGCACATGGTGTGTGAGTTAAAGCCCCACCAACAATATCTTGAATCTCTAGAGGTCGACCTCCTTTAATCTGAGCTTTCTGAAGAGGCCAAGGTACATGATCTTAGAGGAACTGCCCTGGTCGATTAGCACCCTCCTAATGTCGAACTGTCCTACCCTATGGGTAACAACCAACATGTCGTTGTGTGTATGATGGATGTTAGAGAGGTCTGAGTCTTAAAACCTTATCTCCCTCTTTGCCTCTTCCTTCTTCATTTTCTTCATATGGGGGCCAGGCTCTTCCTACACCCTCATCACCTCTTATAAGTGCACTGCTTTCTGCACTTTCACTCGAAGAAAGTTTGGATTAGCCCTGACAGAGTCCGTGGAGGCATGAATGACATCGATGACAGTCGTGGGTGCCACCGTGGCTTTTTCCACATTGTCGTTCTTACTCAGCTCACCGTAGGGTTGAGCGCTCTTGTTTTTATCAATATACTGGTAGAGGTGCCCCGCCTTCGTCAACTCTTCGAAGTGCGCCCTATATACTTTAGATTTTTCGGTCATGTACCCTTGTCACAGTAGAAAGAGCAATGTAAATTTTGATTCATATTCTCTGAGTTGCAATTCACCTTGCTCGACCATTTGAAATAAAGCTTGTTCCTTATCTGTAGCAAGAGCCTACAAATCAACTCCTTGAAGACGATGTTCATAACCTCGTTTGCTTTGATGCCGTCCCTAGGTTTCCCACCATCTCTGCCTCCTTTCGGTAGTTTCCCATCCTTTTTTGGCTTTTTTTTTTGGGAGGTAATTACTTGCTCGGTCCGCCCTATATCCTCCTTGACTTTGGCATACTGCTCAATGCATTACATTAGCTCAGTTATGCCGATGGAGGCCCTATTGGTCATTGATTTCCTGACTTTGCTCTAGCGCGGGAGGCCATGTTTGAAGGAGGCCATGTTTGAGTAAGGCCACTACCAGTTGCTCTGCGCAGTCATGAATGTCATTGTACATCTCCCAATACCTTCAGAAGAAGTCCCTCAAGGTTTCTTTGGTTTCTTTTCGCATGGCTAAGAGCAAATCCACCTCCTTTGGATGTTTGTTGTTAGCTATGAACCTTGACGTAAAGGCCTCCGCCAACTGCTTCCAAAGCTGGATTGACCTAGCAAGGAGCTTGTTGAACCATCTGAGTGTGGTTTCTCCCAAACTGGAGGGGAATACCTTGCACATGAGTAGGTAATTCCCATTCCAGAGGGACATCATCTATTTAAAATGCTGAATGTGGGCCACCGGATCTAACTTCCCATCATAATGGGTGAACCACGGCATAATGAACTTCCTTAGCGGTTCCAGACCCTCTATGATGTCCACAAAAGCTATGGAGGATATCAGGTCCAGGGCCTGAGGAGAAATGTCACCCGCTGTCCCAAGCTCATCCTTCTTGGCACGTTCGTCCAACTGCTTTGTCAACCACTACCTCAGCTCAACATCCCTGGGTCAGTCTTCCTCTTACTTGGTAAGCAGCCTTTTTGCCCGACCGTGACCCCAAGCATGTCTTCTTTCTATTTTTTGCTAGAGGTGTGGCTCTACACAGTCTCCTCCGAGTAGCTGCATCTTCTTCTGCAGCTCCTGCCCTACTTAGGCTATACCTTTCTTCCCAACCTCATCCAAGAGTGTTCAGGCTCTGTGGACAAGTTGTTCCGTTTAGATCGCGCAAAGGTGTGTCGCCCCTTCCAAATCATTCTTTCCAAATCCCTAACTATGGCATGAACCTCGGTCAATTCCTATTCACATTGTCGAAGCTCTTCCTCATATGCCTCAAAAACTCTCCGACAAGTGTTCTAGGGAGGAATTCTCTTCAAAAAGCCTTTTCTGGTGACATGGGGGTGAGCTCGTTCTTGGTTCACCTAATGCTGACTCTCTTGTTGAATCTTGAAGTGAACACGTGGCATTTCCTGTCTAAATTGTCTTGGCATGTGACACAAACTTCCATGCTCTATGCTTTGCTGTCGTCTTAGGCCCATGTCTCCATGATTGATGTTGTACTCCTAGGCCCCATCCTCGTCCTACTCAGTTCGACGGGGCAATCTTCAAGAAGCTTTGGCACTCATAGTTCTAGCTCTTGTTCCCACAGATAGCGCCAGTTGTGCAAGGGGTTTTCTCCTCGCAAGTTGTAACCAACGATCTAGAAATCGAGCGCAGCAGAGCCTTGCCGTCACCTGCAAAACCACCAAGGATGAGTACTAACCTGCAAAAATTGCTCAGCCAGAGGCACTTCGAAGCTTAAGTTAATCGGGGACCTGGTTCGGAAGCAAGGAGAAGGAGTTTGAAGAGTTGAACCTATTGCTAGTTTGTTTCTACCCTACATCCCTTCGACCTTCCTATGTAGCTTTAAAGTATCATACCAGTCTTCCTGGTCATGGCCTAGTTTGTTAGGCTTATCCCCAACTCCAGTGGGTGATGGGCCACTACCTCAAGAGGGGTGCGAGGCCCTAACTTTGGGCCCAAGTCTGGCCCACTTCCCCATTCCTTCAAAAGAGTAGGCAAAGTGGGTCTTCCCTCAACTAACTTGACTTGGTTAACATGATCTCCAAGTGGCAAGTCTAATGCCACCTGGCCTTCTTGTACGAAAACTACCCTCCTTATAAAAGACAAAAAGGGGGGGAAAAAAAGAAAGAAAGTAGAAAAAAAGAAAAAAATTCGACCTATCAAGTTTTCTTCCTATCCCAAACTTTTTTTTTTTTTTTTTTTTTGGGGGGGGGGGGGGGGGGGGGGGGGTGGGGGGGGGGTGTAAGAACAAGAAAAGAAAGTATTGGGACAAAAAAGACTTTGATTGATAAAGAACATTGTTCTTTTCCACAGAAAACCAAAGGCTTTTACAATAACTATTTAAGTTCTTGAAACTCAAAACTATGAAGTTAGGAGTTCCCAAACAACAACATTTCTTATTTGAGTTCTAGGCTTGGGTTTGAATCTTTATAGCTGTTCGTGGGGCCAAACATACTCTTCAACACCTAGATCACACGGTGGGAATTGACATTAACGGGTTCGATGAGCGACAAAATTGACATTGACATCAACAAGTTATCTTCAGAGTGGTTTGTAGAATCCAAGCCAAGGTGGAGATTGCTGGATGTGTGGTTTGTAGTCTTTGGGCCTATATAATTATTAGGTTTATACATGTATTGTGACTGGATTAAGGGATCTAATACATTTAGGATTTTTCTAATTATATGAGATTAGAATGCTTAGGTTTGGCTTATAAATAAGAAACTAGTGAGAATTCTATGATTGACTTTGTATCTAAAGGGGGCTTTGCTCAAGAGAGGTTGGTAGAGTTTAAGGGAGACTGGCAGAGAGACTAAAAAACATAGTAGAGCAGAGTAGCTGACGTGCATGGCTACGAGACTCGGGACACTAGGAGCAACGGAGAACCAGATGGCTTTAAGGCATGGATACCTTTGAGCAGCTGAGACTCTCTATTAATGTCAGTTTGGGTGTTTTGTGATTGTCTCGGACCTGTAATCTCTATTTATAGTGGATTGTTCTCTTGCCTATGTGGACGTAGTTAGATTTGTACCGTACTACGTTAATTCTCTATGTTGTTTTCCTCTTTAATGTGTGTGTGTGGTCATGGATATACTTCTATATATGTTTGCGCTTGGTGTTGAATCCCAACATAGTGGAATATCCCGCAATTGGCTCTATTGTGTTGATGGTCAATATTTGTTGACGGATGTGGTTGAAGGGTAATACTCTTTGACAGATGTGCGACGTAATCTATCTACATATCCATTTTAGATACCAAAAGAACAACATTTCTTAATTGGTTTACCTTTAATGTTTATGTCAATTGTATACTTACGACTGTTCATAGGAGAAAGAAAGAAAGAAATTATTTTGTTTATTTTTACTGGACAAAGAATAACTCTCTCTTTAAAGAGGCAATGGCTATGCCTATCAAACGTTTGTTTGGGAGACTAGATTTGCTATTCCAATCGATATCTACATTTATTCCAGATTTGAATTCTATTGTTCAAACAAAATAAACACTCGCTCCTTCTTTTGTTTTCATAAGCTTCCCCTAAGCCATGATCAAATTTTGATCTTCGAAGACTAGGTTTTCACCTTGACCCACTGGATTTTAGTTCACTGGAACCAAATGGAATGCAAGCGAAAATTCTCAAAGGCAAGCCTTTTTTATTTCTTATACTTTCAATGGTTGTAATTATAACTTATGTTCTGTTTGGATTGAGGGATTTGAGAAAGTGAAAGATTTGGAAGTGAGAAGTCAGTTATATGAATAACTTGTTCGGGTAATTTTTAAGGAGGGAAGGGAAAGTTATAGAGAGATAAGAGGACCCACTTTTTAAACTTTTTTCTTCGTCTGTCTACTGCTCCAAAGCTAAAAGGAAATGGATGGAAAGTGTAATGCTTGTTGTTAGTTTATTTTAAATATTAATTATACCTTTCAATTTATGATTTAAAAAAAAGTTAAGGTTTACACAAGATACATATAATAGTAATTATGCTCAAACAAAAATAGAATGTCATCTTCAGTTCCCTCTAGTTATTCAAACAAGACGAGTTGCTGGTCCACCAAGCCAAGGGTATGGTGCATTCTAGCCTTTCTTTGTTTTCAGTGCAGTAGGATAACCATGGAGCAACTGGAAAAATGCAAAGTTTTAAACACAACCTGTTCATCCGAATAACTACCTTTTTTTTGAAAAGCAAAGAATTCATTGATAATGAAGAAAAGATACAGCTCGGACAAGAGAAGAATTTAAAGCTGAACAAGCAAACATGAGCTTGAGAGATAAGAAAACTACCAACCTGATCCCAAGACGGAGCAAAAAAAAACAAAAATCACTAGATTGGCAAGATGCCAACAAGAGGTGGCCATCAAATGATAAAATAACACGACCTTCATGCCTCCCTCAACCACGGGCGCCATTTGCACTCCACGAGATTTACTCCCATTGATTCCTATCTATCTCGCCAATGGAATGCTAGATAATTCAGCCTTGATGACAAAAACTTTTGGAGCATGTCATTCATTTTGTGATCTCTGTAGCTCCTATCCTCTTACCCAAGAAACAAAACAAAGGGCAACCAAACACTTCTCAACAGCCAGCTGCTTGGCCAAAGGAAGAAGAAGGAACACCAGCCCCATTTACCAACGACACCAGCCCCACCAAAGAAACAAGAACATAGAACAACCAAAACACTTCTCAACAAATGAGGAACCAGCTACTTGGCCAACGAAAGAATAAAAAGCACCAGCACTAATTAAAGGCACCTCCTATATACCAGCAACACCAGCCCCAATTCAAACCTCAAAAATTATCTCAGCCCTCTAAGATATCCATATGAATTAGATGCTAGTCATTCATAATCTCTTGACCCCCAAACTAACTTTTCTTTTTATTGCAGCAATCTTTCCATTTTGTTCCTTGCAGAAACAGCATGTCAATATTTCTTTCATTTACTAACAATTTTACCATCCTTCTTCTTTCCAGCCTACCAAGACCCCTGACATTCCATGATAGGATCTTATCAGGACCCCTCCACCGCGCCTCTGCTAGTAGAAAATTTACCATGCTTCATCATAGCCCCTCCATCACACCTCTCCTAGCAGCAATTTTATCCTTCCTAACCAGCATTACCTTTCCTTTTCCTTTCAAAATTTTCCAAGTCAGACCAACCAGCATTTATCAAGGACTTGATAGTAATCTCATCCCTATCCTTCAAATCTATACACAAGGACTTACCCATATTGAGTGTGCTTATGGCTTCATCCAGAAGATTCTTGTCAAACTGCTGCAGAATGATAGAATTTTTGTTCAGAATATTTTGGGTTGGTAGGGAAGACAGGGAGGAGGTGATTGCTTCAGTCCTTTTGGCTACCCTTGATTTTGATTTGAGGCATACTCTAGATTTCTTATGACCAAGTTGAGAGGGTGTTGTACATTTTCTTTTCCTTCTGCGAATGACCAAGCCTTTGTTTCTGAGATTCTCATCAATGAGTCTACCTGAGTCTGCTGGGTTGGATTGCTGCTGCTGTTGGAGTAGAATGTTACCGTTAGTATTATCATTAATATCAATCCTTCTAGTTACTACCTTCCAACTACTTGAAGTGACACCATTAATGGCCCCAGTTGACTTTCGAATAGAGTTGTTACTGATTTGCTTGGGAAGTGAGCTATCATGGCCATGTGATAAACCAACGGCATGCCCCTTGAGATTTGCATCACTGGTCCTCTTGCTCACATTTTCCCAATTGAGCACATTAATAGCTAAATTTGTGTTTGAGCTGCCGTGATCTCTAGCTGGCCTTGTATTTGAATTTGACTTGAACGACTCCTCCACCTGGCTTAATAATGCAATGTCCTCATCTTTTTTTGACTGATTCATCAAGATTTTCTCCAACTCCTTCCTCACTAGACTGCATGGATTGAGACAATTCCTTCAATTGAAACTGGTTACTTCTCAACTCTTCATCAGAATTGTCAGAGTATTATGAGACATTAGAAACTGAAGATCCCTTATAATGGACTTTCTGATTAAAATTTTCCCAAACATAGATTCTCTGAAAATTCCCTTCTGTAACTCTAATTTGATAAGAAAATCTTCCAACTTGTAAGGTGCAGAAGTCATTTATAATGGCATCCTTTGATGTTTCTACTAAAACTCTTCCAAATTCCATCTCTGATTTGTTGGTTGTGCAAGCCTCAACTGCAATTGATGAACCCCAAATATCTCTGATTTTTCTGAAGTTGTGATCATTCCAGACATGTTGTGATCTTGTGTTCGACTCTCCCAGTGATAGATTTATATTGGAGTTTGTATGTGATTGTTGAATGTTGTAATCGTTAGACTTCTTTGAATAAATAAATGATCTAGTTTGATATGTTTCTCATAATGTATATTTCCTTTTGATTGACCAAAAAAAAAAAAAATTCAATCCAATTAGAAAACTAAAAAGGGAAAGAAAAGGAAAAAAAATTCTAAACATACAACATGTAAAATCAATGAGTAAAATAATCCGACCATCAGGCATTTCTTTCCAATCCCAGACCGAAAAAAGTGCAAAACAATTAAAAAACACATTATACTATAAATTTTGTATAATTTATTATAAAAACAAATAAAAAAAGATATTATATTATAAAAAAGAAGCGTAATTCGGGCATACATTTTTCGGAGCAAAAGCTAGAGGACGGTCCGAGATCTTAAGTCGAAGATAATCGCAAGTGCTTCACTGCATATTCTTGTGTTCTCTACTCGCAAATGGAGTACAATGAAGCCAACTATACGCTATGGTTCACAACACAAAAACATTTCTTGTTCATGTATATCGGAGAGAGAAAATGGAGAGTAAAACGGAGTGGTTATTGTCTGTAATGACCACCCATAACTTCACCGTAGTGGGAACAATGGTAGTAGACATAATTACAGCCCCAAGATGATAGCATAGTCTTCTTTTTTTTTTTTTTTTGATAATGATAGCATAGTTGGTTAATGAGACGAGCCTCTACTAGCTACTCAAACTGTAATTAAAGATGGGCCTGGATTGATTTTTCTCATTGTGCAAGTCTTGAATTACCGCCGCAAGTGTTGTGGGGCTAGTGCATGCGACACCAACCAAAAGAAGATTTTTCTTAGGCTCCGTTTGTTTTACCGGAAAATAAATTCGTAGAAGAAAAAATTTTCTTGAAAATTATTTGGCAATAAAATATTTATTTTCCATGATTTTTCAGTTGTTTGGTAGGAACTAAAATTTTTTGGAAAAGAATTATTGTATGCCTGATTGTTATTTGGACATAACATAAGAATAAAATATTTTTGATGAAATTATATAACGGATTTAGGCATTAAGAGAGGGACAGATGATTAAAAAAACTAAACTCTTCTTTGTGAAGTAGAATCATAGTGGATTAGGGCATTCATAGTGCAGGAGAAATTGAGATAAATTTGAACTTTTTTTTTTAAACATTTCCAAGCAAACAACAACCAAAACTTTCTTAATTTTTGAAAAATATTTTTTTTATGTTCTCGGTTGAAACAAATGCAGTCTGAGGGTTGATTCTAAGGGAAATCTCTTTTGTTGGTCAACCTTTTTTTTTTTTTTTTTTGTAACTGATATTTATAACCCACGGGTCATGGGTTTAGCTCTTGAGCATGCCTACGAGCACTGGCAGACCTACAAGGGTGCCGATGGAGATCATGGCCCCCTCTAAGTTTTGAAAATTACCTTAGATTCTATATATTTAAGGTATTTTGAAGAAAATTGATTGACCTTTTCTAAGTTTTAAAAAATTACCCTAGGTCTTATACAGTTTTGAGTATTTATGAGAAAATAGGTGTATTAGCCTTTCTAAAGTGTAAAAAAACTTCCTGAGCCCCTATATGTTTTTGAATGTTCATAATAAAAAAGTTATGTAGTCTCCAAAATTCAAGTAGTTCTACCTTTTTTCTCCCAAATTCAAATAATTTTACTTCTCCCCCCCCCCCCCCCCCCCCCCCCCCCCCCCCCCCCCCCCCCTTCTCCCAGTTTAGAAGAAAAAATTTAATGAGAAAGTAATGCTTTTATTTTAGGTACTACATTCGTCATAACTTTTACATTTTTTATATTTGATGAGTCTCTTACTACAAAGCTTAAATGCAAGCGACAATAGTTCCAATTAGTATAATGACACCACCAATTTGTTTTCCTGCTTAGCCCCCCTTTTGCCAAATTTCTGGGTTTGCCAATGTAATTGTATTTCAAAAGTGTAATTACAACACCTTAACTTGTGGTTTATTAGCCATAATTTGGGATTATACATACTTTTTTAGTTAGATTTTATTATCAACCAATTTCGTTTTGTTTTATATAGGTTTTGAGCTTAAAATGGAGCAATTCAGACAAAATTCAAGCAGAAGTGAATATGTTGTGAATAGTGCCCGTTTGAAGTGGACAGTAACCGTTCGAACGTATGAGTAGTGCTCGTTTGAAATGAATAATAACTATTCAAACGGATGAATATTACCCGTTTGAAGTTACTAGTAACCATTCAAATGGGCGTTTGAATGGTCAAAGGATAAATAGTAACTGTTTGAAGTGAACAGTAACAGTTCGAACAAGCGTTTGAACGGTTAGAGGATGAATAGTAACCGTTCGAACGGTCATTCGAATGGTTTTAGAGATTTAGAAGCTGGCTTTGGAGATTTGAATCAGGTTAGAGGATCGTTAGCAACCGTTTGAATGGCTAGCTAACGGTCCGCGGAGCTCTGTTATTTTTAGCCTATTTAAGGCAGCTTTATACCCAATTTGGGGACCTAATTACTTAGATCCGATTTGTACTTAGAATAGGAGACTTTTGAGAGCATTTGTAGAGAGAGAAACATCTTGAATTCTATTGTAATTGCTATTTTGATCTAAAATTGCATTGTCTTTCATTTTCATTAATGGAATTCAATGTTGATGGTTGGCTAACTCTTCTCTTACATTCAATTGAGAAGATCATCCAAGTATCTCAAGTCCTTTAATAGAGGTAATTAAGTTTTTATTACTATATCTTTCAAATCTCTTAATTCTTGACAATTGAAATTTAGATTCAAAAGAATATTGAAGTTTTTGACTAAATTTGGTAATCTTAGTACACAAGCTTTCGTTTGATAATGAGATTGCACAAATAAATGATATGAATTTATGATTCTAAATTGAATTTTAATTATAAGTTTAATTGTTAAATGATTCATGTTTTAATGGTCGAAATTCTCTGAATCAAAGGCTCTTTACGTAATATTTGGTTTGAGTTATCAAATCTCCATTGAAGTCTTGAGTGAGTTGGATGGTTGCATCAATTAAATCCAAACTTTTCTCTATTACTTTAATCTTAGTGTGATTGCTTTGATTTAGATTTAGACAAGCCACTCTCTCAAGCAAACAACTTTTTGGTTTACTATTTTGTTAGAAGTAGTTCATTAGGTGTCTTCAAATTGAAGAGAATTGGTGTTTGTCGATGCTCACATTTCGATCTCCGTGAAAAATTAACCTCGAATTTATTGAGAATATACTATTCCGCCAGCACCATACTTGGTGTGAGAAAAGCACTTCTCAGGCTAAGTCACAGTACCTACGAGCGCCCAAATTCGAGCCAAAAACCAAAAGAATGAATATAAACAAAATTGTAAATTAAAAATCTATAACTATCCCACGGCTAACTAGATGCTGTTGAACCATCACACCTTATCTCTATATAATTTCAACGAAAATCATATAACTCCTTGTGAGTTAAAAACGAACACATAATTTGCATGTAGTTTGTACTTAACTACAAGATTGACAATAACTATTAGATTTATCTATGCGAGAGCCAAATGGGAAACTTTGTAATTTCATAATACGAGAATTAATCACCAAAAATACGATTTTGACCTTTTATATTAAAATGCAGAGTTGACTTCTATTAGGACAATTTTATCATTTCACCTATTCTATAATAATTTTGTTCATTTTACAATAAACTCTAAATAATTTATTTTTTTTATGCACTTTTCAACTACAAAAGTTATGTTATTTTAGCTGAAATGTCAAATGTAATTACCACGTAACAATTTCTAACGAATGAACAACCTACTTAGTCCACCGAAAAAAAAAAGGAAAAAGAACAATGCGAACTTGGTAAGACTTGGCCAGGAAGAGAAGAAATTGGACAATCTTCACACACATTGTGTCAACATCCTCTAATTTGCTGACTTTGTTCCTCCTTTTTGACTCTTTTGCCTTTACCATGACCCAGTTCTTTTAGGCTAAGCCAGGGTGATATATGGTACACATGAACACCATTATATAATGTCTCAGAAACTGACACTTTTACCAGGCACCCACTAGACTAACCAATGAAGCAGCATTTGATATACAATTAGACCCACAGAAAGAATTTTGCTAGGGATTTGTCAGGGACAGCCGCTGCTGTTCCTCATTCTTCACCTGTTTCACTACCAGATTTGACCTTCTACTACTATGTCTTACGCGTGGCTCAATAATTGGCTAGCCTTCGTGCTTAAACATCATATAGCAAGTCATTATGAAAAATGTTATTTTTACAGTATGTTTTGACATAATTTTGTATTAAAATTTATAATTAAAATTTATTATAGTAAATATTTTATTTTGAAATAAAAAATTTTCATTAAGACAAATTATTTTATATATAAATTTTTTATTTATATTACATTATTTATTATTATTAATGCAAAATACATAAAATTTACATAGTTACGTTAAATAATAGCGCTGCAGGAGTTCAAAGGATTTGTCGAAGGCCTGAATATGTGTAAGAAAAAACAAATGTTGTCCTATATTTAGGATGCTACAGCTAGAAACACAAAGGAACAACAAAACTGCGTTGTAGCCGTTGAAATGAAGACCAAGGGAATATAAAGGTCAACGGCGTAATAATTGACGTATCCAACGGAGTAAAACTTTGTGAGCTGTATATTAAAGTAGAACGTCACACATTGAATCAATAAATGCAACAAATATATAATATACATGAAGAGAGAGAGAGAGAGAAACGTCTTTAATATATAAGGATTGCTTGTGTATGCACACATCTTCCTGCCATCTTCTTTGCACCAACGCTGCAGGTTCTGTCTCAAAACTCATACAACACGTACCCTCAAAACGCGCTCTACGCCAAAAACCCATATAGCAAAAACTGTCCAAAACCACACAGAGAGAGAGACAGAGACAGAGAGGAAGAAGAAGAAGAAGAAGAAGAAGAGATAGAGAGAAGAAAAAGGGAAAGAGAATTCAATCCAATTCTCATCTCTCAATCTTTTCGGATTCTTCTGCATTCCAATGGCGGAATTATCACCATCTGCACGTAAGAATGATACCCAGAAGGAATTCACAGACTCGGACATGGCCGTCGTGGCTCAGCAGCTCATGCAACTAAGCGGAGAAGACGAAGACAGCAACAACAACAACAACAAGAAAGTGGATTGCGAGAATGATCAGAACCAAGGTGAAGTGACCTCAACGAAGATGACTAGAAAAAAAGAAGAGAGTGTCCGGCCAAAAAAGCGGAGGTATCGATCGATCGATCATATATACATGGCGACGAAGCCGGTGAATGCCAAACATGGGAAGAAGATAAGATCTTGAGAAACCCTAATTGGTTTTTCAGGAGCCTAATCTAGTAAGTATTGTGGAGAAAGGTTTTTGAATAACTCTCTTTTCTAGGGCAAATTAGGACTGGTGCTTTCTTAATTTGTTTTCCTGTGATAGATTATAATTAAGTGTTAGAAATTTGACTTTTCTTCTAGGTCATAAGATGTTGCTTTCGATTTCTAGATATTTTTTCCCTTAATTAGTTTGGTTGTTTTGATTAAATATCACATTAAATCAATAGAATAGAAATGGGGATTTTAGCATTGTTGTAATTGTAGAGAGGGGGGGAGGGGGTGATGGCTCTCCTTGGTTGGTTGTGAAAAATGGCTTTGCCATCTTTGACATATATATATAGATATATATGGGTATATCCTTATGAACTAGATGGATTTTGTTCGCGCTCGTAAACTCGTAATCACATGCACATATTTATGACGTTGTTTTTGAAATCAAGTTGATCTTTACTTTACTTAAGTTCACATGCGCATATTCATGACATTATTTTCAAATTCAAGTTGGTCTCTACTTTATCTAGTTAAGTTTAATTAGAGTATTATATATTACCTAAATTCCTTATGAGTTTAGTTTCCTCTTTTTCATAGCTCTCTTTTATATTTCTTGTTCAACACTTTTAGTAAGCTTATATATAGAAACTATCTCTTAATATAATATACTAATTCATAATACATTATGATACAGAGATTCTGTTCTCTTCTTCTTCTTCTTCTTCTCTTCATATTTTATTTTAACATGTTATTATAGCTATTTCAACATGGTATTTGAGCTATTCTAGTAGAGATTTTGCTTAACTATAGTCTTTAGTTCCTAAATTCAGCTTTTTCAGCTCTTACGCATACTAGACATGAATTCTTCAAGTACTGGACTGCTAGAGAAGCACATGTTTCTGGCTTAGCTCGTTGCACTTTCAATTAGCCTTAGAATATCCATCTTTCTGTTATCGCCCAGAGTTAACCCATTGCTCTACCATGTGGAATAGGAGCACCTGAAGCTGCTCCTAGCCCTTGGACGACCAAAAGAAAGGGTAAAAAAAGGGTCAAAGAAGAAGAGCTAATCTATTTTCTTTCAAATACCCAATCAAATGGGTTCACTAGCTATAATTAACAGTATTTTATTTCGAATTTAGACTAAAAAATTCAACCTGCTTTATATACGTACATTTATACATATTTGCAGGAACTTCATTTTACATACATTTGTAAGAACTTTATCTTGTAGTACTTCACTGAGGAAAAGCTATAGGAGTTGAACCCTTACCACCATGTCAGGGAGGTATCCCTCAGATGCAATCCCGGTGGTCACACATTTTCAAAATTCTTCATTCTATTAAGATTAATTAAGAATAATTTTCAATAATAATTGCTGTTTTGGATCGAATATGCAAATCCCTTGCAAAGCTTGGTTTTGTGGAGCTTATCCGAAACCAGCCATTGTTAAATATTAGTGGGGGGAGATTAGCTTCTATAGCCATTGATATATACTTGTGATTTTAATAAGTTTTTAGGAAAATAAGCATTATAAGGAAAATTAGAATGCTACTTTAGGGTCTATTTTGTAATCTCATAAGATACTATTTTAAGTTCCATAAGTTTGTGTTTAAGTGCTGGCTCTTAATGCTTTTTGGGTCCAGGGTCAAAATCAGAGTGAACACTGCTCCAAAAGAGCTTGGTAAAGTCCTCACAAAATCAAAAATCAAAGTAATTTTACCTTGATTGGTCATCGAACTCTAATTTCTTACTCATTACACTATTTTGATTGGTCATCGAACTCTTTATAATTTGGAGATGAATCGATCTTAGATCCTCTTTTTACTTTACCCTCCACACACACACACACACACATATATACCATATATATACCACGTACTCATTCAAGTGATTATGCATCCTCTTTTTTCTTCATCCTTCATGCATTTTTATACTTTTTATATTAGTACTATTCAAATAACAACTATTATTGTCAAAGTAGTTTTGACTTATGGTAGCTAGTAATGCACAATAAAGTAGTATAGAAATGTACAATTGTTCAGTAAACCATTTCCCTCCCCCTCCCTCTTTTTGGGAACAATGGTAATGACCTCATTTATAAGTAAGCATGTTATGTCATAACAGTCTAGCGTGACTGCATATATGATTAATAAGAACTATATTTTGTACTAATATTTTTTAAAAATAATTTTTATACAATATGAAATTTATGTAATAGGCAAGATAATTACACTTTGATCCCTCCCAAAAAAAACCTAAATTTGGAAATTTTCTGGATCAACCCTCCGCTTCAAACCTACTGGAATGGAGCTAGCTCTTCAATTTAAATCGAATTTTACTATAGTAGAAGTCCTCTCTCTTTGTAGATCAACCCCCTTTTATACAAATTCAAAAGCTTGAATCCCAAAAACACTAGAAGGCTAACTAGGCACTGGTATTTGGAAGGACAGATAAGAGCAGCTGAAAATGAGTAGAAAGAGCAAAAAGAAAAACTGAGGCAGGGCATTAGATCTAAAGTTACTCTATAATATGGCTTATTGCTAAATAGATCTATGCGTGCATGGGAAGTAAAGAAGCTAAGTAAAACCTCTTTGATGAGAGAAAAGAAGTCCTTTTGGAAGCTTTTGTACTTTGAAAGCACAGAATTATCCTTGGTGTAGCATTTTTTTTTTTTTTTTTTGGACTTTCTCATTTGGATGCAGCTTATATTTTTTGAAATAGCTTTTTTGTCTTCTTTAATGATTTTTTTCAATCAAAATACAATTTTCTTTTTATTTTTTGGGCCTTTAATGTATACGTACCCATAAAAAAATGAGAAATTGAATTTTGGTTGAAAAAGTCATTAAAAAAAAACAGAAGAAAAAAATAACTATTTCAAAAAAGTTTGCTTATAAGTTATAATCCAAACTCAAAGAAAAAAAATGCCCTTGAAAATCAAAGTTATTAGCCCAATCTAATTACATGCCATAGGCTCTTCACTAAGCCAATATGCTCCTTCAGACCTTATTTACCTTATGGGTAATTAAATTCCAATGCCATTTAGCCAAATTGAGAGCTTATTCAAGTCGGAATATCTTCCAAACATTTGGTCATTGCCACAACCCAATTTTGACTCAAAAGGTATTTCTGTGAAAATGAGTTGCGAATTGAAGTAATGATACAGTTAGCTTGTGAGCACGAGAACCCAAACGCTTTAACAATTTGTGATGAAAAAGGCCGGCAATCACGCCTAACTCAAAAGTAAAAGTGTGTTAGATCATCTTAAAACTAATTCAGAAAAGTTTTTTGCATTTGAGCATGTATAATCACTAGTAGCACGATTGAGGGATAAAGTGATGAAATTTGAATATGTCAAGTTCACATCACATCTTAGTTTTGATTTTTGTGAGCTCTCCTATGCTATCAAATCATGTAATGTGACCCATAGATTGGCTCTTTAATATATTCATCATATATTGGAATCTTAATTAATTCCAATATACTTGTAGTTCAAGGGAGGAAGACTCAAAATCCTAAAGATTTCATCTAACTATATGGGAAAATCTTCAATATCATTTATGAACCTTCTTATCAGGATGGAAATTAAGAGAATTCGAATTTAAAAATACTTGAAGATTTTTATAATACTTTAAGAGTTAATTACAAACATACTCCTTAAACTATGATTCAATATTACTAAACCATCTAAACTCTAAAACGTAACACATTGACCCCCTGAACTACTTATCTGTATCAATCAACTCCTTCTACTAGCAAATATGTTAGTAATATGTTAGGAAAGTAGATGAAAAACTATCATGTAACTTGCACATGTTCACAAAGTTCATTTTATATCTAAATTACTTTCTCTTTTTGTAATAATTGTCTAATAACTTAAATAACCATTTGCATTACCCTTATGTTTACATGTCATTTCAAAGGACATCTCAGTCATTACATAATTATTTAATAAGAGAAGATCAATTTATACATAAAACCATACTTTTTTTAATATGTACAACTCACATAATAATTTTTCATTCATTTTTCTAACAGATTGCTAACATAAGATATTGATTGATATAAACTAGTAGTTCAAATGGTGAATGTGTTGCATTTTAAAGTTTAGGGAAACTTAATAATATTAAATCATAGTTCAAATGGTGTATTTGTAATTAACCCAAAATTCAAATAAAAATCTCTTTTGGTTTGAAAATCTCTTGTAACTCTTCGTATCACTTTAGCAACTCGATCATCACTACTATAAACATCTTCAATGTGAGCTTGCACGCAGCTTAAAACCTTCCAAGTGATTTACTGAGAAGTAACATCAAATTCTAGGGGAAGAACCTGCTCTGATACCAAACTTGACGCAAGTTGGAGCCCACAAGGGTGGCAAAAACTGGAAGGTCCCGACCAAGAGAAGGGGATAATCTGCCACCCACAGGGGGTGATGGGTGCCACTCAACATTGCAAATCACGGATGCCACTTGTCGCAACCAAGTCACACAATCTTAAGTTGTAGGAGGAGAAACTCACTCCAAGCAAAAGAAATCTAACACACACAATATTTTCAGAGCCAAAAGCCCTCTCTGATTTTTTATTCAATTAGATGTTTATATGTTATACAAAGAGTGCACAGGCAAGATTCTTATTAAACGGTATACTCTGTTAAAAAGAAGAGGTTCCTTGTGCAAGTGCTGAACAAAAAAAATAGAATTAATAATAAAATGTAATTTTGATGCTGCAGAAAATCCTTATTTTCACACCATTAATAAGGGTTAATTAAAATTTTCATTGTCTAAAAAGTTCCTCTAAAGGTGATGACTCTTTTTCCTCTTTCAGCTGCAAAGATAAGCCATCCAACACTTCATATATCAGTAGACCTTCAGGATGACCTCTATCTTCAACTGTAAATGTGTGGCTCTTCCCATTCACCCGGACAAGACTTTTCCCAGGAGATTTTATCACTTGATTGCCCTTCATCATTGTTCTAATTGCAGCGACTCCATCCCACCTGCCCACTGATGCATATACATTAGCCATTTCTACATATGGAGCTGCAGCTTGGGGTTCCAGCTCAAAAAGATGCTGAGCTACACGCTCACCAATCTCTAGGTTGTGGTGATTCTTGCAAGCACCTAGCAATGTACCCCAGATGCCTGCATCAGGTTTGATAGGCATTTTTTGAATAAAGTCTAATGCTTCTTTTAGCTTTCCTCTGCGTCCAAGAAGATCAGCCATGCAGGAATAGTGATCCAATCCAGGATTTATTTTATGTACTTCAGTCATCAGATCAAAACACTCCCATCCTTTCTCAAGGAAACCTGCATGACTGCATGCTTGAAGAACAGCAAGGAATGTAATATGATTTGGTTTCAGTCCCAACTCCAACATCAGAAAGAAAAGGTCCAAAGCTTCCTTAAATTCTCCACTTAGAGCACAACCTGCAATCATAGTTGTCCAAGAGACAATGGTTCTCCCTTGCATGGTATGAAAGAGTTCCCGAGCGTCTCCTATACTTCCACATTTTGCATACATGTCTACCAATGCATTGCACACCATTACATTATCTTTTAACCCATTTGAAATGGTGTAATTGTCAATCCATCTTCCAACCTCAAGCGCCCCTGTTTGGCCACAACCCAAGATCATATAAAGCACAGTAACCAAATCAGGTTTCTGACCAGCTGCTTCCATAGAGTGAAACAAGGCCAATGCCTCGTCCAAATCACCTTTCTCAGCATACCCACCAATGATAGCAGTCCACGAAATGCAAGTTCTATCCATCATGCTATCAAATACATATCGTGCAGAATAAATATCTCCACACTTGGAGTACATAGAAATGAGGGTATTAAGTACAGAAATATGAAAATAACACCCTACTTGAATTCCATGACAATGAATTGATTTACCATGATATAATGCTTCAGTCCTCGCACATGACGAAAGCAAACTAAGAATGGTGCTTGCATCAGGCCCAAATCCATCAGAAAGCATCCGTTTGTATAAGCTGATCGCCTTAAGTGATTCTTCAAGATAGGCACATCCTGAAAGCATAGAATTCCATGAAACAACAGTCCTCACACCTGCATCAATCCCACCAAATACCATCTCAGCCATGCCCAAATCACCACATTTAGAGTAGGCAGCAATCCAAGTGTTAGCGACTGAAACATCAGCTTCCACCCCAGTTCTAATTCCAAAACAATGAATGGCACTTACCAACTTAATATCCTTCACGCCGGAACTCAACTGTGTCAACCCCATTACCGTGACCGAATCAGGGCGAATCCCATCAAGCCTCATTCGAAAGAAAAGAATAGCAACCTTATCAACAAGACCCAGTTGAGAAAACCCCACAAGCATCGCATTCCAAGATGTTACATCCCTGTCAGGCATTCTATCAAACATGTGATAAGCATAGTCTAAGTTGTCACATTTCACATACATGTCAACCAACGCCGTCTGTACATACATATCGGACTGAAACGGCGATTTCGCGACATGGGTGTGAAAGATTTGGGAGTAACGGAGAATGGAGAGCTTCCCGCAAGCTTTTGCTACGAAGGGAAAGGTCAAATTGTTGGGTTCTAAACCGTTTTGCTTCATTTGGCGGAAGAGGAGAAAGGCTTTGTGGGCATAACCATGGTTTACAGCGTCTCTTATGTTGGAGTTCCAAAGAGCAACGGTCGAGAGACTTGAAAAACGGTTGACAATTGGAGTCAAGGTTGACTTTAACATGTCTCATTGTGGAATGTGTTGGCGGGAGTGTAGGGAGAGCAGTCTCGACTCTTGAGTGGCTGAAACTTGCAGGCCTTGCCCAAAGTGCGGGAGCATAGGGACGACCGAAATTGTTTTTTCACTGACGCGGAGAAAGAGAAAATGATTAAATAATTTTTTCTTTCGTTTGATTTCCAAAAGTAGAAAGTGGAAGGAAATTTACTTTTTGAGGAGCGAAGTTAGTTTAGTCGTTGTAGGGTCTCCACCCAGCCTAAGAGGTATTAGGTTCGCATCACCATCTCCCTTTCTTAAGCTTCGATAATGTATTTAAAAAAAATTAAAAATTATTTTTTATTTGAAATTAAAAGGAAAGAAAAAGAAAAAAAATATGATACCCGTTAAAAATAGGACTTTTTCTTAGTTTCCTTAGTGTTTGGCTTCTTTTGGCTTATAAGTCAAAGCCCCTTTTCTTTTTCTTGCTTTTTTTTTATTTTTTTACTTATCTTAGTTTACAAACACAAAAAAAAACCATAAAAAAATTGGCTTAAGCCAAAAAAGCCATAAGCTCACCAAGCGTATGGTTTCCTATCTCCTTTTTGTTTTTGTCTGTATATTTTTTTTAGTAGTGTGTAATACATTGGAAAAAGAAAAAATCCAGGTAATATGAAATTTTTTGAGACTCATGTCTATTAAATTTGGTCATAAGTCATTTATGTCTTTAAAAATTTCTATTTATAAAAAATTTATATTACTAATGTTATAAACATTACATATTACAATTTGTCATTTATTTTCTTAAAATCTCCATTTATAACAAGTTTACGGTGTTAATGTAATAAAAATACTACTACCTAACTACTAGACTTTTTTTTTGTTCAAAGTTCTGACAATTTCTCAAAATGAGTTTCAGATGGGCAAGCAACCTGCAAATTTACTTGAATTTGTTGGCAAAGTGAATACCTTCGATCAATTTTATATCCAGCAAACTTGAGTCACTTTAATTTCTCAAGTATCACAGTAAACTATTCCATGCTTCCAAATTAAGCTTTTATTATGTAAAAATACCCAAATCATTAGTTATATACATTTTTTCTATATATGATAAAGCCGAGTAAGTTCAATGGTCACTAATTGTGATACTATAATTATATATTAAGTATAAAATTAATAATATACTAAAATTATATTAAATTATATTAACTTTTAATAAAAAAATTTAAAATATAATACATGAACGTTTAATACATATACAGCCAACTAATAAAAAAAATATTTTTTATTAAATTTTAAATCTAAATGAAAAACAAAAAAAATTATTTTTATGTACGTGCAAATATAATAAGTTAATATGTAAATAGTACAAGTACTTGCGAACTAGGTGCTATCAAATTTTTCAAAAAATGTCCTTACTATAAATCCCAGTTCCCTTTCACCATTTTTTTGACGATTTGCTTTCGTTTTTTCTGATAACTATGATTCTTAGTTCTTACCTTCCCTCCAAATACAAAAGAATAAAACATATAGGCTGATTATCGATCAGTTCATGTATACTGTAGTACAATATATTTCCTCAGAACCAAACAACTATTACATGTAGCAACAGACATTTCTCATATAATTACACTTTGGGAAATGCAGAATCAGGACTCACGAGGAAGGAATTATGTTGCTCATCATAACAGCCTGCTGCCTGCTGGTTAAGTAGCATGAACTACTATACTTTCTTAGAATTTTTCTAAACTGCACTTAAAAGTGCACACAAAGAAGAGGAAACAGATTTGTGGACTTCATCAAAATATAAAACAAAGAAAAATGGAAACATTAGAATATGTTTAATGATATATCTAATTCAAAATTACACAAAAGTAAATAATCTGGATTGACGTATCTCCTGTTACCTTACATGCAATGCAATTTGGGGAAATTAAAATGTGTATCTCTAGGCCAAAATAAACATAAACAAACCAGCTCAACATGTCCAGAAATTATCAGCGCCCATTTGCAGTCAAAGAACTTGTTCATACTGCACCTTTAAACTTGGCATCATATTCATATGGTTGCTGCATGATGAAAAACAACATTCTAGTTAGAGGTGCAATATTGCAGACGAGCCGCATTGTAAATTGGACACAAACTCGTAAGAAAAAGTTCGCTATAGGATAAAAAGTCCACTGGATTTTGCTCCAAAGTAAATGGCCTCTATGGAAGTCAATAATCATACGACCCCGGTAGTATTTTCTGAGTTTTTCACCTAAAAGCCGGAAAAGGTGCTACCGACCGGCTAAATTTGATCTTGGAATTTAAAGGGAGATATTATGGACACTTCAAACCCATCCAGGACACAAGACGTAGTAGTGTTTGGTCCAAAACCCAAAAAAAAAAAATTTGAAAAAACGAAATTCCACCATTATCAATGAAGACAATAAAGAACAGGTTGAGCAAGCAGCTCTGCTAAGGATAATGTCCAGCCTTGATGAAACAGAAATTACCAGACAGGTTAGGAAAAATCTTCCCAAAATACACTTAAAAATACCAGGATTTGGACTCCCCATGAAACTAAAATCAACCAAACTCCTTTCAATATCTCATCCGTGATTTCCCATATTCTAGGTTTCCCTTGAGATGGATGGGCTAAACAGCTATATTTATCTTCCAATAATAGAATTCATAACCCAACAACGGAAAACAAATAATATATTTAAAGGGAAGAGAGAGAGAATCCTCACAAGGGTCTAAATACATACCAAAAACACTGCTGAGATCAACCTGCGTGCAAACCATCTGTTATGCATTGCTCGTTGGGCACTTGCTGCCGCTTCCACAGTTTCAAACCGCAAATACACATAACCAGCACTGTTCCTATATGTAGGATAAAGTAGGATTAAATTTCTTAGTGATAACATTTCAAACCACAGTGGCTCAAAATAAAAGAATCATTGTAACATCACTCCAAAGCAATAGTTTTCGATTTAATTTGCACCACAGCCTAAGCACAGAAGGATGCAGAGTTGATTTCATTGTTATCTAAGAAGCGTGAACACAGACAAGCAACACGGACATGGACATGGCACCGACATGCCAATACGGCAATTTTCAAAAAATACACAACACAATACAGCAGGGACACAGCATATATATTTCCACATAAATAATGCAATATATCACAAATTATTTTAAATTTCATCACCTACGCCTTTCAGCAACTCACCAAAACTAAGTCTAAAAATGAAATCAAAATAGCCAGATCTAAGCATTGACTAGGTAAGGGTCCTACATAAAAATCAAGAACTGGCCAAGAAGAGAAAAGGTCAGTTTTTATGATTATTAACCAGTTTTTATAAAAATTAACTTTCAGTTGGTCATTAAAGATGAGTCGTTACTGTTATTATTATGTTCTTCCTAACTCGTCTTTTTGTGTAACAGGTAGGGCTTTAGTCCAAGCCTACATGAGCCATGGGAAAAGAAAAAAAGTAACAGAAAAGAAGACACAGAGAGCTGCTGCTCAGACAAGATGAGAGGAAAATGAAAAGAGAAGTGAGAGAGAACAGTCGACCAGATCACAGGAGAAAGAGCCAAAGCAGAGAAGCCTATGACTGCTGATCGAAGGAGAGTAATGATCAAGCCGATCTAAGACCAGTTCAAAAGGTCACCTTTCTTATTCTTCTTCTTCAGTTCAGAAATCTTCTTCCTCCCTCTCTCATTTTTTTCCCCTCGTTTCTACAAAGCGTCCAGTTCCCGGACACGCATCCATGGCGTATCTGATGCATGTCCTGCAAGGACAAAATATTATAAATTAAGGGGACAGCTGACCGCATGTCTGACACGTGTCATACACAGACGTTGCTTTGGTAACAGTGTTGGTGCTTCCTAGATCATTATAATCAAGGCAAAAGTCAAGGATGTAAATTGTTGCTTTGCTAGATCAAGAATGGGCAAGGAAATTCATTTTCCCAGTTCATTCTCTTCAATAAGCACAGGCAAGGAAAAGATGGTTTCAACTTCTTTTGCTTCCAGGCACACCAGTCTTGGCCCTAAATACAAAAGGAAAAGCTCCAGGAACTTGGTTTTATCAAAAAACGAAGGTCATAGAGCCACATACCATAAGATGATTGCACTGCAAGGTTGTGTTTACTCCTTTAAATGGTTGTCGCATTAATGTACGGTGGGTTTACTCCATCCATTACTCATTTTTGAATTTTGTAGAGCATTTTGAGCCTTTTTGATGTATAATGGGTACTGGGTGTAGGATTCTGCTACAGGCTTATGGTTTACTTTAAATTGTACTTAGGTGGTACTCCCTTGGTACATTTTTAATATATCCTTCATTTATCAAAACACAAAAATGGTGGTCGCTTTAATCAATCATATACCAACATGACAAATATGACTGCCCTAGCTCAACTCAATTTTGGGAAAGCTTCCCGCCAATATAAATTTCCTTAATACAACATAAACAGAATTTTAACATCTTCTCAAATATCTTATCCCTTGCATCACTAATAGTTTAGTAACCTTTTCTATGGTGAAACCTAACAAACACGGACATTTCTAAGAAGCTGTCATGTTTGTGTCAGACACGACACTCGTCGGACACTTCCCCAACACGTCGGACATGAGTTCAAATGTGTCTTATTATTTTATTTTTTTTTTCAAAATAGGAGATGCTTTGGTTATTTAGGAGACACACGGGTCCATTACTTGGACACCCGTATCCATCACTTATATTATTATACATATGAAACACGTTACAAGCTTAAAGACAATAACTTGGATTCTTATTGTAAAATACAAGTAATGTGATTTTACACCTACTTTGATGGTTAAACTATAGAATACATGATTCTTAATATTAATTAATGTTATTTTACTTTCTTTTCGTTATCTTCAATTGAAATTTTTTCACCTTCTTGATTTACCATATTTAAGTCCTTGGAGTACTTTGGGATTATACTCCACGCCAAGGATTTGTGCTTGTGGGCCGAGGTGAATATTGCAGACCCAACAGATCCGGCAGTTGACAATCGTTCGCAATTGGTAAAGGTTGTCACAGCACCTTTATGTCACATAAAAAATACATAAAATATATAATTTTATAGTGTCCCCGCTAAGTCATGTCTTGCATTTTTTAAAAATACCATGTCAGAGTGTCCTTGTCACGTGTCCATACTTCTTAGGGTGAAACGATGATGCAGTGCCAATGGCGATGAACTAAGCAGCTCAAACATTCCCAAGAAAATGTCGTGTACTTCGTCAAACACTCCCCGACGTGTTGAACACGCGTCTAAACGTGTACTATTACATTTTAAATTTTTTTGAAACTGGACACATTTCGTCCACTTTAGAAACACACGTGTCCATTACTTGGACACTCGCATCTGTCACTTGGAAAAAACATAAAACACATTTCAAGTTTCTAAAAAATAACTTTCGATCCAATTGTGAAATAAAAACAATATAATTTTATACTTAATTTGATATTTAAGCTATGGAATCCATGGTTTTTAATTGGGGTAAATACACTTTAACTCCTTGGGGTACCACTCAAAAACACACTTCTTCCCTGTCTATCAAAGGTGAACACAACCCCCTGTGTTTTGGACTAAAGTAAAACCGTCAACTTTTAAGTGAGTGAGTTTCATGTGCATTAATTTAGTTTTTATTATAAAATGATATTTTTTATTATTTAAAATAACATTTATACCCTAAAAAAAAATTATTTTTTTCTCCCTTTCTTCCTCACCCAAACCATCCCTTCTGTCCTCTCTTTCTTTTCTCCATTGGTGAACCAGTCACCACAACTTCTACCCTCACAGGACATCAATTCCCACAACCTTCATTTTCTCCAAAGACCCACCCTGTACCGCCCATTACGAGATCCAATGAAATCCCCCACCGTTGCAACCCCCACACAACCACCACTGAAACCATAGCAATGGCCAATCCTCTAGCCACGGCAACGAAACCCATATGTACCCCATCTTAGACGAAATCCCCCACCATGCTACCACCTTCGTCTCCAAAAGACCCAACCGTACAGCCCATTTCGGGCTCCGACGAAATCCCCCAATCGTTGCAATCCCCCACGTCACCACTCCTGCAACCACAGCCATGGCCAATCCGCTAGCTATGGCAAAGAAATTACCCCATGAGATCACCCAAATACCAAGCCTCTCCACCCCAACGTTGAGCAATTGAGAAATTTGTGAATTTAGGATATATATAACCTATAAATATACGTCAATATATATCTTGTTTTATTTTCACTTACAGCAATTAGTGTGTGTATATATAAACATACCTATGTAGCAGCGATTTCCATTGCTATGTAATAATTTATGTTCTCATTTTGTTTTTGTGTAATGAAAAATGGGTTTGAGAGAATATTCTTTAATGGAGAAGTTGAACAGGAAGATAAACATAAACAAGGGTATTTTAGTCATTTTAACTCATCTATTAGCTCTGTAAGAGATTAAACTTTACTCCGAAGCACGGGGGTTATGTGTTCACTTTTGAAAGACAGGGAAGTTGTGTGTTTTTAGGTCATACCCCAAGGGGTAAAGTGCATTTACTCTTTAATTTTAATTAATATTATCTTCTAATTTTGTATTATCTTCAAATAAAATATTCCTATATATGATATATAGAAAATATATAAAATATATTTTTGCCTTGTCACCTCAATATTGTGTTCTGCAATTTTTGAAAATCGGTGGCAGCGTGTCCATGTCTGTGCTCCTTAGGAGATAGTGCTAGGACAATCAGAGACGAAGGTTGTGACAAATGACAATTATCAGTCTTACACCAGCTATGTCTGTAAAAGAGAGAGAGAGAGAGAGAGAGTTGTGGTGGGGTAGTGCTGCAAGTGGGATGTCGTGCAAAACGTGGGTTTTAGAGAGAGGAAGCTTATGATGTAGAGGACAATGATGATGATGATGATGATGATGAGGTATACAAACAGCAAGGGAAAGAGGACTTGGAAATGCTCAGGCACCACGAAGGCACGAAGGTCTAGGCAGCTTTTTGAGTATTTTGAGAAAGAGAGAAAGAGAGAGAATTCCCCTAGTGCTGCTTCAGCAGCTTCGTGTTCTTAATATAAGTCTGCATGGCTATGAACATATGCATATGTGAGTATCTATATCAATGTCAATGGGTGTATATCTTGGGAGTATATATACATAAGATGTTTAATTTCTCCATTAAATTGGCTTAGATTTGTTGCTGAAATTGAAGATGGCCATTTTTCGCTTTCTGCTAAATGCTTCACCAAGAAGAAGAATAATAAGTAGTAAAGAGGGAGAGAGGGAGATTTTGACAATTTAAGTTGATTGAGGGAGATAGATTTGTGGCCTGGAGGGAGGCTTTGTGGTTGTGGGGGAAAGAGGGGGGGAGAGAGTTCTCTGGTTTGCTGATGGGACCATCAACAGGCAGAATATTGAGCTGGGTTGTTTTAAACATCCTCTTTTTTTTCCTTTTTTTTAATAAGTAGGTTGTTTGCCACTTACATAGATCTCAGAGTTAAGAGGGGTAGAACGCACTACTTGATGCTGATGGTCACACCAGTCAAAGATAGTAAGGAGTAGCATCAATAACATTCATTGTATGTACGCCTCTCAGCGATCCACAGGCATCCGTACCATGTATCTTTTTGGTTCATTTTTTAATCCAAAGAGGGCATTATCGTCAATTTATTGGGTTAAATTAGTCAACTAACAGAATCTTGAAATTTCTGTTATTTGCGGTACCAGCAGGGGATTGGGTGCCATTTCTGAAACTTTTGACAGCTGGGTGTTATTTTTCAGAACCTCCGGAGTTCAGTGAAATACCCCAAAAAAAACATACGTCATAAGCTGCATTCTGATGACAGGCTTAACCATGTATAACTCAAGATACACTGTCAAAGCGAGTCCTTTATGTACTATAAGCTTAAAAAATTCCATTTTATTGTCTTCACAAATTTAGTGGACATGATACAACAAGACAGCTAATCAGAGAACACTGCAACATTGTATATTAATTTTACTTACCAATTTGATAATTTGTTCTATATTGGACACGCAGACCTAATTTGATCATGACCATGCAGACAGACATGAGAAATACAAACAAGGGAATCTAGATAACAACTAACATTATGATGTACTAGATTGCCAGACTTACTTGTCAACATAGATATGCTTCACTCTGCCAAAATTTGAACATTCTTCTTGCACGTCCTCTTTAATGTCCAGATCGAACTCCGGATCAGTCTGTAACATAGTTTCGAGAATGAATACTTTCCATAAAATAGAACTGATGAGTAAAAGTGGCGCGAAAAGAAATAAAATGCCAGGGAGATTACACACCTCTGTTGCTGGATCAAACATATTCTTCAGGAGTAAACACTCACTGGGCTTCCCAATAGGCTCTGAGGCCACAGAGGTCACAAGTGCTGGAAGAGCTGGTGCAAGAACTGCGGTTTGCCCATCCATAGGCAATGTGATGGCTTGTTGATTTGAAGCTGTACTATTAAGCGATGGTGCTCCAAGAGACCCCGCAATACTACAAAAAGAAGTACAATCAAGTATATGATATGGTCATTGGAAAACCAAAAGGATATATAGAGGCACCATACAACAACCTTGTGGCAACACCACTGCGATCCAGCTTCAGCATAAGCAATGCTCTTGATTGAGCATTTAGAGACTGTATTGAAAGATATCATACATCAGCATAGACCTAATTTTGAGAACATTTGTGCAGCAAAAGAGAACATAAACTTTGTAATAAAATTTTTTCTTTCTTCCTACAACTTCAGAACTCAGATGTGATGGCTTTACTTGCACAAGGTTAGACATCAGATATTTCTCTCGATTGATTTATAAACAATAAATCTCTTTTCTTTTTTTTTTTTTTTTTGATGTCCGGATGTCCATACCAGCTTGCACGCACCTCAACTAATTCCGGGACTTGTGCAGTCCTCCCGTCCAGCACAAACCGGATAATTACCAAGCCAAAGGCCCTAAGGGTGGCCCCAAGGAGTTGACAGTGCCTACCTGGTAAATCTTTTTATAGACTTCTAAGAACTCCCAACTCTAAAAGACTATGACGTCAACTTAGTATAAGGATTTTGACTTCTAACAGCCCCTAAAGTACTCTTTTTAACTCCCAAACCTAAGCCTTTTGTTACCCCATACAAACCCAAATAACTCACATTTTCACAATCATTTGACCACAAGATTGGATACATTCAGTCATACAACAGGGCATTCACCAGTAGTCTGGTACCATATATCAATTCTAAGATCAATACTTCTAGACTAAGTGTTCTAACGGTACCACATCAAGACAACTCTACACACCAGACCCGTGTTATTCAACACGGTAGGATTTCAAAACTATCTGAGTTGACACTTTAGATGGTTAATAAGTATATTTCTTTTCTAGGTCATATATATATATATATATATATCTTATCAAAAAATATATTTCTTTTCTATTTTATTTTTCCTGAGTTGTTATTTCTCTCTGCACACAGTTGTGCACTTTCTATGCATATTTGTCAAGGGTATATTTCATTCTTGATGAATAATGATTATTTTTATTTTATTTTTTTGATAAGTTGTTGAATGATGATTATACTCAAGCTGCAGCACTAATGTCTACATTAACACTTAAGTTCGAATAAAGCTCTACTGTCTCCGTGATCAGTGATACTGCTTTTACGAATTTTGCCACTTTCTACAAGATTATTTTTTAGATTGAGATTCATCCTTCTTCGCTGATATCTGTTTCCTTTCCTTTCCACAAAATCCAGAACCTTTTGTTACACCCGTTAATATCTAAACTAACAAGCTTTCTATGACCCATTTGTTCTTCCCAGTTCCCAAATTTTTTTGGTGATAAATTAAACATTCTATAACCTTAACCCACCATAAAAAACAAACTTTATCTCACACTATAACTGCCTAAATGTGGTCCCCACATTAAAAAAAATTAAATGAAACCATGTGATTACATGTTCTAATTGCAATATAGCTGCAAATCGAATAACCTACAATAATTGTGCCTTGGCACCCAGAAGATCCTGCTAACTAATCCCAGTTTAAAAGCTTTGAATACAATTAGCTCTTAGGTACTGATTTACATCACCAATCAAAAATTTCCCACACACTACAGAATTCATTTTCTAATATCCTTTTAGATTTCTACACCACTCATTGGTGAAAACATAAGGACATAATTTGACTCACCAAACCACCTCCATCATCATCATCGAAGTCGGCTGCTTTGGCTCCCGAATCCTGCACTCCAACATGATCTGTAACTGATGAAACCTGCAAATGAATGTAGAAAATTTATCAGCCAACATTAGTCCTCACAAAAAATATCCTTTAGTGGCGGCATAATCCAAAAGAAACAACAAACAATTGAATCATTATATATTAATCACATAATTCTGTAATACTCTAGTTAGAAGCGCAAATAAGAACAAGCCTACCTTGATAACTCGACCTGCAATCTCCAATTTTCCATTCAAACTTTGAGCTGCCTTTGCATGTTCAAGTTGAGCAAACTACAAAGGGATAGTAAAGTAGGAAATGTAATTAAAAAAAATTTCAATGATGACAAAAATTACCATTTACCAATAAATAGCTGTTTCTAATAGAGTCAGCATCAAGTTGATACTAACTTGAACAAACCCAAAGCCTTTGCAGTGTCCTGTCTCAGGGTCGGTGGGTAGTTGCACAAGCTCCACAGGCCCAAAAGCTTCAAAAATCTGACAAGTCCCAACAAAGGAAAGCCAAATTGTCATAAAAGCAGCTACTTAGAACACTAAATTAATAGGTAATAGCTGAAAACTAGTTAACAATAAAGTGCCACGGAAGGACAAGAAATCCAATGGCTAACATGGCTGTACACATATACTTCACTTGTGGAAGATACAAGCAAGCCAAGTGCAAGGAAAAGGTAGCATTGGACCCAACAAGATAAGCCTAGAAAGCACAGACACGGCTAGGAGGGGCACGTCCGCTTGTCAGACATGTGTTGACACGAACACGTGTCGGACACACGCCGACACGTGTCGGACAGGCAATAATCCGTGTCCCTTTTTTTTAAAAAAAAAAAATTCTGTCGGACACGACCTGTACACTCCCCGGACACGCGTGTCCATTTTCAGACACGAATGAGACATGGCGGCAACAGAGAAGAAGAAGAAGAAGAAGAAGAAGAAGAAGAAGAAGAAGCAGCAGCAGCAGCAGCAGTGGCAAAGGCAGAGCAGTAGTCTGAGTGGAGAAAAAGAAACGGAAGAGCAGCAGTGGCCAAAGAAGAAGGAGGAAGAGGAGAAGGAGGAGAAGGAGGAGAAGGCAACGTACCTGCGCCGCTGCTCAGATCGTCAAAGATCTGATTGTCTCACCTAATTTGATCATTTTCCTTATCTTTGCCTTTCTTTGTTTGATCTTATCTTATCAACTCTTCCAATGGGCTGCTTTATTTAATGGGCCCAATATGATATTTATGGATTACTATTTGGACATCTTTAAACAGCAAGCCCAATCTTATAGCAAGCCCATTTTATAAATATGTCCACTCATTTTTTAAACAAGCCCACTCATTTATTTAAACAATCTATTTAGTAAAAAAATTGCAATAAATTGATAAATAAAAGAATGCTCAAGTCAAAAGAAAAACAAATAAATAGAACTAATATTATCTTTCATTATTTTCTTAATTAATAAATATTATAATTGCATATAGACAATTAAATATAAATATATATATACCGTGTCCCCGCCGTGTCGTGTCCTGCATTTTTTAAAATTACTGTGTCGGCGTGTCTGACACGTGTCGTGTCCGATACACGTGTCTGTGTCCGTGCTTCTTAGAAATAAGCCCATACATATCCCTCTCAAGGATGAGAGCCCCCCTCTAAAATCCCAAAAGTAAGTAGAAGAAGAAGAAAGGAAAAGCAGTAGATACTCATTTAGCTAAGAAATTGCTTCCCCCATTGGTAAATCTAGGAACCCAATTAAGATTTACTCCAAAGAAGTCATCAAACATTTGCTATCTGTCCTATCATAGTGCCAGGATATAAAGACCCAAACATTCACCCAGACAACTACAATTTTGAATGCATGCTCAATTATTCAATAGTAAATTCCACCGAGGGAGGGCTTCTCAAAGGCATATCCAATTCCTACAAGCTTTGAAGAGGGAATTAGTAGCTCTATAAACATGGCCCGACACTAATTAGCCTAGGCTGCCAAGATTACGCCATTGATATCAAATTTAATTCCTTCCTCTGACAGAGGGCTCAAAGCTCCCAACCAAGGTTTGTCCTTTCATCAAGAACACAATGCATCCCCACTGTATTTACCTTACATACAGCAGCAGTTCTTTCATTCCAGTGACCGGCATAGCTAAAAGAACAGTGAAATAATTCCTGTTCAGTCCCCTTACAAAGCCACAATATCTCAAGGTCCAAGTCAAATTACACTGCAAGCAACCCAGCGAAGCCTAAGTGCGGAAAGAGTCCTATGAAGCATAAGGACATGGCGGGAAGAAAATTTCCTAAAGAACAGGACATGAACACAGGAAAGCTACAGCAAACCCTGACTTGTGATCAAATTTTCCAAATATTCACAGTAAAATGGAAGGTGTTAGTGTTTTCAAATAACTAAAGTGGGATTCATGATTATATTTCTAAAATTTTAGTGAGGGAAAGCAAAAAAATAACCATACTCTATAGAAGCAGGAAGAGAGGAAAGGAAAAGAGAAGTTCAGAAGTAAGGTGGTTTGTACCCACATCAACTCAACTGGATGGAGGGGTCTCACTATCTAGCTTTCTTGTTATAATGTTATTATTGTTCTTCTTCTTATTTGTTCCCCCCCTCTCCCTATTCTGTCTGTATGTGTATTGTGTCTCCTTCAAACATAATCTGGGAGGAGAGGGAGCCTCATACCATTAAGCAGTCCTTTTATCTTTTAGCTCCATATTATTTCTTATTTCTATATTTTGCCCCATTACTTATGCCAAGGCCCCAGGTGCTTCTCATGTGTCCCCAATCTACAGACACATGTCCTGCATCCTGTCCATTTTTAAAATATAAAAAGAAATAACAAGACAAATTTGATGGTTGTCAGACATGTCTTGAGGTGTCTGACTTATGTAGTGGATCTGACCCATTTCATTCACAAACAAGCCAACCTTGGAGGCAGGTCAATGCTTCCTGGAAAGAGTCTTTACCAGAACGCACATGACCGAGAACAACAAATGAAGAGATGGCTCTACATCACTTGGTACTCTTGCATAATCAAACCAACTACTTGAATTCTTTTTTTCCTCTGCGTGCATGGAGAAGGTAAATATGGAAACAAATTCCAAAATTAGCAGCCATGAAGTCTAGAAAGTCCAAAGAGGAGGAAAGGGATCTTAAAAGCCTACTTACCCCCAAGAATACTCCCTATGATGAATTCTAGACCTATCTGTAAAATAATGTCCAACACAGAGACACAAATCTTCGATTCCAGAGACAACACCCTCCAAGTAGGGGCAGAACCAGAAAATTTGTTGAAGGGGGCCAAGGTAAAAAAAAAAATTTGAAATTTGAAGGGTTAAGGATAAATTTTTAAATTTAAAGGGAGGCCAATACAATATATATCTTATAAATACGCAAAAATACATGGGGCCTAAAGGGAATATTGAAAACTTAGGGGGACCCCTTGGCCCTAAGGTAGGTCCAGCACTACCTCCAAGGATACGAAATGATTATCCCTACACACAGTATTGGTATTAAACCTAAACATGCTATATCTAAGAATAGTTTTGCACAATCTCATGACTAACCAAACCAACTATACCACTCAACCCTAATCTAGATGAAGGTAACACTCTCCAAGTCTGGACAGGTATCCTAAGAAAACATAGTGAATCGTCAGTAGGGGCCAGAAAGCGGATGTTGCAGAAATCAATCATTTCTCATGTTGTTTCTCCTTTCGTACGTGGGTTGCATCCCCTTGATGCTAGTTAATGCAAAGCTTTCTTACTTATCGGAAAAAATGGTTAGAACATGACTATGTGTTGAGCTTGACTTAGGGGCCATTTAATAATAACAAAAAATTAAGCACTCAAAATATTTAATACAAATCTTTGTTAATTATCAAAAAAACGAGGTTCAGTACATGAGAAATATGTGTTGAGCTTGACTTAGGGTCCATTTGATAAAACAAAAAATTAAGCACTGAAAGTTTTTAGTACTAAATTTCCAAAACTAAAACATTTCACCACTGAATTTTAGATAAGTCAAAATTAAAAATTAAAACTACCTTACACTGATTGCATTTAGCATTTAGTGATAATTCAATCAACTCAATCCTCTCTAACTCAAAATTAAGACCCATTTTAAGTCAATTTTTTGATTTGAAGCAATAGACGGTTATACATTGTGAACATACCTAATTTCACACCACCAAATCCATTCAGTTTTAAGCACGTAATAGCTGTGTTAACGGACTCTTCTAAATTTGTGAAGTACCCGTGTCAGAAACTCGATACTTGTTAGACATACAGCTAACAAGGATGTATAACTAATTGAATTTACTATAAAACTAAGCATATGACATCCATTTTATTTATAAAATGCTATATTTTAGCTTGTAAATGCCATTTTACCCTAAAAAACAAAAGAAGTATTTAAAAAATATAAAATCTAGCCATGTCCCAGTGTCATTGGACATGAGAATTAGATAAATCCGGCACTTAAACGCATATCCACACCCAACATCTATACCCAAGTCCAGGTAACATAGCTGAGAGTCAACACTTCCTCTCTCTAGAAGCTTCTCTCTCCACAACCTCTCTCATTCTCTCTCCAGAAACTACTCTCTAGACCTCTCTCTCTACTCAACATCTCACCCTCCCTAGAATCTTCCTCCACCGCCAAGCTTTGTCTATATAAAGAGACATTGATCTCTGACTCTCCTATGTTGTGTAAATGTGACACAAGCAAGCAAGTGCTTGAGTGGACTGAAGTGAGGTCTGCAAGTGTGGAGAGAAGTCAACAAGACAAAAGCTGAAGTGAGTATGTGATGAGAGTATGTGGTGTGAGAACGTGTGCAATTGTGGGTGTACTTAGTGTGTGCTAGTGAGGTTTCTTTGTGTGTAATGTGCAGTGTGTGAGCTAGAGTGGATGTTAAGGTGCTAGGCACATTTGTGAGTGAGTTTGGTTTACTACCATTGTAGGGTAAAAATATCCCTGCATTGATAAAACTTGTTTGTGCTTTTTAGTGCTATCACAGAGTATCAACAGTAATTGCTTTATCAAACAAGACAAATGCAACTCTCGAAAGGAAGTAAACAAGGATGAGCCGCCAAATACAATTCTGTTCCCCCAAACCAACCAGCTCAAACAAAAATGTATGAGCTGCCAAACCTTCCTCCTATATCTAACCAGGCTCCCACCAACTCTGCAGTGCCACTGTTACCTCCCAACGGAAGAACCGAGACGTCTCAAAAACTGTCAGAATAAGCACCCAAAACACCCTCATCGCAGCACAATGGAGATAAACAATTATCCTCCATACAAAGTCAATACCAATTGACCATCACCAAATGCCTCTTCATCAAATTATCAATAGTCACGATTTTGCATTGTGTTGTGCAGCACACAAAAACCAATATCTTAGCGGTCGCACCACACAACCAAATCATTTCCCAATGAAACTCCACCCATCTACTTCCCTTAGGTTGCGTTTGGTTGAGGGATAAAAGTGGGAGACTAGATTAGCTATCCCAAGGGTCCCACAAAACCCATGTTTAGCAAAGAAAAAATTGTATGGGATTAGTCATCCCTCCAGACTATTAATCCCCCACAATGAAGGATAAGTAATACTATGGAGGAGGTGGTATTACTTATCCCCTCCCTCAGAATAAACTCGAAAATGACATTTTTACCCTTCTATTATTATAATAAGTTAATATAATATTAAATAACTATATTATAATTTAAATTTAATTTTTCTATTAATTTTTTTATTTTTAATGTAATATTTTGATGAAATAATATTTCTTATTCCCATCATAATCTCATCCTAACCAGCATAGTGTGAGTAATCCTCCATCACATCACATATTGCTTATCATCCATCACCACCTTCCTAATCCCAGTATTACTTATCCCCCTTTTTTTATCCCGCAAACAAGCGCAGCCTTAAGAGCCAAAATGAAGGATTTCAGCCCAAACCTACCCCTATTACCGTTTTCCACCTAGGCTCATCCAGTCCCGCCCCCATTCCTCTAACAGAGTAGGACCCTCAGTAGACTGCAGCAACTCCACCAACTCATCCTCCTCCCAGTGTTACAAATATCTACAAGGGGCCTGAAGGAAGACCCAATTGCTTGAGTAACAAATCACCAATTCCCTATTGCAAGCCCCATAACGCTTCAAGCCATCACACTTACCATTAACTTTGAGAGCAAAATTTCATAGAAACTGATCATCCAATAAATTATTTCCCCAAAGAAAGAAGCCCATAAGACTATAAAAGAAATAAAGCTCTGCCACAAAGAAAACAAAAGTTCACAGCCTCACACAATCCACTCTGAAATGTGTTTTCCTAACAATAATTTTTCGTTTTCTTGATAAGTAAGATTTTTGTCATACAAAATAATTCCAAACTCCACCTTCAAATATTATATATGACATTTTCTTATACCTACAAAGGTTTGTGTGACATTTTCCTACGAGTCCCAATCACAATAAGGAACAACTTTGGATTCCAATCAACATCCTTGATCTATCTAATCCTCCAATTTTACATCTCCAAGAAATATGTACCTTTAAGAACCAAAAGTTACAATGCTCATGTTTAAGAAATTTCCTCCTTTCCTTTGGGAAACTATAAATCTAAAAAGCACGAATACGGACACAGGACACGGCATTTCCAAAAAATAAGGACACAGATACAGCAGGGACACGGTAAAAACAATATTTTTATATATTTTTATTTGTTATGTATATAAACATAAAATTCATAAATCACCAAAAACAAAATGAAAACAACTAAATAAGGTCACAATTAGAATACAACAACTATCAAGTTAAAGATTTGAAGAATTGAATTTCGGTGTTTTATGTTTTGGAGTTTTAAAGTTTTGAAATTTATAAATTCGACTCCATTTAATACTTTTAACAATAACATTTTAACCTCGCCGTGTCCCAAAACGTATCCAACTAGTGGACACACGTGTCCACAATGTGTCCGAGAAGTGTCCATTAAAAAAAATATCAACAAAAATATTGAACACTCCAATTGTCGTGTCCGACCCGTGTCCTGGAAGTATGTGTGTCCGACACAAATACGGCACATTGAACGGTGTGTCCGTGCTTCCTAGCTATAAACCCCCTCCTCATATGCTAGATCTAAGACATCAATCCCTTCCAAAATTTCAAAATATTGTTTCCTTCCCACACTAAGATCCCCGAAATCTCTTCCTTCCTCGGTAAATTAAGCTTTTTCACCACACCGTGAACTTCACCACAAACCTAATCCTCGTCAGCAAGAAAATTTTCAAAATATATAAGACATGACAAGGCGAGGACACAGCAAAAATATATTTTATATATCATATGTATGAATATTTTACTCAAAAATAATGAAAGAATTGCAAGACAACACTAATCAAAATTAAAAGCTATGTATTCCACAAGTTAAAAGTCAAAGTAGGTATAAATGTTTTTTTTTAATTGTTGCATCCAAGCTAATTTCTTCAAACTTGCAACGTGTATTATGTGTGTGTAAATGATGAATAAATTGCCTGATGCGTGTCAGTTTCAAAAATTCTTTAAAAATAATAGAACAAGTTTGGACGAGTGTCCGATATGTTTCCAACATGGACATGGCACCTTCTTAGAAGTGTTCATGCTTTTTAGGTGGAGATTCCAATATATTAGCAAAACGAGTAGAAGATACCAAATAAGGGCAATTTTGATGAACATCTTGAACACCTCTGCTCATCCATTTTTGAAAGGGAAACTTACCAACCCATTGCACACCACACAAATACTAGAGGTTTTACCTAGTAAAGTATGCATTCTACGAGGCACATCATTCAAAATTGCATTCAGGAAAAAATTATTGGAACCCTTCATGTTCCTACTTTAGAAATACTCGCAAGATTCAATAAAGGTTTATGAAAATGTTTACTAGGCTTAAGTGCAAACACCCAAAATATTCAACTCCTCTTACTCAAAAAGTGTACTTTTTTATTTAGAAAATGACAAAAGCTTGTTTCACAAAAGCAAAGACAATATATATATATACATATATACATCTGTCTTAAAAATAATTGAACAAGAAAAATCTAGATACAGATTTCCTTGAAGAACAAGCTAAAGTATCTCACCTATGCAGGATTCTACTTGGTAAACAAAGACCTTGCAAAATATCTGCAGCCTGTATCTACAAGAGTCCTTATGGGATCAATTACATCCCTCAAAGAAGAGTTAATTTTATAATATTGAACCACCTCATATCAAGCATGCAGTTTCCTTTAAGAGATGCATCATGTGCAAAAAGAAAAAAAATTCTCTACATTAAGTAGGCATGAAATTGTGAGGCATAGAAACTTGTTTCTATGGCTAAAAAAACTAGAGGCCTTATAGTAAGAAGTATCATAGACTGAAAAAGTCCTCTTACTTTGAGAGGGAGAGAGAGCGAGAGAGAGAAGAAGAGGAGGCGAGAGAAGGAGAGGGAGAGGGAGGGGGGGGGGGGGGGGGGTGTGCGGGAGGAACTGACTCATTCTCTTTCATTCAGTTTTTAAGTTTTTTTAGTTAATTTTCCATCCATAAGATATGGGTATTTCCTGTAACACATACACTTTCTTTCTCCTCCAACAATGTACTATGAAATAACAACTAAAATTGAAAACACTCAATCATAGATTAGGCATCTTACCTGTTTAAGCTGAAATTCTGTCATGTTGAAGTGCAAATTCCCCACGTATAGTTTTCTATCAACTGCACCATAGGGCCCCACAGCTGAACCGCCAGTAGAAGCATTAGTTGGAACTAGGTTCTTTTCAGCCTCTGATGGTTTAACCATTACAGGTTGTCCAAGAAGGAGGTGGCCAGAGAGAGCTATAGCCATTGGCACAGACATTGCATCATAAAATTCAATGTACCTGTAGTGTCACAAAGGGCTCACAATAAGTTTGAGAGTGCATGCCAGGCAAAAGCACAATCAAAACTTACAAAGCATGTAGCCAAGGGAGGTGGTAAAAATAAAAAATCTTAAAGTGCATAGATCCCAGGCTGCGTTTCTTCTGTTGTCTCTTAACCTCAACGAAAAAGAAAACATCAGCTCATCATGGTAAAAAGCAAACTGGATAGTTATGACATATCAGAACAATACATCAGAAAGATTATTCTAGGAAATTGTGACAGAATAGAGGGACAAAAATCGAGGGTTCCTCTTGAAAATCAGCATTAGGTCATTTCAAAGGCAACTTTTCTTCCCACATTGATAATCGCCAGGCATGCAGTACTCAACATTTTTGTACAAATTGCTTACTTATGGGGAAAAAAAAATTTGTACAAATGCCAGTAGAAGGTCTACAAAAAAGTTACCAATGAAAGTGAGCTAAGATTCTACAAATGCAGATAACAAGAAACCTAAAATCAGACACAACCTGCTGAACTAGGACTTGTCTATGTCGAAACAGTTAACAGGCGCTTTCTGACACAGAAAATGATCAGGGTTTGTAAGATAAAGAAACTGCAAACAGAAATGTGATCCACATCAGGGTTAACAGCATCATTTGTACACTACTAAGTATCTTCCAACGCCCACAAGCCATATGATTCTACATGCCAGAACAAAGACAGGTCATGGATGAAGACATACTCCCAAGACCTGCACCAAGTTCAGTCTTGAAGAATAACTCCCACCAAGATTAAACTCAACTGAATCTATTGTGAAATTTCCAGTGCAGAGCAAGAAAAGTATATATTGCAGGACGTGTAGGAGGAGCACACAAATATAGTCTGGTTTCCTCATAGAATGAAAACAGAAACGATATGGAAAGTGGCGAAAAGAAACTCAGCTTCATGTCATCTCCCTTGAGAACACAGCATGAATTGTTTAAACATGAGTGCAGGGTAACCCCATCATCCCTCATCATGTATTCCTTATCACAACGCTAGTGAATTTAAGAATACAGTTAAACTTAATTTTTAGAAAAAGAGAGCAACAGCTACTTTCCAACTATATTGCACATAAGTAGGATACATTTTTGCAGAAAGGTGCGTACCCAACTCCTTTTGACCGTCTTGAATTCCGGTCCATGATTAGTCGGACATCCCTCACCTGAGATGATAACACTAAACAATTTAATAAAAAAACAAAGACATCCAAGAAAGGTCAAAAATACATCTCCATTCTGGAAATTTATACTACACATTATAACACCAAATAGGGGGTGTTTCATGATATCATCCGTTTAACTCATCTTTTACATTGTAACTCACCCAAGATACGCAGATTGTTGACACAGTAAAGTCATTACATCACACATAACTGAAGGCAGAGCATTTACTGCAAAAGGAGATGTATCTCAATAACATGCATAATGTCCAAAGCAGTGTTTCAAGTAACAAGAACATGAATTGATTCTACACATGGAGGCAGCAATGAGCAAATCCAAAAGACAACAAGTGTTATGTAGTAAGACAATGTGTAAAGCACCACACCCAAAATTACCTAAAATACACTAAAATTGCAAAACAAATTGTTTAGATAGTCCACAGAGCATCAATATTAGAAGTCCCACTAACCTTGCCTGCTTTTGAGAAAAACTCGTAAACGTCTCTCTCGGTTGCCTTCAGAGGCATCTGTCGACGCCGCATTCATACCAGCAACAGAGAATTAGTGAAAGAAAAAATAAGTGTAAACAACAAGTAGTATGATGTGAATTCCTACAAGCAAACAAAAATAAAGAACAAAGTGCAAACAGTCAGAACCATTAAGATTTCCACTCGACTCAATTGATTGAAATTATATTATTCACCTACCTGGTATGCAAAAACAGTTCTTTGGTCCCTTTCTGGATCAGCTTCAGGCTCCACTTCTTTATTTTCTTTGAATCTCCTGCCATCGAAAATGACTTTCAACATAATAAGAAGATATCCCACAGTAAAGGCAGTTCAGTACTTTGACACACAGGACCTTTTTGTAGACTTAAAGCGGCTCAACAAGGCAGTAAAAACTGAGAATATGAAAACATCAGAACATTTAACATGGACAATCACTTCACAATAAGCTATTTAATGTCTTTCCTTTTTATGCATTTATGCATACACTTTGGACAAAGCATCACATGCTGGTTTAAATTTTCATTTAAAACAGAAGGCATATAAGAATATTGGAAACAAATGGACATCAATGTAAAAGATAAAAGTTTTGTAACCATGATATGAGAATTGAGTTACCCTGATGGTGCTATGAACTCGAGTGTAATAGGATTTCTGGATTTTAGTGTACTACAATTTCCGTAACTTTTTAATCTAGAACATCAATTTTTTAAAGAAATTTTCTTTATTGTGCAAATAGTGCAATTCTCAAAAGTTCTAGTTAAAACATTCAAAGCATTACCAGTGATTAATTTTAGAACATTTAAATCAAGAGACTTCCAGATCTGATCCATGGTTGTAGGGAAATACCATAAGGTAAGAGAAGTACAGTGAAGATCCATGGTTTTACTACATGGAAAGTGCCATAAAGTAAGACGAGTGCATTGAATGCACTCCAAATAACAAGCATTGCCAACTTAAAAATCGATGCATACATCATCAATGATCATCTTAACCAAAACGTCACATGTGAAACATTAACCTTAAGCAGTTATGTACAAAATATGAGATGATTGAAAAGTTGATACTGACCTCCCTTAACTATTGACTTTGAGAATGATATCAAGATTCTTATAGAACATAAAGACTTAAGTAGCATCATAAACTGTCCATAAGAGAATCTTGCATGTAGCCATGCCATACCTTAAAAGCCAAAAAAGAAACAAAACAGACCTTATCAAACTCAATTTCGGGAAAAGCCACTTCCTTCAGTGAAGCCTTGAACTTTCTTTCCGCATTGTTAGCCCATTAGAATGTGCAAACAATCCATCTACGATTTCAACCCAAGTTAGAAATTGTACACTTAAATGCATGAATTTTCACTTTCTTAATAGCGAGAGTAATTCTCAGTCCTTTGTTGTTTTAAGTCAATAGTGTAAACTGGTGAATGATTTCTTTATAACAAGTATCCACATTCAAGAAGACAAGATCCCAACCCTATTGTACAAAACGAATCTTGTCGCAGTAAATAAAAATCAAGAGGTAAACAAAAGACTAAGAGGGGGAAAAAAGGCCATGTAAATGAAACGAAGTAATTGAAATAATGATTGTTATCCATTGGTCAACGATCACAGTTTCTTGAAGGTAGAATCTGCTACATGCATTTACACTCCAACTCAAAAGGCAAAATGAAGCACCGCAATGTCAGAAAACTTTCTCAAATTCCTTTCACAGTAACTCCACCTCCTTTCATTGAAGGCCTCAATAATTATCCCCATGTAGCGCATTAGATTGTGCGAGTTAGTTACAACTTTTACTCACCCAGAGGTGATTCCATTTTTCTTTTAGCTAAAGTTTCAAATTTTATAGTAATGCGGAATCAAATGCATACTTATACAGTCGTGATGAATCAAGTGGATGATAGTTCATATAGAACCCACCTAACTCAAGCAGGGAACTTGTTAAACATAAAGTGGAATAAAACGAAAGGCAAGCAAAACCAAAAGGAATTGCAAACACTAAGTGGGGAGGGAAGAGTGAGACATCACCTGCTTTCCCTCAATTCAAGTTCTCGTTCCCTCTCTCTCAAAATTTCCTTCTCCCTTTCACGATCACTATCGTGCCTCCTCGATGACATCGACCTACTCCTGCTTCTCTGCGATCTCTCCCTCTCCCTCTCCCTCTCCCTCTCTCTTAAAATTTCCCTCTCCCTTTCACGATCACTATCGTGTCTCCTTGATGACATCGACCTACTCCTGCTTCTCTGCGACCTCTCCCTTTCCCTCTCTCTGTCCCTCTCCTTGTCTCTATTTCTGCTCTCCCTCTCTCTCTCCTTCTCCCTCACCTTCTCTTTCGCTCTCCTCTCCCTCTCTTTCTCCTTCTCTCTGGAACCCCTCTCCCTCTCTCGCTCCCGATCCCTTTCTCTCTCCGACTCCCTGTCTCCAACTCTATTACTCCCGTGCCGATCCCTCTCTCTCTCTACCTCCCTCTCCGCATCCCTACGGCTCCTGTGCCTCTCCGACCTCGACGACGACCGATCTCTCTCGTCACGGTGTCTCTTTCCGCCATTCTCTTCCTCGCCTCTCGATTTCTTACTCTTCCGATCCTCCTCGTCGCCGCTGTCATCTTCTACGCTTCTCTCTCTCCTCCTGTATCCTTTCTCGCTCTTCTGCGCACCGTCCTTGGTCTTCTTCGAAGACGAACCGGCTCTCTCGCTATCCTCCACGGTCTTCTCCAGATAATCGTACTCGTCGAAGTCCATTTTCAATTTTTCTCTCTCCCTTCAAGGTCTGAACGCGAACCTCGAAGAAGTGATTCCCGAATTCGTGAGCTTATCAGAGCCCAAGACTTTGCTTTGTCCACTGATTTCGCGAAACCCTAATTATGGTCCTTATTAGGGGGGTTGGGGAAGAGACTAGAGAGAATGGAAAGGGCTACTGCTAATACTCCAGTAATGCAGTTTGGTTTTTTTTTGCTTTTTGTTTTTTTTTTTATAATTACATCGTGAAAATATTAATTTAAAAATAAATACATAATTCTCTTATAATTTTAATTTGTTTATAATATAAATTGAATTGTGATAGATTTAATAAAATAATAAAAATATATCTGTAAGTAACAACATTTATTTTGAAATAAAATGATAAAATCATCTTTTTGATGTTAAGTTTCGATGAGATGAAATAATTAAAATACTGTTGTATCAGAACTACTATTAATTATAACGATTTTCATCTATTTTACAATCAAGTCCAAATTACGGAGGTTATATGTTTATTTATTAAACCACGTAGGAATCATATAATTTTCGAGGGGTAAAGTACTTTTTTTGTTTCTACTATATCAGTCCTTAATCGTACCAAGTTCAGTTCTACACTTAAACTAACTCGACGAGCCTAAAATAAAATTTTAAGCTCACCTAAAATAAAAATTAAATTTTCAAATTTGCCCATTTAAAATAAAAAAATATTTGTAAATTTTTTTTGTCAAAACTAATGTTAAATAATATGATATATAAAAATAAATTATTTTATATATGTTTTGGACCGAGTTTTAAATACAATTCTCAAGCCCATTTGTTAATCAAATCAAGCCTAAAAAAATTGCATGTCTTACAAATGATAGACGAGCCAAGCCAGTCATTTACCCCATGGCTACCACAAATCGTCTCAATAACTATTACTTGAGTTAGTACAAAATCACTGTCCACGTAAATATAAACTTTATGCATTTACATGAATAATAAAAATATTGAATTTAAAATCTTGCATTGAAGACAAGCGAATTCTCTATCCAAAGTTGTAATATGAACAGAATTTTGTGAATACAAATTGGTTTTACGGGTATAATATGTTTTGCTCCTCATTGATCCGACTAAGTAATCAATGAAAATTATGAATATCATGTCAACATGTTGATGCGTTGTGCCAAATCTATTAAAAATTTATGTTTCATCCATTTTTGCCCATGTTAATATAGGGATTAAAAGAATGATCAATTCTAAGTAATTAGATAATACGAGATTTTTCGGTATTCATGTATATCAACTTTTGTCATTTGTTATTTACTGTATTAAAATTTTTTTATTAATTACAAATTTATGGTGCTTATATAATAAAACACTCTATATCCCAATTAAAATAGATGAGTACTAAATAGTGGAAGAGTATCATTTATGAACATAATTTGAGAGCAGGAGCGCATCTTCAGCTTAAGTACATATATTTATATATAAACGTATAGACAAATCATATTTTTTAAATAATTTTAAATTTTTTTATGCATCAATTTCTTAAAAATACCTATAATGTTGGTATTTTAAAAGCAAATGTCAAAATATACTGATTTTATCAACATAATATTAAAAATATAAGAACTTACCATTTTTGTAGTTTTACATACTTCTTAATTTCCATTGGGCAATGTTACTATTTTACTTCAACAAGATATTTGATAATCAAATTCTCTTTCTCACGCTCTTTATAACACTGTTTTGAAAAGAAAACTCTATTGTAGGTTACTATAAAAATTAGGAAAATATTATTTTTACAAAAAATTCATATAAAATATGCATATAAAATGATGTGGCAGTGGTAGTTTTGTAATTAAAAGCCATTATAGTGGGCGTTTGTTTTGAAATAAAAGGCTCTCATTAAGACACATCATTTTGTATAAAAATTTTGTATGAATTTTTTATTTGTATAGCATTATCCTAAAAATTAAGAGATCTCTGTAATAAATCAGCTTAGTCTTTTGAAACTACAGAGACACAATTTGATCTAACAGTTGAGATTACTTTTCACCTACAATTAATGGATGGAATCTTTTCCGGACTCCTCTTACCCCTTCAATTGCCAGCTCAAAAATGTCGCAGTCATGCCTTTTACACCTCTTAAGAAAGAGTCGTTGGTCTTTACAGACTCTCTGTACTATGTTGTGTCTATGCTCCTCCTTTCCACCCAGTAAAGACCCCCAATAATCACTTCCTCTTTGAAAACCAGGGAGTTCTCTCTCCTACAACCATGGCTACAAAACTAACCATGCCAGCTCCTTCCTTCTACCTTATTCCTCTATTTTTTTCTTCTTTTCTTTCTTAATCAATGTACAGCCCTCTTAACAGTGTATCCTTCCCTCTCTTTTTCTTTTTCTTTTCTTTTCCGCCTTTACTATCACACTCCTGCTTCACTGCCTATCCTCCTCCGGTGGGATCCCTTTACTCTTTCTTCCTCCTACGACAACACAGCTATGATTGCTAAAACAAACAAGACAGTCTCTTCCTCCCGCTTTTCTCTTTTTCCTCTGGTGGCTTCCCCCTTATTTTGTTGTCCTCCTACAGTAACACAACCATGGCCGCTGAAACAACTAAGCCAGCCTTTTCCTCCCCTTTATTTTCTTCTTCCTCCTTCCTCCTTTTTCTCTTCTTTGCCTTGTTGATCATGAGACAATGAGCTCCTTCTCTCCCTTTTTTGTTTTCCTCCACCTTCAGTCCTTCACCATCTCCAATCAATACATATCTTCCTCCAATGGCGTCAAACACTCCATCTCTCTCTCTCTCTTTAAAAAAATAGACTCTACTTCTCTCCCTCATTTTCTCTTTCTTTTACAGTAAAAAAACCATGGCAGAGTTGAACACAACTCCCCCCCTCGAACCATAGTCCTTCTCTCTCTAAAACTCTCTCTTTTCTCTCCAAACTTCACTGCCATAACCATGATAGCCACTCATGCTCTCTTAATTTCTCTCTTTAAAATCTTTTACAAGCACATCACTAGCCAAGCCAACACCTCACCCTCCTCTCTCTTGGCTAGAAAAAACCAAAGCACTCAGCACCGCCACTAAAGACCTTGCTTCTCTCTCTTCGGTCCTTCTCTCACCATATGTCCATAACAATCTATTGTTTTTCCCTTTTTTCTTTCCGGTGTTGTTGCCACAAAATGTATTATTACACTCCAAAAGTATAATCATAATGCTCTATTAGTGGATTGTTAAGCTTTAATGTAGGTTTAACTTTGCTTTATTAGTTATATTTTGTCTCTAAACTGCGTAAATGTGTCTTGTGTAGGGAATGGAGCTTGATGTAGTCCCTATTAAGGCCCATTCAAACACCTATTAAGGAGTTCGAAAGCTTGATGTAGTCCCTATTTTTTTTCCCTCAGCTATTTAAGGCAATTTTTGCTTAATTTGGGGATTTAGTTAGAGATAGACAATTTTGTACTTAGTTTCTTAGGAGTTTTCATACTTTTAGAGAGAGAAACTATTGAATTTTTATTGTAATAGCTAGATTTAATATAGATTGCATTCAATTATTCAATTATTCTAGTATTTTGCAATGGTGATGGCTAGCTAAACTCTCTTTTGGATTCAATTGAGAAGATCACTCATGATCTTCAAGTCATCAATGGAGGTACATTGATCTTCAAAGCTATATCTTATATTCATCCAATTCTTGTCAATTGAGACTTAGATCCATTAGAAAACCTAGATTCTTGACTAAGTTTGATAACCTCAATGTACGATTCTAGAATTGGTTTTGGGTTTGCACAAATTGATGGTATGAATTTATGATTCTTCAATATAAAACCATTTCTAAGATCAATTGATAGTGAATTGCTATTTTCTATAGTTGAAATATCTTGGATCAAAGGTCCTTGGAAAGACTTTCAATTTGAGTTATATAACATCTTTGAATGCTTGTAGAGATTGGGTGGTTGGACCAATTGGATCCAAAGACTTCCTTCAATTGTTCACAACTTAGTTTTAATTGCTTTCATTAGTGGATTAAACAATCAAACTCCAACCTCAAACATATTTTTGGTCTATTTTAGATACAATTTACGTTGTTGCTAATCAATTCTAGATAGTTTAATGTTCTTTAAATGTTGGTACCATATATTTGGCTTGGCCCTAGAGGAAATCAACTTCGATACTCACTAGATTTATACTTCAATCATGACACATGTTCTCTTGCGGGAGCTTAACATACAACAATCTAAGGAGTGATTCAAGTTTTGACATCATTACCGGGGACCAAAGACATAAAGCAAGTACTAACAGACTTTGGGTTGAACAGTAATTGGTAGATTGGATCTCCATTTATCCACTTTGACGGAGGAATCTTCAGATAAGGCCATGGGTAACTTCATTACGCTTTTTATGAATAGCATATTAGATTTTTCGCGTTGATTTTCCTCTTTATTTTAGGATTGATTGCTTGAATAGTATAGAGAATTGTTTAGCTTAATTAATCAATGGTTAGTGATTGGTGGATAGACTTGTGTATTATCAGTGGTTTTGCTTTGCATAAAGAGATTAGAAGTGTCGGTTGGGTGGATATCAAATATTGAATTGATAGAATTGGTGGTTTATTCATGTAGAGATTGGAGGGTTTTGGCAAGAAAATTGGTAGAATGGCTTATGTATGTTGTGTTACTTGAGACTCGAATGATCTCATATGTGTGCATTTTATTTGCATATCAACATATATTAGGGACATCCACAGTCGTCTAGTTTAAGTTGATCACATTCGAACCCCTTCACCCGTTCAAGATCCTAACCCTAGTTTACCATTAGTTGTTGATCTAGGACCAATCCCAATGGCCAATATCAACATTAATGATGGAGCTAACCCCAATCCCAATTTGACCCTAATAGGGAAGGCAACTTCGATAGAGGAAGCAACCATGGTGACATGGGTGCTCCTCATGCTAAGACCCTAAGGGATTTCTTGAATCTGGCAAGGCAAGTACCTACCTCATGCATAGTCTTCCCCATGTATTAAAACATATTAAAACCTCAAGCCAGGCTTGATGCAATTGTTGCCTCAATTTCACGATTTAGATTCCAAGTGTCCATATTCTTTCATAAAGGAATTTGAGGATGTTTTCTCAATGTTCATGGACAAAACTTGTTCTAGGGAGGTTTTTCTTTTAAAACTTTTTCCATTTTCTCTCAAGGACATGGCCAATACTTTATTTAATACATTAAGGCTTATGTCCATGCACTATTGGGCCTCACTACAAGGGAAATTCTTGAGACAATTTTTCCTCGAACATAGGACTGAGGTGATTAAACGCCAAATCTCACAATTCTCTCCAATGATAAGCTAGTCTTTCTTCTAATGTTGGGAATGGTTCAATGAATTGTTGCATTCTTGCCCACATCATGGGTTTGCTGAGTGGCATGTTATCAATACCTTTTTCTCATCCTTGACCCCACAATTAAAATAATTTGTTGAGTCTATGTGTGCTAAGAACCTTTTTTATAAGAATCCCCAAGAGACGTACAACTACTTTAACTACTTAGCAAATTTAGTTCAAGATTGGGCTACACCAGGACCCCAAATCCCGAGGCTGGGCCAATTCAACAAGGTGGGGGGCGATTCCAACTTAATGAGGTAGATGGCATGAACACTAGGATCACTAACATATGTAGGAAACTAGAGGCCTTAGAAGTTAAAAAGGTGAATATGGTAGAGAGTGAGGTAATTAAGGATATATGTTGTTTGTGTTGGCTTTATAGGGACCAACAATCGACCTTTGACTCGATTGGGTCTTGTAGAGGACCTACATGGAGTACGTGATTGCCCAACTCGTGATGCTTACATCGCGCAGACCCTCATGCTCATCTACCACTTAGTGCGAGGCTCTATACTGCTAAGGTATAAAGAAGTAAAGTTGCAAATTGGCTAACAACAATTGCGTTTGGTGCAATGGTAAGCACTTGATCCTAAACTTTATATCAGAGTAAGGTCACAGGTTCGAGTCCCAGGGTCGTTGCTGGGGGGAGATTGTTGGGTTTATGGGGGCCATTAATTGACCTTTGACTCGATTGAGTTTTATAGGGGACCCACATAGAGTATGTGACTGGCCAACTCATAGCGCTTATGTGGCACAGACCCTCATGCCCACCTGCCACTTAGTGAGAAGTTTTGCACTGCTAAGGTATAAGGAAATAAAATTGCGCCTTGGCTAACAGTAATTGCTTTTGGTGCAGTGATGAGCGCTTAATCCACTCCATAAAGCTTCTTTCTTGAAATTTTTCTCCATTATATCCAAACCGTAGATACACCCACTAGCCTTTCAACCCAAGCGCTAGTCTTTCTTTACAACTAGTTTTTTCACAGATGTTAGTCACACCCCTCTAACTAGTTTTTACACAGGTACTAGTCACACTTAACCAAGTGATCCCTCACTCTAGCTAGTTTTTGTATAGATGCTAGTCACACCTAACCCCTAACTATTTTTCCTAGCTAGTCTCTTCCTTACAAGAAAAAAGAACAAGATTACAACCATTCTTAATTACAAATAATTCTCTCAAAGAATGAATCTGCCAATGAAGCTCTTAAAACATTACAAGATAAAATACAATGAAGCTCTCTAAGACTTTGTAGAATGAATAATACTATGATGAACAAACTCTTGTTGTTCTTGTTGTTGTCTTTTGTTTCTCAAGTGTATCTGTATTTATAAATGAAGATAGGAGGATGATTTTTTTGACTTAAGGTTGATCTCCATGTTGATTTTAATGATAACTAAACCTTGTGTTATTTTACTAATACATTTGCTTAGTGTGCAAATTAATAAAAATTATAATTTAGACTTACAAGTTTGACTTTAAGTCTAAAATGTGTCAAAGTAATGCACAATAAGCCAAGTTCAGACAATACACCAAGAGCTATGCAACACTCCAAACTGAGCAATGACACCTATTCCAATTTCAAACAAATGATTTACATTCGAAGAGATTGAAGATGTTCGAAAAAAGATTTCATCAAGTATGCATAGACTCAATGAAGTTAACTTGCATTTGAAGAGATTGAAGGTATTCAAAAGAAAACTTCATCGAGTGTGCAAAGATTAATTGAAGATGATTTGATTTTGAAAAGATTGAAGATGTTTGAGAAGAGAATTCATCGTAATTACATAATCTCTACAAAGAATTCAAGTGAAGACTTCATCTAGGATGTATCAATGAAGATAATATGTATTCAGAGAAATGAAGATGTTCAAGAGTAGACTTCATCAAGCTTATAAAAGATTCATTAAAGTAATCCTAAAGAAGAAAGAAGGATGTGCAGCAAAAAGATAAAGATCGGCAATGAGACATTATAAAACTCTACATAAAAGAGAGAGCTCGGCAATGAATGAAAGAGCTCGGCAATGAAAGAGAGAGCTCAGTAATGAAGAAGAAGAGCTTGACATTGATGGAATGAAATCCTGACAGTTTGGAAACCAAGAAAAGATGATTATCAAATGATAGATTCAATCTAAATTGACTAGAGAACAACTTTGGTTAATTAAAGACTTTGATTGATCATCATACCCCAAAGAGAAGACTCCTTGAAGATCTTATAGTATTACTAATGCTAAACTTGACCAATGAAAAGATGAATGAAGATTTCTAGGTAATGTGTCGACACATGAAGACAGTAACCAAAAATTTGAAGACAGAATGATCAAGGGTCGACACATGGAGTTGATGTGTCGACACATGCAGACAATGGACAACATTTGAAAAATACAAACCAGATGTGTCGACATATGAAGCCAAGTGTCGACACTTGGGAAATAATGGCTAATTTTTTTAACGTTATAACAGACTGGACTTGCATTAAATGAGCTTCAACAACCTCCAACGGATGAAATTAATACAGGAGTTTATATACAAGCTTCCAACTATATTTATAAACAAGAGAAACAAGAATACTGACTGATCAAACTGAAAAATTTGAATATTCTTCTTATCTTCATTTAGTGAGCTTTTATTCTTCCTATCTACTCTTGATAGAGAATTTGTATTTCGTGTATACAACTTCATACACCTGTAAGTGAAAGTTTGAGAGTTCTCTTGTAGAAGAAAAACTCTTGTAAGTTTGAATGGATCTTGGATAAAACCACTTGGTAGCTGGAAGAACTTGGGAAGAAGTTCCTGTGTAAAAGTGAGACGAGCACTTGGTAAATCAGCATCCATTTTGTAATTAGAGATTGCATAGTAGAGAAAGACTTCAAGAGGATCTTGGGGTGAGGACGTAGATTATGAATTGTGGTTGAACCTCGGTAATTCTTGGTGTACTTTCTATTGCTCTATTTTCATTTCTCTTTTGATTACATTACATTATATATATATATATATATATCTTGATCACTGTTTTATTGATTAAATTAATTTTAATTAATCTTAATTGACATATATTTTCTGAAAAACCTAATTCACCCCCCTCTTGGGTTGTCTTTTGGGCCAACAATTAATATCAGAGCTTGTATTCCTGTTTTAGGCTTAACATCCTAGGAATAGATCCATGGCAAGCAATTTTGGAAGCTTTCTCGATGAGAGTCAATCCACAAACAGACTACCTATGTTCAATGACACTAATTATAACTATTAGAATAATAGAATAAGAATTTATATTCAATCGGTAGATTATGAATTATGGAGACTTATAGTAAATGGTCCCAAAACTCCTACAAACATAGTAGAAAAAATAGATGTCCCTAAACCTGAATCCAAATGGGATGAAGATGATCTGAAAATGCTATAGTGTAATGCCAAAGCCATGAATATTCTATATTGTGTACTTGATTCCAATGAATTCAATTGCATTT